>MU228500.1:1115617-1141264 GCA_018584345.1 Thuja plicata
CTTGTAGTTTCTCTGTAATTTTCCTCCTATCATCAATGGCTAGAGTTCTTTCATTTTCAAATTTTCTTGCATCATTCATGACATCAATCATTTTCACCATTTGAGTCTCTTGACCAATTTGTAGCATTTTGATTTGATCTGTCAAATGTAGATTGATCTCTTGTATAATTGTAATTTCTTCAACTGATGCATCTGAAGCTTTGCTCATTGATGATTCCGCTATTTCAAAGTAATCTAGTATTTCCAATTCTTTGTAGTCTTTCTCATTCAGTCTGGTTTCCATAATCTTTCTTTCATCAAGAAATTTTCTCAGTTTTATTTTTGCCTCCTTATACTGCTCATAGTTTATTTGCATTTGTAACTGCTCATTCTCAAGAGTCATGTCCAGTCTGAACTTGTCCATTGCTCTGATATTTTCTCTCAAGTCTTTAATCTTTTCAAGAGAGAGACTTATCTCTGATACCAATTGTTGGAATTATATTGGAATGATGTACTAAGAGGGGAGGGGTGAATCAGTACTTCTAAAACTTTTTCTTGGTTAGCCCATTAACCCTTAATCATCAATTTGTAAGTTATCTTATCTAACTATTCATCTTTCTTTATGCATATCCAATCATATCATAAGTTCTTTAATATGTAACCATAACAAAAACATTCATGAAAATAGATAACACATAACACAAGATATGATATCACAGAAAACTCATGTTAGGAAGTAAAACTATGGTGGGGATTGTTACCCACAAGACTTCACTATCTGCAGATAAGAAGGGGCCAATTAAGGCTTACAATTGGTCTCTTCTGATGACCTACCCTATTAGGATTATTATAGTAGAGACCTGTTAAGATCTACTTCGTTTGAAGCTTTAGCAACACTGTTAAGTGTGCACTTTGTTAAGAGATTTGGAAAGAATGGTTAAGTCCACCTTCTACAAAAGGATTTTAGATGTGATGCACTTGTTAGAATGCAACTACATAAGTCTTTGATCAGATGATGTATGCAATCTCTTATTGCTGATAACAGATCCTATTAAGCTTCATATATATAAGTAATCATCCTTCCATGATTGAATAATACCTTTATCTTCTCGTCGGTAGCCTCTATGTGTTCATGAAAATTGATGTGATCTATTTCTGAACTTTGCATGAATTATACCTTCTTCTCATTAGATTCTCTTCATGGTTATCAACAGCAATGAATTCATAACTCACAATTGATTTGAACATCTATTTATATTAGATTTTGGCTCAATTCTTGATTCATGCTTCTCAAGTTAACTCTAGATCCAAGGTTTACAACTTGACCTTGATCTTTAGTTAGATATGTTTTTGATCTATTAGGATGATTTAAAACATTTACATAAAGCTTTCTTGACCCTCAAGTTATGATTTAAAACAAATTAAAACTCTATAAATAGAATTACATTGCTTTATCTGACGTGTAAAACTCAAATCCACTTTTTGCAGGTTCTCTAATTGACTGTCGGTTCTAGTGGTCAGTTTTCTTTGTCGTCAGTGTTCCTTTCTTAAACTGGTCATCAGGTATGCCTTTTCTATTCCGTCGGTTTTGTTCTCAAAACTGTGTTGTCGGTGATGATCTCAATGTTATGTTATTGACCAATTGGTGATGTCCTGTTCACTTCATCGGTGCAACACTTGTCAGCGTTCGTCGATCAATTCCATACTTAGCATTTTTCATGACCTCTATGTTCTATCGTGTATGCTCATTGTTCACTGGTAATTCTTGTAGTCTGTCGATAATGCTTGTAGTCTATCGGTGATCTCTGTCAATGTTATTCACAAGTGTACTAATGGAAAAATTAATGTCATCACTAAGTTCTCTAAAGAAAACTTCTCTACATGGGTAGGTAGGACAAAGTTGTATCTATCTGGTATTGGAGAGAAAGCATTAGATCATCTTACAACTAAGTATGTTCAACCTTCTAGCACCCTAACTCCTGATGGAATGAAATGAAAGTTGGAACATAACTCTATAATGATAGAAATTGCAAGTTCTTTAGTGATGCTGAATTTGTAGCTATCAAAGAAATGGATAACGCTAAAGATATCTGGGATAAGCTGGAAACAATCCATGGCGATGATGCTCATGTTTAGCAAGCTAAACTAGACAGTCTCAGAGGAAAGTATAATGAGATGAGAATGCAGGAAGGTGAAAATATTGGTCAATACAATAAAAGGCTAAAGCTAGTTGTCTCTGCTATCAATGGAGTTGGTAGTCAACTTGATGATGATGATGTGGAAAGTAAAGTATGGAGAACCCTTCTACCACAGTATGCTATTAGAGTCTCTTCTACACAATAACTGAGATCTATCAGTCCTACAAATGTGACTCTAGATTCTTTGATTGGAAAGCTAATTGCTTTTGAGTTAAGTAGTTTTGATAGCAGTATGCCTAGAATAGAGTCTGATTTCAAATATTCCCTAACCATTTGTTCATAAAAGAAAGGAAAGGAAGCCTCTAACAGTTTTGAAGGGAAACATGATGATGATTCTATCTTATATGAGGAAAGAGAACAAGAAGAATTGGAAGCACTTCTAGCAAGGATATTACCTAGAGGAAAAGGAAAGTACCAAGGTAAAATTCCCTTAAAGTGATTTTCATGTAATAAAATTGGTCATAATGCATCTAGGTTAACTGACAATTATAGGAAGGATAGGTTCCACAAATTTAGGAACTTCAAAGACAAGAGCAAGAAAGTATGCCACCTAGAAGAAGATGGAGTGACTGATGAAGAATAATATGGAAGAGACGATGAGGAAGAGATAGTATTTTTTGCAGTCAAAGAAGATACCTCAGCTAATGTAGATGGAGATAGTGAGGAGAAAGAATTGATTTCAAGCATGAATTAGAGTGGTGATTGGACAATAAATAGTAGGTGTACACATCACATGATCAGTGAAAAAGAAAATTGATTTTAATGGAAGAATGTGACAATGTTGCATTCAGATTTGGTAATGGTTCACCATGTGTAGTAAGAGGTAAAGGTTCAATAGAACTCAATGATATCACTAATTGTGATGATTCTCATTGGGTTGACAGATTAAAGTACAACTTGTTAAGTGTTTCTTAATTGAATAAAAAAGGTTTCAGGTTGGAATTCATCAATGGTGTGTGCAAGATCTTAGGAACATTTGGAGATTTGATTACTACTGGTAAACAAACTAGAGGTAACCTATTCTGGTTAAACTCTACTAATAAACACTTCTTGTTTTCTAAAGTTAAGAAAACTGGCTATGACATAAAAGATTTTGTCATGTTAATTTTGATAATCTGGTAAAGGTTAGTAAGAATAAATGTGTTAGAGGTTTTCCTACTCTAGCTAAGCCTGAAAATTCTATGTGTAAAGAGTGTTAGTTGGGAATGCTAACCAAGTCTATCTTAACAAGTAAATTCTATTCATTTTGGAACATTCTTGACCTTGTTCACACTAACTTGTGTGGACCGATGAGAAAAAAAGGCCTACTATGGAGATAAGTACTTTATCTTATTTTTTGATGATTACTCAAGCATGATGTATGTTATGTTTTTAAAGGATAAATCTGTTGCATTCTACATGTTTAAGGTGTATAAGGAAAGAGTTGAAAAATAAATAGGTAAATCAGTCAAGTTTCTTAGATTTGGTAGAGGAGGTGAGTTTACTTTACATGAGTTCACAACATTATATGAAGAACATGGAATCAAGAGACAAATGTTAGCACCGAGAACACTTCAAAAAAATGGAATTGCTGAGAGAAGGAACATATCCATACTTGATTGTGCAAGAACACTTATGATACAAAATGGAGTGGCTCAAACTTTTCAAAGAGAAGTTGTAAGTACTATTTATACATTGAACTGGGCACAACTCAAGAAAGGTACAAACAAAAAACCTTATGAGCTATTGTATGGTCATACTCCTAGTGTCAATTACTTCAAAATTCTTAGAAGAAAATTTTACATAAAGAAGGATGATCAAAATGGTAAATTTGATTCTAAAAGTGATGAAGGAATATTTCTTGGCTATTCTACTAGAAGCAAAGCATATAAGTGTTTGATCAAGCATACTGACAAGATTATTGAAAGTGAAAATGTTAGAATTGATGAATTTTATGAAAATAATGAGGAAGATAGAAAGAAAGAATCAGAAGACTATGATAGATTTTTTTATGTTCAATCGGTGGAGACATAGATAGTACCACAGGTGACTGAAGTGATGAATGAAGCACAATTGGTGAATAATGGTGAAGGTAACCAAAGGACAGACCCGGTACTCCCAAGGTATGTGAAACTCAATCATATACAAGATTAGATTATTGAAGATAAAAATGTTGGAATAATGACAAGGAGCAAGGTAAGAAAAAGAACTTTTATGATATCTGAATTAGAACGTAAAACTGTTAAAGATGCTTTGGAAAATGATGATTGGGTTATGTCTATGAAAGGATAATTAGAAAAAATAGAAAATAATAACACTTGGACTTTAGTACCCAGACCTACTGACAAGAATGTTATAGGTACTAAATGGATTTTTAGGAATAAGCTAAATGAGAAAGGAGAAGTGATCAGAAAAAAGGCAAGGCTAGTTTGCAAAGAGTATGCACAAGAAGAAGGACTAGATTATGGTAAAAAAATTGCACCTATTGAAATACTTGAAGGTGTAAGGATATTGTTAGTATATGATGCTCATAAAGGATTTAAGGTATATAAAATGGATGTGAAATCTACTTTTCTGAATGGTGTGTTAGAAGAAGAAGTATGCATAGAACAACCTGAAGGATTTGAAACTAAGAAAGGTAAAGACATGGTATGCAAATTGCATAAAGAATTGTATGGATTGAAGCAAGCTCCAAGATCATGGTATGAAATTTTTCATGCATATCTTATTAAGATTTTTTTTACAAGAAATAGTGACAATAGCAATGTATATCTCAAATTTGAAAGTGAAGACATAACATTGATTGCTAAAAAAATTTTTGATGACATAATATTTGGTGGAAATTGAGCATTGAGAAGGTCATTTACAGAAGAAATGAGGAAGGAATTTGAAATTTATATGTTAGGAGAAATCAAAATTTTTATTGGACTTCAAGTACAATAGAAAAAGAAAGGAATATACATAAGTCAGTCAAAATATGTGAAGGAGATTTTGAAAACTTTTAGCATGGAAGATTCAAAACCAATGGGAACACCTATGGTCACAAGCTATAAATTATCTGAGGGTGAATAAAAAGAGGTAAATAAAAATTTGTATAGATCCATTATTGGTAACCTATTGTATGTTGTGCACAGTACACCAGAAATTGCACATGTTGTTTGTATTGTTGCAAGGTTTTCATCAAATCCAAAGGAATCACATTTGGTTGCAATAAAGAGGATCTTCAGATATCTCAAAGGAACTAAAGATTATCGCTTATGGTATGGTAAGGATGGAAATTTTTCTTTGAATATATTTACTGATGAAGATTGGGCAGGAAATGTCGATGATAGAAAGCGCACAAGTGGTGGAACATTCTTTCTTAGTAAAATATTATTCTCTTGGACTAGTAAGAAACAAAATTGTATTTCTCAATCTACTACAAAGGCAGAGTATGTTGTTGCTGCTCTTAACGATCAACAAGAAATATAAATAAAATATATTCTTGAGGGAATTCATGAAAATGTCACAAAACCTATTGTTACATATTGTGATAACACTAGTGCAATAAATATTTCCAAGAATCCAGTGATGCACTCAGAGATGAAACACATTGAAATAAAATATCATTTTCTAAGAGATTGGGTACAAGAAAAGGAGGTAAGGATTGATTATGTATCTACTAAAGAACAAGTTTCTTATATATTCACCAAGTCTTTATCAAAGGATACCTTTAAATATCTCAAGGGCATATTAGGGGTTATTCCCCTACCTGAATTTAATTAGAGGATGATGTTGATTGCATTAGTTCATATGTGTTTGTTTGAATATCATATGTATGAATTGATGTAGTGGTGGACAACTCATAGGGGGAGAAGTCTTAAGTTTGATGCTAAAATGGTGTAATGAGGAATGAACATGCAAGATTTAGTAAAGTGTACTTTGAGGTGACTAAATGTTTTGATAACTTTTCAATTGTTGTCAAAAGGGGAGAATATGTATTTTCTACAAGGGGAGAATTTGTATGTAATCATGAGAATGACATATAGATGAAAGATGAAAGGGGGAGTATATGACGATGATGGAACAATATAACTGAGTGAGAAGAAAGAAGTGGAAGATCAGAGAAAAAGGTAGCAGTGGAAACATTTTTACAGAAGTCAAAATGAAGAAAAGATAAGAGTGTTTCCATCAATGCCAAAGGGGTATATTGTTAGTATAATTGATGCAGTGATGTATTGATGAAGATTGGTACAGATTTGAGGACAAGTGAATCAGTTATTTGGTTTTCATTGATGTTAACTACTTGACTTAGTGTTTTCCATATGTTACCTAATATTATGCAAGTGAATCATGAGTTGCAATATGTTTATAAAGTTGTTATTCTTATGGAAGGTTATATCATGTGTGGTGATGTTAAATTTTCCATCGTGACTCTTTATATGGAGAATTAAGTTGGTTATGTTTGATTGAACTCAAACTGGATAACTACTAAAATAGTCAATGATAGACAATAAGTAATTTGAATGTTATTTCAGATCGGTGAAGTATTTGATGGAGCGACCATAGAATATCATTGCAAATAATGTCAAGATACTATATGTACAAGTGCAAATCATAATGTTAACCGGTACAACTAGTTTAAGTGACTGGAAGCTATGTTAACAAAATGAACAGGTAAACAAGACAAAGTTCTTGATTAAGATATCAAGATTTATAGATCGATGATGAAATTCGATGTGGCAAGAGGATCGATGATGATTTTTGTAAATTATTAAGTTAGTTCCATGATTTATGGGAATCACTTGACATCACATTGATTGGGGTATACATTTGAGGAGGCTTCTTCAAGAAGTTTCTTTTGGTCAAACGTGTTAGGATTAAGTAATACTGAGAGGGGGTAAATCAGTATTACAACACTTTAAAAATAAACTTACCAATTTCTAGCTTAACCGAATAATTACTAAAATGAAAAGAACATCAATACAAAATACACAACTCATAACACCATGATTTTGTTCACGGAGAAACCCTGGCCAAGAGAAAACCTTGGTGGGGATGATACCCACAAATATGCACTAAAATTATTGTGTCCCTATTAGGAGACCTATCCCTCTTAAGAGTTGAGTATTACATTATTATATTTCCCTGTTAAAGGAATACAAAACCCTGTTAGGGGTATATGATGAGCACACTACTCTTGCAATCAGAAATTTGTCTCTATTACAATGCTTTATCAAAATGAAATTATACAAGAATTTGCTATGATTAAGCAGTTCCATTTGTAGATTGCATCACCTTCTATCTAATTCTAACATCACAATGCATCCATTCATCTGATCATACATTATTCATTCTTCACTTCTTAAAACCTTTCTATTAGATATACTTATCTCATACTCAGTTGGCTCCCAAATACATCACAAAATGTGATCAACTCTTATCCAAAAATAAAATACAAAATCTGCATTCATGCATTACCAAAATTAGGGTAAGACCCAATCCAAATCCAACTTAGCATGTTTGGATTCCACTTGACACTCCTTTAATCACCGTGACTGTTCAACTGCTCTGTCTTGTTACTACATTGTCTGCGCATGACTTCGATCATCTGTAACTTTCATCTATGAACTCTAAAACTCAATATACCTTAACTGAAGGTCTACCATAGCCCAAAATACATTCCTCTAAGCTCGCATGATATATTTCACCATATATAGTTCTCGCTACCCAAAATTGTACTCCTATACTCATTAAACTGCTTCCTGGACTTAGTCATTTTTACAAAACCTTAACACCAAAATTGTGTTCCACTCCAAGAGATCATACATAACTGTAGTTTTTCCATAAGTTAAAACCCCTATACACTCCTTAATGATCCAATTTCTAAAAACATCTCCCTTTTCCATTGATGGCATCACTTAGTGAAAAATGACTAAGTGTTCAATACCAAAATAATGACTAAGTGTATACTCTACTTTATATGCATATTATTTCTTCTATATCTCCTCTAATACTCCCAAATTATCTTCTCTATATTTCATCTATATATTTTTCATATCAACTACTCCCCCTTTGACATCAATGACAAAGGTGTACACAAAAATTTAGTATATATAGAAAAATTGTATAGCTGCTCACCAAAAATTTCAGACCATTTGAAGTACATATTGGAAAGAGATTTTTAAGATATTCACCTCTTCAGTCCAAGTCTATACCAAAATATGACCCACATAGATCAGTCCATTCAGCACAAATGATGATGTCTCTTCTCCCTTCAACTCAGTAGGCATATTTTTTTTGAGGGTCTTTGTTGTTTTCTCCATGTTAGAAAGGTGTATCTCAAGAATTGATAGCTTAGGAGTGATCAAACTCTTAAGAACACCAAATATTATGATAACTCTCCCTTTCTCTTTTTCCAACACACTTATCTTGTCCAAAAGTCTAGACACTTCCTTCTCTAGCTCTAAAATAGTGTGTGAGGAGGTCTCACAATAGTGTACCAACTTGTCTAGTGTCTTTCTATCAAGTGCAATAATGTCCTCAATGTTCTAAAGGTATATGATAGGATTTATACAATAATTGTATAACCTCCTTCCATGTGCCACACAAGCCTTCACTTCAGAAATAGTATTTCCCAGTATTCCCAAGTCCCATGTAATAGACTTGCATACTTCCTCTAGCTTCTTTGCCAAATAAGTCTGCTTAGCCTTGATCTCAACGATCTTCTCCAGAGACTCATAGTGACTCATCTAATGCCTTGTTTAAGTTCTTTGTAGTTTCCTTTCCTTGGAAAGTAAAAGGTATAGGTAGGAGTTTGTTGATAGTATCAACTTCCCTTTCTAATACCCTTGACTTCTTCTCAGTTTTTTGCTCCAATCTCTCTTTTTCTTTAGCAAATGTTATGTAGGATAGATTCATTAAATCATCTTTGTCCATTCTCTCCAAATCAATATTCAATGTTCTGTCTCCACTTGCCAACAATAAGATTGAAGAAATAGGTGTAATTTTTTCTTGTTTTACTTCAACCTTATTCTAAGGTTTATTCTCATCCTCAGCAATGCTCGATTGAAGTCTACTTTTAGAGGGATCTTCCATAGTAGGTTTCTCTGTATCTTTTCCATCATTTCTATCAACATCAAGTACAATATAAGTATTCCCTTCAAAAGGGTCATTAGTATCCAGCGAGGTGTTCAAAGTCACAAGCACACCAAAAAAAAAGAAATCAGGTTGCTTTATTGTACTGACAAACTAACTATCATCTTCTCCATCCTTAGGTGAATCAATTTTGATTACTGTAGACTTGGAGGACTCTCCCCTTAGGATATATTTAGGCTTAGTAGCCTTAGTTTTAGGAGGTGAAGACTTCTCAGGTTCAGTTTCCATTAGGATCTTGTCAATGGTCTTTTGTGTATCCTCAATAACCTCATAATACTTCCTTCCCATTATCTTTATCAAGATTTCTTTAGTTCTTAACAATGGTTTTATTGCTTTCAAAATTATTTCATGTTCATCATAAGATATGAATGGTAGAATGTCCTCAATCTATTTCACTCTAATATGTTCATTCTCAGTTAGTGCTAACTATTTCCTAATCTCCAATTCATAAAATAGTTCCTTTGGGATACTTCCTTCGATTTTAATTAGGTTCTTCTTAAATGCAAATGTATAATCAATGACAAAGTCTTCAATCTGAGTCTTGTCTTTTTCATCATTTTGAACTATTCTCCATCTACCCAGTCGCTATTTTGTCTCCTATAGATGTTTGATACTTGTAATCCAGTAGGTTCATTGTCTCTCCAAGCTCTTGGGTGCATACAGAGGAATTTATGCACAATGTGTATATACATATGTATCAACAACGATCCAAATTTGAATGCCTTGGATTTGTCTCTCTTAATCTTCCTTATATTCTCCATGAATTATTGTGCTAGAACTTTGCAAAGGTTATACTTCACTTTCTCCTTTACCATATTATATGTCATCATTATAAAACTAGCAGATAGTGAATTTGGTCGGCTGTTATAATGAATTTTTTATCCCAATATCATCACAACTAGTATAACATCTTGCTAGAAGATGTCGGCCATTGTCATTGCTTTCTTATCCCATTTAGAGTGGGTCAGGGTTTCCACTTGTTTCTTGGTATTCTTCTATGCTATAGGAATGAATCCAGAGTTATCCAAACCAATAATTTCATGGATCAAATTATTGCAAATATTAACAGGCTTCTCACCAATCCAAATGAATTGGTCGTTCACTCTACTCAACACGATCTTGAACCATTCTTCTTCATCAAACTCATACATTTATGTCATTTTCATCACACTAAGATTCTCAAGATGAGCGAACTCATCCTTCCATTTTTCATCATCTTTAATCATGTATTTCATTTCCTTGTAGATCTCAAAGTCTCCCAGAGACTCATACGTGCAGTGGATATATACCCTAATATCCTCAACGTGTAGAACTCCATAGGGCATTTGAGAAAATGTGCCCTTAGGGTCATCCTCAGTTGATTTTCAAGGATTCCTCTTGAATTTGTATCTAGGCCTCTCATTTACATCAAAAATCATAGGAGTATCCATATTCAAATGCTCGCAAGTAATCTAAACACCTTTTGTTCACTAAATCTATGAATTTTTGCTTCAATAAATCACAAATTCCCTAGCTTATTTATTCCTTCTTTCTCAAATCACTGCTCTCCTTCAACTCTACTCTTCGAATAGTGATCAGATAAGTTCTTTTGATTATCATTATACTTCACTATGAAAAGAATGACACAGTTCCCAATAAACTCAACTCTTCAATGATCCAGTCGATCATGAATCTGGCGATCACAAGGTATAGTGTGTATAGCTGTGTGATCTCAGATAGGCGCTTCATACCAGTCATACATACTCTCCATAATCTCACAAAATATTATTCGACATAAATAGGGGCTGGATGGTTTTTTGTGTATTTCTCCAAATCTCCCCCTAAGTTCATGCTTGGACATCTAGGTCGATGTAACAATATCAGGTGAAGGTTCAGTAGAAAATATTGAATCTCCATGAACCTTAGGCTCACTCGACTCCTTCACTTACATGTATTCTATCATACTTTTTCCAACATCACCAACATTTTTTTATAAAAATAGGTGGTGGTATTATGTTACCTGTAGATCTATTATACTTGCAAAAATTTTCTATATGTCCTTGATTATTACATTTGTAGCATGTAGGAGATGATCTATTCTAATTAATATGCAACTTGAAATACTTTGTGATGTGCCCAAAGTTATTGCACTTGTAACTTGTGATCTTAGCTACTTTATCTTCTCTAATTTAATCTTGCTTAGTGTAGGATTAATCATGCTTCCTACATTATGTCTTCTTGTGTCCATATTCATAGAAATTGAAACAATAACTAGAAAAGGGTTTGTAAGGAATTTTACCTACTGCAATATCTCTTCATGTGACCAACTTTGTTGCATCCAAAGAATCTACCTCTGAAAGGTTTGATATTCTTTCTAGGCTCTTCTTGTATAGGTATTTCTTCATCTATCTTTTCTTCATATTTTTCTTCGTGAGATTTAGAACATTCAACTTCATTGAAGCGGCCAACTTCTCTCTCTCTCTCTCTCTCTCTCTCTCTCTCTCTCTCTCTCTCTCTCTCTCNCCTTCTCTCTCTCTCTCTCTCTCTCTCTCTCTCTCTCTCTCTCTCTCTCTCTCTCTCTCTCTCCCTCTCTCTCTCTCTGTTCATCAATCTTGTCACTTCTCATATGAGGTTTTTCAATGTGCTTCTTAGCCTCAACAAGTTCTCCTTTTATGATTTGATTGCATTTTTCTAATTCATGATACTTGGTTTTGTATTCATCAAGTTCAATTTGCATCTGAACATTTTCATTCTTTAAGATTTATTCAATTTTGGTTCTTTCATCTTTTTCTTTTTGAATTTTCTTTAGCCATTTGAATAGTAGTTTCATGTTCCTGCTTCAATGCATCTTTTTCTTGTTCAAGTTGTTTGACCTGATTTGATGAATCATTATCTGAATCTTCTTTTATCTTTTCCATAAGATCTTGTATTTGATATCTATAAAGTTCAAGGTGTTCCTTGATTTTATTGATGAAACCTTCTTCTCCTCTCAATTTGAATTTCAAATCACCATTTTTCATCTTTAGCCTTATCAAGGTCTTCTAGTATTGCTTCAATGTTCTCTTCCAAACTATTAGAATCCATCTTGATCTCCCTTAATCTGTTAGGATTTCTCTCCAAAGGCAAAAAGCTATGATACCAATGGTTAGGATTAAGTAATATTGAGAGGGGGGTGAATCACTATTACAACACCTTAAAAATAAACATAGAAATTTCTAGCTTATCAAAATAATTACTTAAATGGAAATAATATAAATACAAAATGCACAGCTCATAACACCATGATTATGTTCACGAGGAAACCCTGGCCAAGGGAAAACCCTGGTGGGGATGATACCCAAAAATATGCACTAAAATTATTGTCCCTATTAGGAGACCTAGACCTATTAGGAGTTGAGTATTACATTAGTACATTTCCATGTTAAAGGAATATAAAACCCTGTTAGGGGTATACATTGAGCACACTACTCTTACAATAAGAAATCTATCTTTGTTACAATGATTTATCAAAATAAACTTATACAAGCATATTCTATGCTTAAGTAGTTCCAATTGTATCTTGCATCACCTTTTTCCTAATCCTAACATCACAATACATCCATTCATCCGATCATACATTATTCATTCTTTGCTTCTCAAAACCTTTCCATTATATATACTTTATCTCATACTTAGTCGAATCCCAAATACATCACAAAATGTGATCAAATATTATCCAAAAATAAAATACAAAGTCAATGATCTTACATTACCTAAATTAGGGTAAGATCCAATCCAAATCCAACTTAGCACATTTTGATTCCATGTTACACTCCTTTAATCATCATGACTATTCAACTGCTTTGTCTCGTTGCTACACTATCTTTGCATGACTTCAATCATCTATAAATTTCATCTCTGAACTACAAAACTCAAGAGACCCTAACTGAAGGTACCATATCCCAAAATACCTTCCTTTAAGATTTCATGATATATTTCATCATATATAGTGCTCGCTGCCCAAAACTGTACCCCTATACTTAGTAAATTGCTTCCTGGACTTAGTCATTTTTACAAAACCTTAACACCAAAAATATGTTCCACTCCAAGAAACCATACATTATTGTAGTGTTTCCATAAATAAAAACCCCTATACACTCCTAAATGAGCCACTTACCAACAAAATGAGGTTTTTGAAATGGCTCAACTACCAAGGTAAAATTGATGAGCAAGCCTATGCGGTCAGAGGAAAATGTTTTATGAGTGTCTAGATACATTGTATCTTACCTAAGATGATCTAGATAATTCATATCTAAGATCTAGGGTTTTTTGTAAGTCAGTCAAAGTAATTCTATATAGTAGAAAAACTGAAGAAGAACAAAAGAGAGGAGAAGAAATTTGATTGCGAATTGTAGAAGGATTCAGAGACAAAGCAAGTAAAGGAATCAAGTGCAATCAAGATGAGGAAGATTATATCGTATGATGATGTATATTAGATCATAAAAGGATCTGATCATGCATAGGTAGTGCAATTTTTACCGATTATTTTATTTGTTACTTTCTAATCATTATAATAGTGAAATCCCTAACAGGGTGGATCCTATCAGAACTTTATTGTAAATAATCTAAAAAGGTGACACATTATCTTGTATTTTAAAGTCCTCTAACAAGGCTTCTCCTAACAGGGAAAAGATCCTAACAGGTCTTAGGAAAATCCCTTAACCGAGTAACACCTAACAATGTTTTTGTAAACCTTTAACAGGGTAAGCTCCTAACATGGTGTATTCCAAAAGAGTACAGATTTTGTGGGTATCATCTCACACTGTGGTTTTTCCCAGTTGGGTTTCCACATGATAAATATGGTGTTTACATTGTATGGTTTATTACTTGTGGATGTATGCATTGAAAATTTACTTATGATAGTTGTTATTATATATTTTGGTGCATAAAGTTTTAAAAAGTTGAATTAGTGAATTTGTGTGGATTACTGATTCACCCCTCCCCTCTTAGTAATCAGACTTGTATTAAAAATTAACCCACTCTTGAGAGATTGTGTATAAAGTCCAATTTTTTCAAGGCTTTGGATATGTCTCCAAATATATGATAGATGCTATATTCTGCAAAATTTCATGTTAATTAATAGAGTTTTTATATTTGTTATGTACCTGGGAAGAAATAATATGTTGGTGTAATTAAATATTCCTAATTACACTTTACTTCACCTTATGTAGTAAAATGAATTCATAGTAGTTTGCATATGTAGACACATAGGATTTTGCATTTCACTTTAGCACATGGTGTAGGAGAAAATCCACTTTAGGTGGTGATAGTTGTTATCTCATGTGTGAGATCCAGTTTTAGTGCTCTTATAACATTATTATCCTCTCATTGTTGCTCATGTTTGAACATACTTAATTGTACAATGGAGGATGATCCAAATTTGGTGGACATGTGATTCCACCTTGTGTGGTTGATAGGTTATCACTTGGATATCTCCTAGTTATCATGCATTGCCTATATATTCAGGTATATCTACTTTATATTTATCAATTAGGCATCCATTATTATTTGATCATTATTGAATAAATCAATTGATCATATTATATTTGTCTCTCTTGTGCTATCTATTGAGCTTCTAAATCTTGGTATTTTTTATTATTTTCCTTGGGAAAATTATTACATGGTATCAGAGTCATAGAACGTTTCATTACATAGCCATTGGAGAGGATTTTGTTTCATATTTTGGAGGGTCGTGATTTAGATCCGGGATATCAGCAACTTGTGGGAGCATCTAAAAATATATATGACCCCACCATTGCATTCGAGTGGCCGTTCCAACAAATTTTAACTATAAATTTTCCTATACTGAGCAAAAGTCAAATTTGAAGAAAAAATGTTTTTACAAATTGCACTTGGGCAGCCCGATCTGTAAATTTGGTAATTTATTTTTAGAATTTTTTTCAATTTCACCATTCTGTCAACATTTTATTTTGAATATTTTGCTACAAAATTTTGGCCAGTAGGCCTCGGTATTTGTCAGATTAGGTTTTGCAGAGTATAGGAGACATTACAGACTATAGATAGTCAAATCCGTGTTAGAAAGTGTACATGTCATCCCACATGGGCATCCCATCAGCGAGCTCCTCGCGGTCTCCCATCAGCATTGCGGCCCCTCCGATTGCTGCGACATCCCATTAGCGAGCTCAATTCCCCATTAACATGGGATCTAACTAAATGTGCCCCACTCTTCTCCTCCCTACAGATCGACTCCTAGCTTGGCACTTCTCTTCCTGAGAGTCTCACCTCTCAGCAATTCTCTCAACACCACCTCCCTCAATTTGGCGCTTGACAATTTCCAAGTCTTTGTGCAACTCTTCAACACAAGTGCCAACCTCACCGCAGAATCTGAGCAACAACATTGACATATTTTTCCTGTGGATCCAACATCTCAGGAATCTCGAGTGAGCTTTGACAATTGTGGATTTATCTTAGGCTTTGTTCATTGCATGGTTCCAACTTCCAACAGTCAACTGTGGTCTTCCTGACAAGTGGCCTAGATTCATTGGCCAGAAAAAATTCATGTCACCACCATATCTATAGATCTACACAGTCCAATTAGTAGTTCCCATTAGTCTCCTAATCAACATCAAGTCGTCCTCTAACTAGCCCTTTTTTTCCATGTGTTCCAACTTACTATGCTAAAATTGATCATCGTTGAATGTCAAACAGGGGCATTTTATTTTTGCTACGACGACCATTTGAATATCAAATTAATATTGTGTTTTGTTAGCATCATCAATGTTTGAATTTTCTCCCCCCTCACCACTGGCAGTTTTGATTTTGCAGCCTGACTTTGGGAGGCCATAACTCACTCATACGACCTTTTTTTATGCATTTTTTAAAAAATTTTGGGTAGAATTTCCTAAATTTTTTACTGGTGGTATTAGCTTCTAGTTTTGATGGACAAATTGTTTGAAAGTTGAAAATCTGAATGTATATGACTTATTTTGTGTTGTCATTATGGAAACAAAGTCATATGAAGTTTGGTAAGTAAACTTGACAGACAAAAATGGCTAAGTATAAAAGACAGAATAGAACAAAGTCATGCAGTCGATCAGAGCACCAACGCACATGTGTAAGATTGAATTAGGATATGCATGTTCATACTTAAGCTCTATGATATGTTTTTATGTTTACCCTATACACGCATGCTACAAAATGACATTACGGAAAAGTTACAGAAAGATTAAGTGCACTAACAGTTCAGAGAACAGAGTATGGAGCCGACCTCAGTTTTTGGATTATCGTATAATCTTTTGTTTTGTAAATGCTATGCGCCTATTGTAATAAGTTAGTAACTATGTCTTAAAATTTATTGTAAACATTCTTAAGCCAATTTGTTTGGAAGCGTTGTGTATAAAGTTTTTGGGCCGACTAAGGTCTTGTTTTTAGTCGTGTCTATTGAGTATGTATATATACTTAATATGCATTCTTGTAATGAGAGGAAGAAAAGAGAATATGCATAGTAGAGACAATGAAGAGAAGTATGAACTAATCAGTATGAGATAAATTCTTTTAAGAGATCAAAGCATCAGTGCATAAAATGAACTGATCAGACAGTCGTGTCACTTCAACAGTTCAAATTTTAGATATAGTGCATATCTATCTTTGGAAGGTTGTAGCCTTCTTTAATTTAGTAGTGAGCTCTTGGAAAGTGAATCCTCACCACTAACAAGGTTTTTGTAAAGACTCCTAACAGGGTCATTGTACTTACATTGTAAAGACTTCTCCTAACAGGGCAAAGGAACTTTAACAAGTTCATTATACTAGTACAATCATTTGTGGGTATTAATTCCCACCGGGGTTTTCCTATGATCAAGGTTTCCCCATAAAAATATCTAGTGTTATGAGTTATTGTGTTATGCTTTATATGTTGTCTATTTGATTTATGATTCAAAATTGCTAAAATAGAATAATTATTGAAACACTGATTCACCCCCCCCCCCCCCCNCTGATTCCCCCCCCCCCCCCCTCTCAATGTTTCCAACAATTGGTATCAGAGCCCTAGTCCTCTGAAAGAAATTTTAACCACTTGAGGAGATCATGGATTAAACAGAAGCTAAACATTAAGAAAAAGATGGAATCTGAATTAATAGAAGAAAAAGACAAGATTGATAAACTACACACAAGTTCTGATCTAATTCAATCACAGCTTTATGCACAGAAGCTAAAAGGTGATACTATTGGTGTTGGATACAGTGTAGCTCAAATTGAGATCAATTCAATGCAAGAAATAAAGAAAGCTCAAAAATAATTTTCAGAAGCAAAGAAAACTGAAAATCTTGAAGAGGATAAAACAAAACCACCCAAAGATGAACACAAGGTAGTTAACCGTACTTGTTATGCCTGTAACAAGCATGGACACTTGGCAAGAGATTGTAAAGAGGTAAGACCTTTCAATGGCTATTTTTACTCTTGTAATAAGTTTGGTCACAGGTCTATACATTGTAGAACAAGTCAAAGAAATTAGTCACAATAGAACCAAAGAAATATGACTTAATACAATCAAAAAAATCAACTTCAAAGAAACTTGCAGAAAATTACATGTCAGATATGTAATTTCAATGGAAACATAGCCAAGCAGTGCAGCATGATGAATAATAACATCAGACCTCCTATCATTTGTCACTCATGTGGCAAAGATGGACATATCTCAAGGTTTTGCAGGTCAAGAGCACAGAGACAAGAGAATCCTAAAAAGTCACTATTTGAAGAATCAAGATAAGTTAAGTTTGTACAAGCTAAAGTTGATTTAGATAAAATTTGGGTTGAACTAAAGAAGGATAATGAAGAGAACAAAGTAGTAGATGCATCCATAGTGGATGCACCTTCTACTTCTGGTTAGTTGACCCTCATGGTCTTAGGGGGAGCTATTCTAGCTCTAAACCCCTGCGCAGCTGATATACTCACCTCTGAGTATGCGCCTATGGATTCATGTATTTGATGAAAAATTGGGGAAGTATGCATGGACGCATAGATTGACCAGTGACAGAAGAAAAGATATAAATTCTCTATGCAAACCACTTTACGAAAACAAGCATTAAATGCAATAATCCTTTATATAAGATTGTAAAAGATATTTAATCCTCACTTTGCATTCGAGATTGAGCACTCAGAGAGCATAGGAGATCTTAGCATCAAAGCAGTAAAGGTTAATGATTTGGTTGGTTGGTGAATGGATTGAATTTGAAATGGAACCCTAGAAGTTGCATCATTTTAGAATTATAGTGAAACCCTATTTAATCAATTAACAAGTAAGTATGGCAACCCCTATAGTATTTGACATTGTTGAAAGGAAGAGATTCGTGTTTAAGAAGCATCCATTCAAGTCTATACTAGATTATGTAGAAGGGGAATTTTCCAAGACTCCACTAGGAGTCATGCATGTAGAAGACGTACGCGCATACATCTATTATAAGAAGGAAACTGTTGGAGATAACAACATAGCTACTCTTATGGCTTTGATGATGAAACCAGACTATTCATTCAAAGATGAATACGTGCATCTCACTGACAACCCTATCTTTGAGTATTCTAACGCACACAATTTCTATGAGCCAAAATGGGTTAAAATCCTACTGAGCAGGATACATGATGACCTATATTAGATTGGTGAAGTTCATGTCTGCATTAATACAGACCTAATTCATGATATGACTGGACTTCCTAAAACTAGACCAGTTCTTCCCACTGGTAAGGATGTTAAGAAGCAGGTTGAACAAGCATACTTATCCAGAAGTGATAGGTGTGGAATGACTGTTGATCCCATTAAGGAAAATGACATCAAATTAGTCACTATGATACTAGGTTATAAGTTCCAGCACGCAAGCAGACTAAACAGTGTATCTGCAGCTACTGTCCTGGAAGCAATAAAGATGGTAAAGGATAATACTCAGTACAATCTATGTGAGATATTACACACACAACTGATCGACAACATTAGAGCTATCCAGCATGACAAGAGAAAGATATTCAGATTTGGCTGTTTTATCATCTATCTATACTTTTACATTGTTGGTAAAGTTGCTAATCTTTACCTAGACAGGAGTAAACCTACCATGTCACAAATTTCATTAAAGGCTACATCAGAGAGTAGTGCTAAGGACTCTATAGATATAGAGATAAAAAAATTTAGGATCAAAATGCAGAAGAGGTTTAGATTATCAGAGAAGATAGTTGAGAAATACAAAGACACCATATGCTTCATGGTGGAAACTGACTATACTTGCATGGAGGAAATTGAGCCTAGAACAAAATGGATTCACCCACTTGGATATGAAGTTGAAGAACAAGTTTTGGAAGGATATGCACAAGTCCTCTTATCTGTGCCTAAGGACCCTAATGAACCTAGATGGGGTACTTACAGAGAAAAGACAAATCAATTTGATTATGTCTTATATAGTGTTGACAATAAAAGAAAGGCATCAAGGATTACATCTAACATCCTAAGAGTTCAAGGTATCACTCAAGAAGACCTAGACAAGGCTAGGGAAGATAAGATTGCAAAAGAACTTGAGAAAAGTGTTGCAGAGGTGAAAATGGAAAAATCTGTTGATATCCCCAAGAAGAAGATGAAGAAATCTGATGAAGGAAGATCTACACCCTCAACTACTATTGACTTGGAAGCATCTCCACCATCAGTACAAAGCAAGTTGACTAGAAGGAGGAAGCAAGTTCCCAAAGGTCACCCATCCTCAAGGACAATAAGGAGCAAGGTAAAGAATACTCAAGCCACTCCTGAGGTAGGATTCAGACCTAGTCTAACAGTCCTTAAGAACAGAATTGTTAATGAAGGAAGACTAGAATCTATCAAGAATGTCTATGAGAAATACCAAGAGATAGACAAATCAGAAATTCATTCTATGATCATCTCTCACATGATTAAGTTTAAGAGGATAGTATTGGAACTTAAAATAGTCATACCAGAAAAAGTATGGAACATACTTGATGTATTGAAAAGGCAAGCAATTGAAGAAGATATGAGGATTAGAGAAGAAACTTTGATCACATGATGGAAAAGCTATACTGTTGGATTTGGTAAAACCTCATCTTAGAACCAAAATAAGAATACTTCCTATCATTAACAAAGAGTATGAACTGGTTGATGAAGAGACTCAGAAAGCTTTTGAGAAATTATTTTTGGATAGACATATGTATCCATCAATGGTGCCTACAGCAAAGGTGACTCCAGTCCCTCCCAAATAGGATAAAGCACTAGTGATTCAAAGTGTGCATATGACAGGTCCATAGGATTCAGTGCCCACTGTTTCAACACCTTTTGATATAGCCAAATATTTAGAAGAAACTATTGTGATTAATGATGTTAAGACATCCATGACCGCTTCTGACAATGACATGGACAAAGTTGAAAAAGCATTTGTCAGCTCTGAGGAGACAGAGAAGGTATGCATTGATAACACTTCCTTACAACAAGATGAAGTTCCAAACAAAGACTCAACAGATTTGAATAATGAGGAAGACAATCAAACTAATGAAACACCAGTTATGGATATCCCAATAAAAAGTGAATGTATGGATACTAGTCAGAATACTATATTCACCCCATCCATTCAACCATCAACTTCATTGTTGTCAAGTTTAACTCCTAACTCAGCAAGTCTAGATGCATGGGGAGAAGAAGACTTGATCAAGATCAGTGTCCCAGCCATGGAAAATTCCAAAGAGAAACAAGTTATGAGAAACCCTCTCTTTTTAGAGTCAGTGAACATTGCGAATGACCTAGTGCCTGCAGATAAGAAAGTGGCTAAAATTTAGTCAGTTGATGATGTAGATAGCATCCTAAAAAGCTTCAAGGCACACTTCACAAGTTTAGTAGACTCGGCTACTAGAACTATAGAGGAAGAGTATAAAAAGGAAAGATTGAATGAATTGGTAAAGAATTTTTCCTTAGATTTAAATTCATTAAAGATTGGTCAGACAATACTGAAAGAGTTGGCATCAAAAGGAATAAAGGTAATAGAAAATTGCATGGACAGAGGCAAACTCACCTCTGAGCATATCAAGAAAAGAGAAGAGGCAGATATCTTGGTTGATAACATAAGACAATCAGTTGAAACATCATCCCAAGACATCAATATCTGCAACAATATCTATCAAGGTCAGATAGAAAAGATAGAAAAAGCTAAAATGGAGATTAGTAAGATAAGGATTAGGCAGACTCAACTGAGAAATGCACTTGCACCCTCCTTAGCAGTTCTAAAGGAGAAGATCAAACAGATTGATACAACCATTTCCACCTATGATCAAGGACCCTGCATGGATCTGACAAAGATGGAGAAGCTTACATATGCCTTATGCGCCCATCTTCAGACATTTGATGCACTGAAAGCATTCTGGCAACAAGAGATCAAAAATATGCAGATTGCTTATCCAGATGTGTACATGGATTAAGTATCTAGAGACTTACAATTTTGACACCTTTGTCATTAATTTCAAAGGGGGATTAATGTATGTATATAAGGAGAATTTTATATAGCCAAAGTTATGATAGAAAGTTTTTGTTAAGTCAAAGTCTAAAAAACTTGGCCACATTCCTTTATTGCCATTAATGACAAAGGGGGGGATTGTTGGCAAGTTGACAATCTGAATGTATATGACTTATTTTGTGTTGTCATTATGGCAACAAAGTCATATGTAGTTTTGTCAAGTAAACTTGGAAGACAAAAATGGCTAAGTATAAAAGATAGAATAGAACAGAGTCATGCAGTCGATCAGAGCACCAGCGCATGTGTGTAAGATCGAATCAGGATATGTGTGTTCATACTTAAGCTCTATGATATTTTTTTATGTTTACCCTATACACACATGGTATGAAAAGACAGTACGGAAAAGTTACAGAAAGCTTAAGTGCACTAACAGTTCAGAGAATAGAGTATGGAGCCGACCTCAGTTTATGGATTAGCGTATAATCTTTTGTTTTGTAAAGGCTATGCGCCTATTGTAATAAGTTAGTAACTATGTCTTAAACATTATTGTAAACACACTTAAGCCAATTTGTTTGGAAGCGTTGTGTATAAATTTTTTAGGCCGACTAAGGTCTTGTTTTCAGTCGCATTTATTAATTATGCATATATACTTAATATACATTCTTGTAATGAGAGAAAGAAAAGAGAATATGCAGAGCAGAGACAATGAAGAGCAGTATGAACTAATTAGTATGAGATAAATTCTTTTAAGAGATCAAAGCATCAGCGCATAAAAGGAACTAATCAGACAGTCATGTCACTTCAGCAGTTCAAATTTTAGATATAGTGCATATCTATCTTCAGGAGGTTGTAGAATTCTTTAATTGAGCAGTGAGCTCTTGGATAGTGAGTCCTCACCCCTAACATGGTTTTTGTAAAGACTCCTAATAGGGTCATTTTACTTACATTGTAAATACTACTCCTAATAGAGCAAAGGAACTTTAACAAGTTCATTATACTAGTACAATTATTTGTGGGCATTAATTCCCACTAGGGTTTTCCTATGATCAAGGTTTCCCCCGTAAACATATCTGGTATTATGAGTTATTGTGTTATGCTTCATATGTTGTCTATTTGATTTATGATTCAAAATTGCTGAAATAGAATAATTAGTGAAACACTAATTCACCCCACCCCCCCCTCTCAGTGTTTCCAACACAAATGTTCATAAATCTTAGATTTTGGTGACTATACATGTTCAATCCTGATTTCTACAACTTCAGAGGCTTCGTTCAAGCTCATACAAACACATTTTTAGAAGCCATTTTTTTGAAAGTACATGATTTTTTATCTACATTCTAGAAATACCATCATTTTATAGCTATTAAGAGTGGATATATGACTTTCATCATTTGGTATATTTTGGCCTATTTGTGGCACTTGTAATTGATTAGATCCTTGAGTGATCTTGTGTTCTAATTATTTGAGTTTTTTATAGGTTCATATTTTTTGTTGTATTTATCAAAATAAAAAGTCCACTTTGGCCAATTTTATCAAGTGTAAATTGTACACGCACTACATATAAAGTGCCAAAATCATCTATTTAGGGGGGTGTTCTTTGATTCATTTCATTTTTATTTTTATTTTTGGGGCGGGGGGTGCATTTATTTTTTGATCTCATTATTTCATGTCAGAAGTGTATAATGGATGGCTTAATTAAATTGATGAAAGGAAACTACAAGAAATTGAGTGATTTAGATCTTTCTCATCTTAGTGAGCATAATCTATTGTCTTATTTGTATATGGACAAACCTACTAGTCCTCCTTATGATTGAAACTCTTGGATAAAAGTTCTGAATGTTATTTATTTTAATATGGATGGATATTTTCTCCTTTGAATTGATGATAAGAACACAAAGACTATTTCTGACCTTTGGACCTTTCTCTGGGCAATGTATGGAGATACACATGCTCCTTCACTCCCAAAAGGTCTAGAACCTTTAGTTGTAGCTCCTACTTCTCCTATTGAGATCACTCTTATTGTTTCTCCTAAGGATTCTTGTACTATGACAACTATAGTTTCTTGTGATTCAGTACAATAGGATATTCATTGTGATTTAGTGCAGTAGTATATTCCTTATCTTCCAGTTACAGTTTCTTGGGATGACTCCTTGACAGACATTGTATGTTTTTTGTGGATTCCTACATTGAGGATTTGGGAGACATCATTGATGATATTCATCTTCTCTTTGATGAGGATAATCCTTCTTTAGTTGTTGCAAGGGAACACTCTGACCCTCATCCTCATTCTCCACTTGATACTTCTTTCACGTTTGACATGATTATGGATCCTTTGATACAAAATTTGGAGGAGGTCTCTTTATCTTCATAGAAGATATTTCCCTCTTTGGAGATTGGCTTTCATGAGTCTCGAACTTCACTTGAGATGTCACATTGCATGGTTCAGGTTGATCATACTCATGTGTTGGAGATTCTGATTTAGTTTCCTGAGACATCATACATTTTGAGGGTTATTCCAATAGATTGGGGATGATTCACTAATACACCTATGACATTTTTTCTTCCTAAAGGGAGGAACATCATTTAGTTTTTAGAGAGCAGTTTCTACATTGATCTTGGAGCATCTACATTGAGGGGGGCTACTTTTTCTCTCTTCCTACTTCCTATTATGAGGAGACATCTTTTTCTTTGGAGCTTTCTCCAAACTCTTACATGGATCAGTTACCATTGATTCCTTGCTTGTCACCTTCTATTGGGTATGTTCTTGATTGATTAGTGGCATCTTCATCAACTAAGGACATGGAAACACATGAGAATATTTTAGAGACATCATACTTCATTTGAATTCCCCTTCCTTCTTTCTACCCACAATGGGAAACATTCTTGCATCTATACTTGTTCTATCTTCTTCCTAAGGGGAGAAATGTTGTTTATAGGCATTGGACTATGTTTTACCTTCAAGCACTCACCATTCTTGCAATACATTGTTCATTATGGGGGGATATCATGTCTCCATCTTTCCTTCCTATGGGGGATATCATATTTGTGTTTATTGCGCTATCTATTGAGCTTTTCTATCTTGGCATTTTTATTCTTTTCCTTAGGAAAATTATTATAGAATAAAATGGATGATTGATGATTTTTTGAGTTAATACTACTTTGTGATGAGAGGTTGCAAGCCTCAAGCAAGGTCCACTTGAGGTATTGTAATCTTCTTTATAGTTATATTTTTAATTTAGCATTAGTTAAGTTTTCATTACTTGATAGATTAAATGTTGTGTGATTATCCTCTTCAGTTAAATGGAAATGACATGTAAATGGTACAATAGTATAATTGTGAATTAAATTTGCAACACAATTGTATTATTGCACCACTTTTATTTATTGCAAAGTCACTTGTCAATTACCCATTGTCGGTATACTACGTAGAAAGGTTAATTTCAATCATTGTTTAATCTTGTTAGTTCCCTTTATACCACTAATAGGTATCTTAGAGATTCCTTGGCTACATATATAGTACCAATATCATCCCAAAAGGTATGTATCCATCTTCGATAATTAAATAAACTTCTCTAGGATAGTAGGTTTCTTAATATGTGATCTATTGCTCCATTAAGTGTATGCATTGAGGTTCCTGTTGGTTGTATTTTGTGTTTTTGCTAAAATGCCTGGTTCCTTGTCCTATTCTCTGAAAATTTTCAGGTTTTCATGCTAATTCCTTGCCAAATTGTCAAAACCCTATTAAAACCCTAAGGCCAAATGATAAACGATGTATTTTAAACCCTTAGCCATGTCTTTCTATTTCCTCGTTACCTTTTTAAGTCACTAAAGACATGTGCTATATAAAAAGTTTAAGTTGAGTCGCTTGATCGCATTACCCTGAGCGCATA
>MU228500.1:1147034-1171290 GCA_018584345.1 Thuja plicata
TTTAGCTAATAATCATTGAGAATTTAGGAATTAAATGTAATGTCAGATTTATGCAAATTTGGGTTTTCTGCATTTGAAACTCAGTCAATTAAAGTCAATTAGGAGAAGAATTTTCCTAATACAATAGGAATTCAAGGATAAGAACATGCACCAAAATTGATTGATTATTAGGTGCCAATTTTGGGGTGTTACACTATTTAGAAACCCTAACAGGCTAGGGTTTGACCAAAAAATGTCCTTATCTCTTCATTCCACCAGTAGGATAATATTATTCTCCATGAAATAATGTAGTATAGGGTTAGGAATAAGATTATGGAGCTTTTCAAGAAAGGAAAAATGGGATCAAGGGTCAAATTTGTAAACTAAGGGTTTGACATCTCTATGTGACAAACCAAATTGTAAGGATTTGAAGGCTAAGTGTGTGACAATGCTAAATTTTACAAGTTTAGATACTGAAGTATGATATAATATGTGGTTTGGAGAGAATATTTATCTATTCTATGTAGTGTTTTGTTTGGGTGAAGAATTTAAGGAGTACTTGCTTTGTTAATTAGACCTAATAACTCTATTAGGTATCGTTAACAGGCTTGGTTGACCTCATCTCTCCAAAGGACACCATACTAAATTTTTGATATGTTTTGTAGATCCCAAATGGGTGTCTAAAAAGGGTCTTCATTTGTCTTTTTGGTAAAGGATTCAAAATGTATTGGCCCAAAACTCATTGGTTAGGGCTACAAGGCCAAATAGGGTTAATGAAGCATTGTGACCCAAACAGTGTATTGGTTCTATTTGAGTGACTCTTTATTGTTGTATTTAGTCCATTTATGGAGTCTAACATCATTTTGGATGTCTCCACAACTACAGGTATGAATTTTTATTGTGATCCCATGAACCAAGAGTTTGGTGGAATAACACCTTAGGAACGAATGTGTTGGTTGACAAATTGGACTTGTGTAAGGAGTTTGGTTGGATGTTGTTGAGTCTCTAAAGGAGTAGGGAATATCATATGTCAATGTTTCTGGATAAGGAGGGAAATTGATTTCCTAAGTGAGTAAGAATCATATTTGGGTCCATAATAAGTTGAAAGCCTCCAAGAATTCTAGGTTATTGAACCTTGTGATCAAGTCACTTGTGGTTGTTTGTTGGGCCTTTTGCTAGAATCTTTGCATCATATTGGTATCAGATCTGAGTCTAATTGTATGTGATTAAGAATTTTTGTATGTTGGAAGGAGAAAGTGAAGAAGAGGCTAACACAATGCCTCCAAAGGGGATGACTTCAGAAGTTGCAAAAAGGTTCCAAGAGTTAGAGGAAGAGTTGGCAACCATGAAGTTTAGGGAAGAGAAAGAGAAGAGGAAGGAAAGAATAATGGATAAAGATGACTCTAAGGAAGAGGAAGAGAAAGATGAGAATCCTCTGGGAGAGAATAAAGGGGAAGATATGTCACCTAAGGAGAGGAGATTTATAAAAGTCTTGCAGAAAATAAATAAAGAGTCATTTGATGTGAAGATGGAAATCCCTATCTATGGAGGTAAGATAGAGCCTAAGAAGTACCTGATTGGATTGATGCACTCAATAACTACTTTGAATATAAGGAGATGCCTAAGGATAAAAAGATAAATTTTTCCAAGACAAAATTAAACGGCTCTACCCTAACTTGGTGGAATTACACCCAAGGATAAAGGGTGAAGGCAGGAAGAACCATGATAAATTCATGGGAAATAATGGTGAGTAGGATCAAAGCCCAATTTTTACCTCTAGGCCATGAAATACAAGTATTTACCAAAGGCTACATAATTTGAAGCAGAAGGACATAGATGTATCCTCTTACATAGAAGAGTTTCATAAACTCACAATCAGATGTGGACATATGGAAAATGAGAAAGAAAAGGTAGCCAAGTACCTTAATGGTTTAAGGTTCAATTTACAAGATGAGATCAGTCGAATAACTCAAAGAATGGTTGATGAATGCTTTCAAGTGTCTTTGAGAGAAGAATAGAAGTTGAGAAGAAAAGGTGAGTAGCATGGCAGAGGTAGATGTAGAAACTTCAGAGGTAGAGGTGGTTTTGGAGGAAGAAACCAGCCCCAAAGGCCTCAAAGGGAGTCTAGCCATAGTGAGAAAAGTGGGGATTCAAATTATAGGGTAACTTTTAGGGGGAGAAGGGAAAATGGAAGAGGAAGATTTGAAGGATTAGGTAGAGGCTCAAACACTTTCGCAAGTAGGTGTTATAACTACAACCAAGTGGGGCATACTACAAATAGGTGTCTAGAGAAACAAGCTTCAAGCTCTCATTGAGGGGAAAGAATAAATTAGTTAGTTTAAGAAGAGGATTTTTAGAGTGTCAACAGCCCATCTAGAATTGTAGATCCAAAGCATGGAAAAAATATGATGATGAGTAGGACCCTCTCAAAGGTGCCAAGTAGCCAAGAACCCCCTCAAAGGAAGTCACTATTCAGAACTTCTTGAAAATCTGATGGAAAGGTAGGTAAACTCATAGTTGATTCTAGTTCAATAGATAACTTGGTGTCACTAGAGATGGTTGAAAATTTAAAACTAAAAAGGTTACCCCATCCTACTCCTTACAAAGTGTCCTAGTTGAGTAAGAGTCAACATGTGCTTGTAAATGAACAGTCTTGGGTAGAATTTCAAATAGGGGGATATAAGGATAGAGTACTTTGTGATGTGGTCCCTATGGATTCTTGTCATCTTCTCCTATGGCATCCATGGTAATATGATCTTGATGCACAACATAATGGGAAGAAGAACACCTACACTATAACCAAGAATGGTGAAAAGCTTACCATGAACCCTCTACTTGATGACGAGGCAGATAAGAAAGTGGGCTCTAGTGTCATGATAGTAAAAGAAAATGATATTTTGAAGAATCTCAGTGAGGAAGAAGGCCTAGGGTGATCCCTGATTATAAGACCAAAAGATAAGGCAGATATGTCCAAGACTATGGAGAAACCCATACCTGTTGAGGTGCAATATTTATTGGAGAAATACAAGGGTATAGTAGTTAAGGAGATGCCTAACTTGTTTCCTTCAATAAGAGACATAATTCATCATATTGACCTCATACCAGGTGCCATTCTCCCTAACAAGGAAACATATAAAATGACACCCTCTCAAAATGAGGAAATTGCAAGATAGGTGTAAGATTTGTTAGACAAAGGTTATGTGAGAAAAATCTTAAGTCCATGTGCAGTCCCAACTATCCTAGCACCCAAAAATGATGCTACATGGAGACTTTGCATAGATTAAAGGGCCATTAATAGAATAAAAATAAGGTATAGATTCTCAATGCCAAGGATGGAGGATCTTATGGACTGCCTAGGAGGGGCATGTAATTTCTCAAAAATTGATCAAAAGAGCGGCTATCACTAGATAAGGATTAGGTAAAGAGATGAGTGGAAAACCACCTTCAAGACCAATGAAGGCCTCTATGAGTGGTTTTTATGCTATTTGGGATATCCAATGCTCCTAGCACATTATGTGCCTAATGAATAAGGTATTGCATGATTTTATTAAAAAAATATCTTGAAGTGTATTTGGATGATATATTGGTGTTTTTCAGGTCAAAGGATGAGCATTTGAGACACTTAGACACAATGTTAAAGAGATTGGATGAAAAAAAACTCATGATTAACTTGGAAAAATGTGATTTTATGAAGGAAAAGATAATCTCTGGGATTTTTTTATTTCAAGGGGAAGCTTGAAGATGGACCCTTCCAAAGTGGAATCCATCTTGAATTGGCTCATCCCAAGGTCAGTGGGGAATGTGAGAAGTTTTCACTGACTTGCCACATTTTATAGGAAGTTCATTAATAAATTTATCCATATATGTGCACCTATGTTGGATACCATTAAGGGAGGACAAAAGTACAAGTTTTCTTGGACTAATGCTGCAGAAAGAGGATTTGAATACTTTAAACAAAGGATAGCCTAACAATCTATTTTGGTTCTACCTGATTTTAATAATTTTTTTACTATTGAATGTGATGCTAGTAATAGGGCTATTGGTGCAGTCTTAAGCAGGATGGTAGGTCTGTGGCATTCTTTTCTGATAAGCTAAATGAAGCCAAGAGGAAATAATACTCATATGACCTAGAGTTATATGATATGGTGCAAGATTTAAAGAAATTGAGGAACTATATGTTACCTAGGGAGTTCATTTTTTATACTGACAACCATGCACTAAGTTTTCTAAATGGATAGGAAACATTAAATCACATGCACATGAACTGGGTGGAACACTTGCATGCATACACTTTTACTATAAATCATAAGAAGGGATAGACCAACAAAGTGGCAGATGCCCTTAATAGGAGAACATTGACAGTGCAGGAAGTGAAATTAAAAAGCATGGGAGTGGATCCCCTCAAAGACATGTACACGGATGATGTGGATTTCAAGGACATCTATGAATTTTGCAAACAATTCTCTGATTCTTATCACGATGAGTATTTTGAGTATCTAGTACAGAATGGATTATTTTTTAAAGGGAGTCAATTATGTTGGAAATTTGATTGTACTAAAGTATATGACTCTATTTAGTGTTGTCATTATGGAAACAAATTCATATGAAGTTTTGGAGTCAGCACACATTATCAGAAGATCATAAATTGGCTAAGTACATAAAACAAGACAGAGCAAGGAACAGATTGTTATAGTTTTGATTAGCGTGTGTTCATTTGTTATCCAAATGATATTCACCTTTGAAGATAATATTATGAGTATGTTTACCTGCTAATTCTAAGAGAGCATGATCAGATCTACAAGTATGAAGAAGATACAGCCAGTTGAAGAGGCACAGCCAGTGACTGCCAGAATAGGACAGAGATCATGGGAAGAGCCGACAGAGATTGTTTTGGTACAAGAGTTGCATCTATCCTCAGGACTTGCACCTTTGTATTATTTATTTTTAGTGACCTAAAAATCTATGGTTAAAAGCGCATGACTTGATTCATCTTGGATAATTAGTTAGAGATAATTTAGTGAAGCGGACTATGTGAAAAGACGTGTATGTTCGCTTTGAGTAAAGCAGTTATAATTAATGTTAAGCCGACCTAATGAAGGGTTGTGTGGTTATGTAAGTGATCAATATTAATGTTAAAAGGTTTCCTAAAGCTGACATGTTCATTTCCTTTGAGGAAGTACTTATAGAAGGTCATTTGTGATAAGAAAAGTTGCGAAAGCCAGAGATAAGAAAAGCATTGCAGAGTGTACAAGCAGCAAAGCTATATCTGTCATATGTTGATGATATCGATATTGAAGTAGAAGCATTTAGAGTGAATAAAATATTTTTGTAGAGATCAACAAGAGGTTAAAGCATCAGCGCACAAAAGGAACTGATTAGACAAGCAGTGTCACAGCAATAGTTCACCTTGCAGATACAGTGTGTATCGAAGATCTAGAAGGTTGTAGCCTTCACCACTTGAGAAGTGTGCTCTTGGACAATGAGTCCACCACCCCTAATAGGGTTATTGTAAAAGACTCCTAATAGGGTCTAACCCTTAACAAGGTCACTGTACTTCATGTATTGTAAAGACAACTCCTAACAGGGTTAAGGATCTTCTAACAAGGATCATAAGAAACTAGTACATAATATTTGTGGGTACTAATTCCCACTGGGGTTTTCACCTGCATTGGGTTTCCCCATAATCATATTTGGTGTTATGAGTTGTATATGTTTATCTTACTTGCATTGATATTCATTTTAGTACTTAAGCATTTAATTATAGATTTAGATAATCAGAAAAAGTATTAATTGATAGATCACTGATTCACACCCCCCCCCCTCTCAGTGATCCTAATCCTAACAAATTATGTGCCCCAAATGTTCAATGAGGGAGAAAACTATAAAGGTAAAGCACTGTGGTATTTTGGGAGGACATTTTGGTCTTCATAAGACCTTGGAGAAAGTTATGAGGTACTATTTCTGGCCCAAGATGCAATCAGATGTCAGAAGGTTTATAGAGGGTTGTATGACATGTCAGAGGGATAAAGGAGTATCATCTAATGCAGGGATCTATCAACCATTCCCAATTCCAAGAAGATTATGGGAGATTATAAGCATGGATTTTGTAGTGGAATTACCAAAGATAAAAAGGGGTCATGACCATTTTTTGTGATAGTAGACAAATTTAGCAAGATGACACACTTTATCCCTTGTAAGTGTACTAATACACCTCCCACATTGAAAGAATAGTCTTTAAGGAGATTGTGAGAATCCATGGGTTTCCTCTAAACATTATCTTAGATAGGGACTCCAAGTTTGTGGGACATTTCTGGAGAAATATATGGTAATAAATATGTCCATCTTTGCATATCATCCATAAATAGATGGTCAAACTAAAATGGTGAATAGGTCATTAGGGAACCTTTTGAGATGTCTGGAAAAGGGAACATGGAAAAGAATGAGATATGGTCTTACCTCAGGTAGAGTATGTCTATAATGATTCTATAAACATAAGTACAGGAAAGAGCACATTTGAAGTGGTATATGATATGCACCCAACCAGAATACTAGAACTTAGAGACCTGTGAGGAATAGATAGAAGAAGTGCCCAAGGGGAAGATTTTGCAATGGATATGAAAGAAATTCATGAACATGTCAAGAAAACTCTCCAAAATAGTGCAGAGAAATACAAGGAAAAGGAAGATGAAATGAAGAGGGATGTACAGTTTAAGGTAGGGGATTTTTTCTTGGCACATCTCAAGAAGGAGATGCTACCAAAAGGAAAAAACACCAAACTAATGATGAAAAAGATTGGACCCTGTAGAATAGTGCATAAGTTTGGACAAAATGCATATGAAAATGAATTACCCCTTGGAATAGAAATATCACCAAATTTTAATGTCTTTGATTTGTTTCCATATAAGGATTCTATGATTGTAGGTTCTAATTCAGGTTTTGTAGAAGAGGATGATGAAGATTGGGTGAGAGAACCATCACCTAGAGAACCCTTTGTTACACTAAAAAGGTATTTTCACTTATTAATTAAATCATTATTGATTTAATTATTAAGTCACTTTTTATCTCTAGTTCACTTAAGCTAAACTTTAGGCATATAATAATTAATTCTTTATTAATTATTACCATGCAACCTAGGTTTCTCCACCTTCTAGTTTTCAATCACCTTTATAAGGATTGATCTCTTTTTAATTATTAATTCTTTTGTAATTCCATCTATTCTCTCTCTGAATGAATATTTCATCTTTTAGATCATTATGAGTTGTGTCTCTATTCTTTTCTTTTGTGACAGGTATTTTGCATACAGTGGATCTTGGTTATTGAATTCTTTGAATTCTAATATGGTATCAGAGCCTTGTTGTTGCAGCTTGTTCTTGAGTTTTTTGAAGATTTTTTGGAACGTCGAGGGTTTCAAGTTTTAGAGTTTTTTGTGTGGATCTGGAGGGGAGCTATTTTGGAGTGCTTTGGGCACAAACTGACCTCGTGGTTGCACTTAAAAGGCCCAAATACTCCTATTTCATATAAGGCTCATCCAATTTGAACACAGTTGAAATTTGGACCCTCTTTTTTTTATGCACAGCCTTGGCACACTTTTCAAGGCAAAAAATTATCAATTTCCATGTTGCCTCAGTTTTTGTGTTGCCTCAAAATTCATGCGCATTGTACCTGCAGAAAAACAAAAAAAATTATTGGTACCTCCGCCAATTTTGACAGTCCCACCATATTTAGCAGCATCGTCATATTTAGTGGGGCTCCACCAAATTTAGCCAAGATTTGTTGGGTTTCTTCATGTATTGGAGCCCTCTTTCATTTTTTGCTCATATCTTGAGCAAAAAAAGGCATTTTTTTGCCAAACAAGATATCGTCGGAAAGTTGGTTTCAAGCCCGACCTGATTTTCCAAGTTCAATTTTTTTATCTTTGTCTTGCAGGGTTCTATTTTGCACTCCTTTCGCCATATCTTTCTCCTCTGGATTCCATTTTTTAATTTCCACATGTCGTCAGAAATCTGGTTTCATTCTCTTTCTTCTTGTATGGGTCTTATTGGCAGAATCTTATCCAGGTATGTTTTATTTTATTTTTTTCTTTTTTGCAATTTGGTGGATATCTTGGATATTTTAGGTCATAGGATCATTTTCCTTACATGGGATGACTCCCTTTTTAGTTGTTACTTATGTTCTTTAGCTTTCTTTAATACTTGAGCATTATAGACATCTTTTCTACAGCATTTTGTTTTTGCAAACTATTGAGAATAAGTTCCATCATTGAATGCTTGGGATCTTGCATGTTTTGTGTCTGTTTGTACTCACAATACATAATAAAGTTCCATGGGGGGTTGATCTACCTTTTTCAAGTGATTTTTCCTTCCACAACATTAGCCTCATTATGTGTGTCCAGAGATTGATCATGCTCAACACCATCCTTTATATGTGCTTGTACTTTCTTTGACTTGCAATTATTCTTGGTAGCCTTTTTCAGTGTACCTTTCATACCTCTCTTTGCTCAACATTATGGGGGGTATTTCCTATTGGTTCTAATGCTTCCTTGGTTTGATGGAGTGAGATATGTATTTAGTATTTGTTCCTATGTACTAGGTGGATATAGTGGCTAGGTACCTATGCATTTTGGTGAGATGGATCATTTACCATATGGACACTTCTTTCAATGATATTTTGGAGGAATCCTTCCATATTTTGATTAGCTCTTCAAACTTTGGTTTTTTTTTCCATCTGTATCTTTGAGTTTTGATGTTTTCCTTTATTTTACATCCTTATTTGATGCAAGGAGGGTAGGTAAGTGGGTCCAAAGGCACTCCAAAATACCAAACCATCTTGCAAATACACAATGTGGAAACAACAACACAAGAGGAGAGGAGAAACAACAGATATCTTTCATTGATTGATCAAACTTATTACATGTTGGGCTATAAGGCCTTCCTAGTTTTGGCCATATACATTCAATGAATTATAGCATGATCTTCATACATGCGAGGTCATAGACCTACCTTTCAAATATTTCAACAATTAATCTTCTATCAAAATTTGATATCAATTCCTACTTCTGATGCCCCAAAACTAAGAACAGAGAAACAAATATATACAAGAGTCCACAAAAGAGGTAAACACTCAAATCCCTAGGAGAGACCCAGATTTAGGTCCACATAGATCCCAATGAGAGACCCCACATTAATTATGCCACAAAAATTAAATGTTGAAGTCGACCAGATTAGGATAAACAACTGAGTAAGAAGATACCTAGCAACAGTCAACAACTCGGTAAGAACATAACCAAGGAACATAAACCAACTCAGTGAAGGAACCATCGATTATTCACATACATCGAGAGCCATCGGTAAAGCAAGATAGAATAAGTAAATGAGAAACAGGGTTGTCGAGTACTTCACCAAGAAGCCTCCAAAATAAGATAAAGAACAAAAGCAAACATATTTTTGGTTGAGCAGGATTGCCAAGGGCCCGAGATGCTCCTACATCAAACACCTAGGGTTAGAAGAAATGATTCCATAAATCATGTATCAGGTCCAACCTGAAATGAATCCAGCTGAGATTGAGAAATCTAGGATGAGTCCTCAATCAGTCTGTTCTTCCATTTTATCAGATACTCCATGTATTCCTGTCCTCTTGTACTTCTACCAACTCTCTATTTCAAAATCTGTTCAACTTCCTCTATCTATTTCTTAGGATAATCACTCAGTACTATCATTTCTTCACCAGGTTCATGATATTCATACAAGTCTAAAATATTGAATATAGGTGATATATCCATGTCATCAGGTAATTCCACTTCATAAGCATTTCCACTGTCAAATTTTCTCAGTATTTTGCAAGGACCAAATTTCTTCATTTTCAATTTACCATGAGTTCCAATAGGAAATCTTCCTCTCTTCAAATGAACCATTATAGCATCACCAACTTCAAAATTCTTATTTCTTCTTGATCTATCTACATTATCCTTTTATTTCTGATTACTTTTCTCCAGCTTCTATTTTACATCCTCATGCAATGTCTTCATAAACTCAAAAAACTTTTCTTCTTCAGCACTCCTTTTATCTTCTCCAAAAATATCTCTCAAGTCTGATATACCTCTCAGTTGTGTGCCATGAACAATCTCAAAAGGTGTCTTTCCAATACTTCTATTCACTGAATTGTTGTATACAAACTCTACTTGTGCCAACATCAAATCCCAATTACTCGGTGTGTCTCCAACTAAACATCTCAAAAAGTTACCCAAAGGTTTACAACCTCTATTTGTTCATCAATTTGTAGATAAAATGTAGAACTATACCTCAACTCAGTATCTAACTTCTTCCAAAGTTTTTTTCCATAAATATCTAACAAACTTACTGTCTCGGTTAGAGATAATACTTTTCGGTAATCCATGCAATCTGACAATCTCCTTAAAGAAACAATCTGCTATGTGTACTGCATCTGATGTTTTCTTACATGGTATGAAATGTGTCATCTTAGAAAATCTATCCACAAAAACAAAAATGGAATCATTATCTCTTGTTTTCCTCGGTAAGCCAAGAGCAAAATCCATGCTAATATCACTCCAAGGTTTCTCAGGAATAGTAATCGGTGTGTACAACCAGTATTCTGACTTACTCCTTTTTCCACTTGACAAAATCCATAGCTTTTCAAAAATTTCTAAACATCCTTATACAACTGAGGCCAAAAGTACCTTTCCTTAAGCAAACTCAATGTTTTATGAATACCAAAATGTCTAGCCAAACCACTACTATGTTTCTCCTTTATCAAATTAGTTCTCATTGATCCTCTCGGTATGCACAATTGAATACCTTTGAACAACATGTCTTCCTGAATGAAATATTCTTCATACTTACTTGATTGATTTGGAATAGGTGCTCTGCACACTCTCCACTGCTCAGAAAAATCAGCATCATTTTCATAAAAATTCTTCATATCATTAAAACCAAGAACTTCAATTCTCATTTTAGCCAACAAAGATCTTCTTCTACTCAATGCATCAGCAACTCAGTTAGAAACTCCACTCTTATGCTTAATCACAAATGTGAAACTCTACAAATACTCTACCCATTTCATATGTCTCTGATTTAACTTATTTTGACTACCCAAATACTGAAAAGCATTATGATCAATATACAACACAAATTCACTTGGCATCAAGTAATGTCTCCATTTCTTCATAGCTTGAACAATAGCATAGAACTCTTGGTCATAGATAGAATATTTCCTCTTAGCATCATTCAACTTTTCACTAAAGAAAGCAACACGTTTGCCTTATTGAGTCAACACAGCCCCTATTGCATTTCCATTTGCATCACATTCAACTTGAAATAACTTATTGAAATCAGGTAAGGCTAACATGGGTAATTCAACAACCTTCAGCTTCAAAGTCTCAAAACTCTTATCAGCTCCATGTGTCCATTTTAATTCTCTTTTGTCACCTCTCATTATCTCAGTCATAGAATTACAAATAGAGCTGAAATTTTGGATAAAATTCCTGTAAAAACTTGCCAATCCATGAAGTGATCTTACCTCACTGACATTCTCAGGTGTAGGCCAACTAAGTATAGCTTCAAATTTCTCAAGGTCCATCTTCAAACCATTAGCTGAAATCACAAAACCTAAATATACAAGTTCTTCTTTCATGAAGGAACACTTTTTCAGATTTATCAACAACTTTTACTCTTTCAATCTCTGCAATACTTTTCTTATATGCATCAAATGTTCTTCTCTATTCTTACTTAATATAATAATATCATCCAAGTATACAATCACACATTTATTCAAGAATTTCTTTAATACTTCATTCAATAACCTCATAAATGTACTTGGTGCATTAGTTAAACCAAAAGGCATAACCAACCACTCATACAAACCTTCTTTCATCTTGAAATTAGTCTTCCACTCACCACCTTCTCTAATTTTGATATGATGATATCCACTCTTCAAATCAATTTTGGTAAAATATCTTTCTCCACTCAAACAATCCATTATATCATCCATTCTCGGTATAGGAAACCTATACTTCACTGTGATCTTGTTGATTGCTCTTGAATCAGTGCACATTCACCATTCGCCATTCTTCTTAGGTGCCAATATAGTTGGTACTACACATGGACTCAAACTTTCTCTTATCAAACCCTTGCTCAACAACTCATGAACTTTTCCGTTAAGCTCTTCATTCTCAGTTGGTGTTAACCGATGTGGTGCCTTTTTCGGTAAACTAGCTCCAAGAATCAGATCCATACAATGACTAATATCTCTCATTGGCGGAAAATGATTAGGTACATTATCTGAAATAATCTCCTTATACTCGGTGAGTAACTTTTCAACTTCTATAGGAATTTCACTTTCTGTATTCTTACTCGGTTTGTTAGGAATCAAAGCATAACAAATATCATCTCTTTTCAAATCCTTAACAAACTATACATTCCATCAGACAAACTATCATAGATGTACATATCCCACCAATAGATTCTTAAACCAAAGGTAACAAGATTTGTTTCTTACCATCAACCCAAATAGTATATCTACTCAATCTTCCATCATGTATAGCATGTTTATCATACTGCCAAGGTCTACCCAACAAAATATGACAACAATCCATAGGCATGATATCACACAACACCTTGTCATAATACTTTCAAATTTTCAAATTCACAAAACATTGTTCACTCACCATTAATGTATGCTCATCCTTGATCCATGAGATCTAAGAGGGCTTCAGATGCTTCATTCTTTCCAACTACATCTTTGTGACCATCTCCTCAGATGCCAGATTCTCTAAGCTTCCACTATCAACAATTACCTTCCAAACTATGTCTGCAACTCTACATCTGGTCTTGAACAAAAAATTTCTGACAAGATCTTTCTTATCTTTCTCACTCCATAATATCCTTTTGATCATGATATTTCCTTCCTTCTCAGCTTCATTTTGTGACTTCTCTTGCACCAATACATTTCTATTGCTACCGACTTTCTTGCTTGCATGTGTACATTCAAAAGATCGATGTCCTTTTTCACCACAATTTTTACAAGTTCCTTGGAACCCTCTTCTACTATAACAAACTCGGGAGTAATTTCCTCTTCCTCGGTATGAACTCCACCTTTCCATTCAGTCTTTCCTTTATCTTGAGATGTGTCTGAAATTGACATGTCTGGTTCAGATCTACTATTTTCACCATGAGATCTACCTCTTCCTCTAGGGAATCTACCACCTCTACCTCTTTGTTCTTACTCATATCTCTTGTTCAATTTCTCCTTAGCTCTTATGGAAAACTGATATGCCTCTTCAATGCTTTCCATCTTCACCAAGATGATCTCATATTGTATAGAACTTCTTAATCGATTCAGATATCTTGCTATTCTTTCCACCTCATCTTCCACATGTCCCAATCTAATGTCTAATCTGTAGAATTCTTCAGTATAATATTTTACCGAGCTATCTTTCTTCTTTAAACTTTTCATTCGTTGAATTAGGTTAATCTGGTAATCACAAGGTAGAAAATTTCCTTTCAATTTGTTTATCATCTTGTCCCATACCTTGATCTTATCTTTACCTTTCTTATTTCAATCTAATTGTAGATTCTCCCACCATATGGATACATGACCTTTCAACTTTATGCTTGCAATGTTCACCTTCTTCTCCTCTGATACATTTTCATACTCAAAATATTTTTCCATCTCAGTTTTCCAATCTATCAATTCATCATAATCCAATTTTCTACTATACTCAGGAGGATCAAACTGGGGTGTGGACTTCAAACTTGTCAAAGCTCATTGGAATCTCTCTTCTTCCTAATCCATTACAGGTGTAGGTGCAGCTTTGCCTTGAACTTCCTCCAATTCATCATCACTAACATATTCAAGATGTCTTCCTCTACGTTGGTCTATATCAACAACTTCCAATCTAGCAGCCATCTATCTTAGCATATCAGCTAGACCTCCATTTTCATTTCCTCTCCCATGAACCATCTTGAATCCCTCTGCAATTGTAGGTCAGATCACAATCTACTACCCCACAACAATATCAACCAACTAGGTTTAGGGCTTACAAGAAGGAACTTAGATCTCACCTTCACTCTGATACCACCTGACGCAAGGAGGGTAAGTAAGTGGGGCCAAAGGAACTCCCAAATACCAAACCAGCTTGTAGATACATAATGTGGAAACAAAAACACAGAAGGAGAGGAGAAACAGTATATATCTTTCATTGATTGATCAAAATTATTACATGTCATGTTGTAAGGCCTTCCCAGTTTCGGCCATATACATTCAATGAATTATAGAATGATCTTCATACATGCGAGGTCATAGACCTTCCTTTCAAATATTTCAAAACTTAATCTTCTATCACAATCTGATATTAATTCATACTCTCCTACTTCTGATGCATCAAAACTAAGAACAGAGAAAAAAATATATACAAGAGTCCACCAAAGAGGTCAACACTCAAATACCTAGGAGAGAACTATATTTAGGTCCACATAGATCCCAATGAGAGACCCCACATTAATTACACGATAGAAATTAAATGCAGAAGTTGGCCAGATCAGGATAAACAACTCGGTAAGAAGATACCGAGCAACAGTCAAAAACTCGATAAGAACATAACCAAGCAATAGAAACCAACTTAGTGAAGGAACCATGGAGTAGTCACATACACCGAGACCCATCATTAAAGAAAGAAAAAATAAGTAACCGAGCAATAGGGTTACCAAGTACTTTACCGAGCAGCCTCCAAATAAACTAAAGAACAAAAGCAAACATATTTTTGGTTGAGAAGGATTGCCAAGGACCCGAGATGCTCCTGCATCATTATTTGAGTAGTGTCATTTGAGGGACTTCCTACAGATTACATTCTTCTCTACCTGATAAGATTCTATTACAATGGGCGTCCCAGCAGTAATTCTTTGACAGTGTTTGCAGCTTCATGCTTCAGTGGTGTTTTTCATGTTCTTCTTTTGATAAGGCCTTTAGACTTTGGTGTTTTTTCCATCTATATCTTTGAGTTTCAATGTTTTCCATCATGATTCAAGTAGTGTCATTTGAGGGCACTCATGCATATTACATTCTTCTCTACCTGATATTTGTTCTTATCTTCTGTGACATTCTCTAGTTTGGAGGCTTCTTCAGTCCTTCACTAGTCTTCATCTCTTTTCAAAGAGGGGTTTTTCTCACTGGGTTTTCTCCTTTTCTCCTCTTTATAGAGATTTTTGTACTTGGGTACCTCATTAGGCCATATTGTCGAGACCCTTTTCCTACTTTCAGTAGTTATTTCTAGGTTTTTAGCTTCTCCCTAAGTTTATCTTAAGGGGGGTGTTAGAGTAAAAATGTATTTTCACTTATTAATTAAATAATTATTGATTTAATTATTAAGTCACTTTTTATCTCTAGTTCACTTAAGCTAAACTTTAGGCATATAATAAATAATTCTTTATTAATTATTATCATGCAACCTAGGTTTCTCCACCTTCTGGGTTTTGATCACCTTTATAAGGATTGATCTCTTTGTAATTATTAATTCTTTTTTAATTCCCTCTATTCTATCTCTAAATGAATATTTCATCTTTCAGATCATTATGAGTTGTGTCTCCATTCTTTGCTTTGTGACAGATATTTTGCATACAGTGGATCTTGGTGATTGAATTCTTTGAATTCTAACACCCTTGAGGCTAGAGTGCATCCTAGACACTAAGGAGATGAAGAAGACCAAGAAGAAGACATACAAGGAATATTTGGTCAAGTGGCAAGACCTTCCTAAAGAATATCCTACTTGGACTAATGAAAATGACATAAAGAAACATTGCATCATTGTTGAAGACCTGATCTCAAGAGGGACTTGAAATTCTTTCTTCCCTCGGAGTATGGTGTAGGGGAACACATAGCCTTCATCAACATCTAGGATGCATAGGAGTGATTTTTTAGTTTTTTATGTTGTAATAAGGTCCCATGGACCATTTTGAAATTTTCTCGAGTCAGGTTGTAAGGCTTCCATGCCAAATTGCTCAATGTAAACCATTTAGGACCGAACTGAGAAAACCCTAAAAAATGTAGGAATGGAGTGGAATTTCTTTTTCCATGTTTCAAAGCCTTATTTGGAATGTTTTCATAGTTGTAGGATTATAGGAGGTCATTAGGGGGTCAGTTTTTAAATAAATGCAAAAGTTGTCAAAGTTGCATGAGCAACTTTAACAACCATTCTTGCATAATTCGAACACTTGTAAGCCCAATAGTCTAATGATTTGAAAATCAGTTGGGATGGATGTAACTTGACTATTTAGGCCTCTGTGATTCAAGGCATTCTCTTGTTAAAATTTTTGAAGTTGATCCAATAAAAATTGGTCTGAATTTTCCCTACTTTACATAGTTTTCTTGAAGACACATTTTATACGGCATTGTACGGATTGGAAGGAATCTGAAACCTTCATGAATGTTTAGATAATTTATTATCCTTTCTTTTTGTGTTGTTTTGATAGTGATTCATTGCGTAGTGAAGGAATTAGAGGCAATTTTGTGCGAACTAGCTAGAAACTCTAACTGGCTAGGGTTTTACCATAAAAATACCCTTATCTCTTCATTCCACTAGTAGGAAAATCTAATTATTGGTTTAATGATAGAGTATAGGATTAGGAATAATAATATGGAGGTTTTAGATCAAGTTAATATGGGATCAAGGGTCAAATTTATAGACTAAGGGTCTGACATCTCTATGTGGCAGACCAATTTGTAAGGTTTTAAAGGCTAAGTGTATGACAGTGCTAAATTTTAGAGGTTTAGGCACTGAAGGATGATGTAATATATGTTTGGAGACAATATTTATATGTTCCATGTGGTGGTTATGTTGTGTGAAGAAGTTAAGTAGTACTTGCTTTGTTAATTAGACCTAATAACTCTATTAGGTATCAGTGAACAAGCTTGGTTGATCTCATCTCTCCAAAGGACCCCATACTAAATTTTTGATATGTTTTGTAGACCCCAAAAGAGTGTCTTAAAAGTGTCTTCATTTGTATTTTTGATAAATGAGTCAAAGGTTATTGGCCAAAAACTCACTTGTTAGGGCTAGGAGGCCAAATAGGGGTAATGAAGAATTGTGACCCAAACAGGGTATTGGTTTTGTTTGAGTGACCCTTTATTGTTGTATTTAGTCCATTTATGAGGTATAAAATCATTTTGGATGTCTCCATAACCACCAGTGTGAATTTATCTTGTGATCCCATGAACCAAGAGTTTGGTGGAATAACACCTTAGGAACAAATGTGTTGGTTGATAAGTTGGACTTGTGTAAGGAGTTTTGATGTAGGAGAATCAATGAGAAAATCTAGGAAGTTGAAGACACAAGTTGATCAGAGCATGAACAAGAGTATGAATACATCTCTCCAAGTTAATTGGGAGACCCTAAAGCCTATAATGACCATATGCAATGATCAATATGATAGAATTGGTAAAACTCCTAAAGGGCCTGATAAGGACCTTAGGAGAAAATGATGTAAAATGAGCCATTAGTTCTCCATGGGGTTAAATTAGGTAATTAGGGCCTTGAATAGTTTATTTGGTCCTAGGATATTGGAATCCATTTGATTAATGAGTCTAAATTCTAAATAAAATGTAAGATAAGATTTGAATTTTCAAATCCTAACGACTAGTTAGGAAAGGGTGGGAAAGTAGTTTTAGAGTTGTTTAGTGTGTTTAACACTTCCAACCTATTGGGATTGGTTTGGGAAGTTAGGAGAGGCTATTTTAACCTTTTTTCATGCCTTAGTCGATGATGGTGAAGAGCATGCATGGACTAGGACTCAGATATACAGGACTGTATTTGATTTTGATGCAATAAAGAAGGATTTTCTTGCAAACATGTTAATTTATTTGATGTTCTATTGAATCCAAGAATTTGATAAATGTATTAGTTGTTTAAATAATTGATTTTAATCCATTTGATAGTATTTTTATTGAGTCTCAAGCCAATAAGGTTGACTGTACCGTGACAGTCCTTATTTTGGCAGGGTTTTAATCAATGGATTGAGGATTCATCCCCATAATGTACTTACTGTGATTGGGGGATGAATCCTAATAGTATATATTAATGTTCTAATAGTTTTTGATGCAAGGATAATATGGATTTGTAGGTTTATCACCGAATGCATGACTGATTACATGGTTTTGTGAAGATAAACGGGGGTATAGGAATAACAATGGAAGTTATACCTTTGTCAGGGGTATGTTTATGACTTGGAGTGCATGGATATGTCCATATGATGGTTAATCAATCATTTTTTGATTATAGTAAGGCTTGGAGAGTGGAGATTTGAAAAACCCTTATTTTAAGGGCTTGGGGATAACCATATTCAGGTTTTTGTGTTTTCCTTGGTCATAGAACCTATCGAGTTGATAATCCTTTGATTTGAACCCTATTGAGATTTTTTTGAGAGTCTTGGGTCCTGGGATTAATTTTTTTGGGTACTTGCTTTGTTAAATGGTCCATTTTCATGCCTAAAATAGGGGATCAGTGAGTTGTTGGGTATTTTGGTCTAAAGTAACCTATGTTGGGTCTTGGATATGTTATGTAGCTTGATGAAGGGTATCTGAATCCGCCCTTATTTTTCTTAGTTATTTGAGAAAGTGGTTAGTTGTAGGTCTCGGTCGCTGAAGAGCTCGACATCTACTATTGCTCGGCATATACTATTTCTCGGCACATATTGTTGCTCATCTTATATGGTATTACTCAGTATATGTCAGGAAGTTGGAATTTGTTTTCAAAGGTGTAGAGCCTATAGGATGGGATCTCCTTGAAGGGTTGAGAGATTGTTAGAAACATAAAATAAAATGGAAAAGAGTTAAGGAAAGAATCCAAGAGAGAGTGCAAAAGGAAGAGTTTTACCAAATACAAAGAGAGAGAGAGATTTTCCTTCAATAGATCAAACACCAAGTTCACCAAAATGCTCCAATGCCAACACAAGAACTCAAGGATTTTGAAAGGGGAAAAAGCAATAAAAAAATCCTTGTGTATAATATGAATGAGGCACAAAGCCTAAAGAAGAAGCGAGAAAGAGAGCAATAATCTCATTACAATATTGTGAGAGAAAGAATGGGAATGAGAGAAGAAGAGAGCAGAATTCCCATGAGAACCAACTTTGTGAGAACCAACCTTGAGAAGTGTGTGAGAAACATCTATTAAGTAGAGATGAGTGAAGGATTTTGCATGTAACTCCCATATCCTATGAGTTCCACATTCACATTAAGGGTGTGTCATGTGTAGGAATCCTCTTAAGGAGGAATATCTAATTTTCTTATTAAAGGAAATACAAAAATGTGACATGTCCTCCTACTTGGACTAGAGGACAAGAACAAAATTAGATACCTTGGTTTATCCTTTAATTACATAGTTCACCAAGGAAATATTAATTTATAACACCCCCCTTTAATCTTTACTTGGGGTGTTTAAAACAAGGGGTATGAAACTCAATTTTTACAAATATCTGCAACTTGATCTTCAATATAAGGAATAAATTGTATTGTCTCCAAGTTTGCAAGTAGTCTTCTGGAAACATGATGTACAACCAGCTTTGGTAGAGCCAAGAGAAGTAGATGGGTCCTTTAAATATGTTCAAGTGGAAGTATATGCACATCTGCAAGTAGTCTTGTGATTCATAGGACATGTGTAAATGAATTGGTGTCTTTTGAAAGATCCATGATATATCACCTGAATCAAAAAATAGAAAAATGTAATGTCCCCATTTTGCGGGCATTAGAATTTGTAAGAATTACCTTTCATTTGACCCTTGTAGGCTAAAAATTATTGATAGAGAGCCTTGTGTGGCAGTTACTCAGTGACTAGAGACATTACTCTTCAGCTGGATTCAGGTTTTGGCCTTTGCACAGGTTATTTGACTTAGATTGGCACACTTACTATTTATAGTAAGTTACTTTTTTGGGTGAGTCAGAGTTCTTATTAATAGAAAGACACCTGAGAAGAGCATATTGGCAGTGTCGACCTTGATTGGGCCTTTGCAGCTTTTTCTAGACTCAATTTCACATACTTACTATTTATAGTAAGTCACTCTTCAGGGTTTCTATCTATATCTAAGGCACCTGGGCAGTCTTCAAAGGCAGTGACGACATTGATGGGGCTCTACAATTGTTTCTTGGCACATTTGGAGAAACTTACTATATATAGTAAGTCAGTAGCAGGGAGTTACTATTTTTTAGCAGGGCACCTGGTCACATGATGGTTGACAATCATGACCTCCTATTTAGATGGTTTGGAAAAATAATGATTATTTTAAGAGATATTAATATTTTAATGGCCATTAATGGTAATTAATTATTAAAGTTAAAATATAAAGTTATAACTCTATATTAAAGTTGGGGCCATTTAAGGGTCATGTATTATTAATACTCATTATGAAAGGAGGATAAAAGAATTAATGTTATTGAAATGTTATTTAAAAGCACAAGGGAGTTGACCTAATTGAGGAGAATTATAAAAAGGCAATGAAGAAAAATGGAATTCATTATTGGATGATTATTTGACTTTGCTTGTGAAGTTTCTTGGGCTGTGTGCAAGTTGCACAAGGGTTTCAGGTTTTGGACACCATTGAAGAACGCAAACTCTTCATTGGGAGCTGCTTTGAGGTAGTGAAATATCTACCGAATTGTGGCAACAAGAGGGCTCCATTTGGGAGTTCTATTTGGGCTTTAAAGAGAAGGAAATACATCTAGGGTTTGAAGATTTTTGAATGTATATCAATTGTAGACCTAAAGTTTCATTTGGAAGCCATTAAAAATCAGAACTAAAGCAATCATTTCATGATACATTTGTTGCTACAGTAGATGCTACAGTACCCGCGCTACAATAACTCATGAATAGTGAAATGCTACAGTGCACGGGAATAGTGTTTGGTACAGTATTTGTGCATATTGGTTAAATCATAAATTAAGATGGGATGTTTGTTTATCAGATTGTGAACAGTAAGGGTAGCAAATTTAAGAGACAAAAACTACAGATATCAACCTCTCAGCATTCAACAGCTTGGTCAAGGTTCCTCCTATCAGGTTCTTGAGTTATTATTGCATTATAAATGCTTTATTTGTTGAAATATTTGATTATGTATGGCTGCAAACTGTTTGTTAGAATGTCTCGGGTCTAAAACTCAATTCTCATATGTTGGCATCTGAATAAAGGAGAAATAAGGACAGTTGCTTATTCTTGATTGAGCTGACACATGTATATTGTCTTTTCAAATGTTAACCTTGTCTTGACATTTTGGATGTTTGAAAACTACTTGACAAAAATGCCAATTTCTTGATGCCACTAAATGTATTGTAGGGGTCTATTAGTTGTCATTTCATTTTCCAATTCATGGTTGGATGTCATAAAATTTTTATTTATTAGCATATGAAACCATTTCAAACAATCAAACAATCTAACTAGCAAGCTGGAAGTTTGCATCAAAAGTGTTTGACAATATTCCTTGGGCAAGACATCAGAAAATTTATATCAAATTGGGCAAGGGATATTTCAGTGGTATCAATGCTTGCCTACAAAGTGTTTGACAAATTGTCAAACATCCAAAATTAAACCATAGTTCAGTGTTTGTCAAAGTTAGAGCCACAAGGGGTTCTTACATTGGTATCAGAGCAGTTTCCTACCAACCTGTTGGGTGTTGGTTGCATTTAATTGGTGGGAAAATCATTTGTGTACAAATCAATTTTGATTTGGTTTTCAGTTGGGCAGTGAAAATGGGCTCCATGGTAACATTGTTTATTGATAAACAGGCACTGAAAGAATTTAAACAATTACAATCCAAACTCAGTCAAGAGTTGTTGCATTTAGAGAAAATGCTTTCAAAGTTTGGGTTGCCTAAAAGATTCAATTCACTTCCTACTAGAAAAGGTCCAACACCAAAAAACAAAGAAGAAGAATTGATTAGCATGTTTAAGGAGTATAGCACTCTTCCTCAAAAAATTAAGAAGGAACTTCCTTTCATGAGTTACATGGATTTTCACCCGAGTCTTTGCCATAAGACAGAGTTTGCAAGGAATAAATATCACACTATAGCTCATGAATTGTTTACACATGAAATGGATAGAGAATCTACACATAAGGATGATACAACTCTCCATCAAAATGATTTGGTATCTTCAAATTCCTATGAAGTATGCAGAAATTTATATGATGAATTTGATAGACATGCTAATTTGATTCAAGAAGACACTAGAACAACTTTGGGTAATGATTTATCTCTATCATCCTTGCAAGAGGTGACTCAAGTTTCTACTATAGAGGCTACTTCTGATTTTCAAAATAGCAATGATGAAACTTTGCATGAGCATGTGACAGCAGTGTTTTCACATGTGCAAAATGATCCTATTGAATTGTCGTATGAAAGTACTCAGGAATTGGGTACCAATGATGCATTGTATGTTGAGGATTCATGTCATGGTGAGTCTTATTTTCCATATCAGACCTTTGAAAAAAAGATATAAGATTCATATGTTGATATGGAATCCCAAGATCATGCTTTGTATGGGCATGCAATTACATTGGGAGTGGAAGTGTGTGAAGATATTGTCATACCAGCAACTTCTACCTTGCCAGTTGAGCCATCCTATGAGGTGCTTAGCAACAGTACCTTGGATGTTGATGTGTGCACTAATGATAGAACACATGTTGTTGTTGATTATGAGGTGAGTGGTGTGGATACAACCTCATATCACAATGCAGATTTTGGGTCAGAACACTTGCATGGGAGTCATTGGTTTCAGAGTTCTCATCATTTGGTTGGGCAACTTAAGGTTAATGATAGTATGATTGTCACATCCATTGAGCATTTTGATTTTTCTCGTCAGATGTTGGCTATGATTGGTTGGAGCATTCCTATGTTAGATGAGCATGGTGATAGTAGTATTTCCCTAGCAGAGTCCCATGCACTCCAAGAAGCTATTGGAATGATGAAACATAATTACTTGCAGCTACTTGTTGATAGGGACTTTCTTCTTGAGTGGGATTGTATTTTTTATGATGTTTTGAAGGGGAAGGAGGAGGAGGTTGATGAGCTCACTCATGAGCTTGAGGTGACTATGGACTCATTGTAGAGCACCCAGTTGGCCCTTCAGAAGTCTCAGTCATGGTTGGATGAGCTTACCGTGGAGTTAAGTTTGGCACAGTCTCGACTAGCTACAGATACACTACAATTACATACAGTGGCAGTTAGTGAGGATCATATATCCATGGGTTGTAGTGAGGATGTGGTTACATCCATCATGGTTACAGGAGTAGTTGATACAGATGGGATGAGTGCATTGGTTGAAAGTTGCATGGAACCACATGTTACACCTAGTTCTCCTGAGGTTAGTCCCATGATAGGTGTTGCAGGGGCAATTATTGTTAGCTCTTGTGACATAATAGTTGATTCATCGAAGAGTTGTGTGACAACTCTCAACACTACTCCATCCTCTTCACAAGAGGTAGGAAGAATACCATTTAGGTGGGAGATTGGTTCTCATGATGATTTGTTTCCTTTTTCTAGAAGAAAATCAGTTATTTCATCTCATGCAATTGATTATGGTTGGTCGTTTGTTGAACCAATTCAGGAGTATGATTTAATCTACTATTCCAGGGGCTCAGCGGTGGATGATTTAGATTAGAACAGAATGATTGTGCAATTTGTGAATAATCCATTAGTTGGGTTTGATGGTGGTTTGACCTATGATAATCCACTCTTCAAGTTGGAAGCCAATAACACTCCTGAAACCAGTTCAGGATTGAGCAATAATCGCAGTGTTTGGAATTTTCCTAGTGCATTGAAATTCCAAACAGAGATCACAAAGGAGTTTTGCAGTGTGTACTTAGTGAGGAGTGCCTATATTTTTACTTTTGATCCACTAGTACATGATTTGTATTTGATGCACAATCCTTATACATAGGATTTTTCTTTGGGTGCAGTTGAGGGGAGTAGCCCAATACTGTGTGCAGAGTTACCATCTTCCGAAGATGGGATTAGCGGTTGTAAGTACCCGACTCAGTTATTTATAGGAGATTACTTGCAAGGGAAACAATCAATTATCCATCATAATGAGATGTACTCAACAGGGGCTGCTACTTTAGTGTCATAGTGGTTTCATACAGATACATGGTAACAGGGTGATTTTGATGCCAGTGGACATGATGGTTTGGTTAGTCAACACATCCATGGGAGTCTAGCAGAGGATGGAGATAGTTGTTGTGATACAAATACTTTTCAATGTTCATATTCCCACAGTATGGTTGGATGTGTGT
>MU228500.1:1181948-1192740 GCA_018584345.1 Thuja plicata
GGTATGTGGTTGCAATATCTTTGTTAAAGTAGTTAATGAATCTGTAATTGTAAGGATTGAAAAGAATTTGCACAATACTTTCCTATAGAGATTAGCGTAGGAAGCTGTTTCCGCACCTAAGTTTCCTCACAGTTAGGATAGGGTAAGTTGAAAGAAGATCAACAACTCTCGCTCACTCATGAAGCATAAAGGTATATTCTTTCAAAGGCCACGAGTTGGAAAGATGTTTCCACGTGGAGATGTCAGTAATGAAGATCAGTGGTTGTCACGGACTCGCTAAGGAATATGGAATATTCAGTAAGGGGTTGCAAGCTTGTGACTAGTTGCCACGTGTTCGATGGTCACAAATTTTAAAGGTGTTAAGCTTAGGGATAACTTTAAGAAACCCCTTCTAGAAAAATATATAAAATCCTGGAGAATCTCTCATTTTATTTTTAAAAAAATTAATTCCTATTGGCGAATCTCTCAATTTTTTGGGAAAACAAATTATTTGTATTGGCGAATATTTTTTAATCACAAATTTTTTGTAGAAAATATTGGCGAATCTCAAGCAATAACTAAAATTTCATTAAGGACTGTGGAAAATAATTATATTTAAAGAAAAAAGAGTTCTTATAGAAAATTATTAGGCTAACTATGAAAATATTTGATGGGTTTAAGGGAGCTATATAGTATCTAGTTGCTACCATTTATTTAAAATATAATCAAATAATCCTCATTGTATTGTGTGAGATAAATGTATCGTTATTTTTATTATTATAATAGGGCCCAAAATCTCTTCATTGTCATTGATTTATCAACAATCCAAAGGAAATCTTAGCCCTGATAAGTGTTACAAATAAGATAGTAACATTTTTACCTCATGGAATATAATGAAGATCACTAGATTATATTTTAAATCAATAATGACAACTAATATTGGTGACAGAACCCTACTATAACTAACAGTTATGATATATTATTGGTGAATTAATTTAGATTTCTATAATAACTGATAAAATTTAGGCGAATTGAATTTAACCATCTATCAAATATTAGGCGAATATCTGAGTTCAAATTTTTAATAAAATAAAATATTGGGCGATTTAAATATTTCTAAAATAAAATTTTATAAAATTTTGGCGATTTAGGTCACCTTAAATCTTGAATTATTAGCCAAATTTGGGTTCTCAAATTTCAAAAATTAGCCAATTGGCGAATATTAGCCACTAAAAAAATCACTAGTTAAGCTTCATGCAGATAGTTTTCAATCTAACAATAGAAGTAAAGGCTTAAGGACAAGATGCTCAAAATTTAATGATCAAGGCATTGTGCCTTGGTGACACATGCAGGTTTTCAGAACCTGGGCCCTTTTTCGGCTAGTTAAAGATTGGGAAATTTTCTTTTAATATGATGGTAGGCATGAAGCCTCAAAGTAAATATGCTCAATATCTACTCATTAAGGCATCATGCCTTGACAATGCATGTCTATGTTGGGGCTAAGGATGAGGAAAGTAGGAAGGTTAAAAGATGGTTTGGTCAAATTTAATCTAGCAGATAGTGTATTACCTTAATGCCAAAGTGATCAAAATCTATTCATTGAGGCATTGCACCTGCATGCCACGTGTCTTTTCTGACCAAGTGGGACCTACAATTTGTGATCAAGTTTTAAGTAATTAACAGTCAGGTTTCTTTGATCAAGTGGTGGGCGTAAATCCTTGAAATGAAGATGCTTGAGATCTACTCATTAAGGCATCGCGCTTAAATGACACCTTGCAAAATAAAATTTTGAGCTTGGGTAACTTAAAAGATCATCTGCGGTTATGTTTTAAAGTTGATAAAGGATTTAATCTTGACCGTTGATTGAAATTTTTTAGCTCCACAAGTGGCCGTTGGAAGTAGATATTTGAATTTTTAAATCTTTTCTCAGGGTTTCTAAACGGTGCAAATTATCATATTCTAACAGAGCATTTAATAGACAAATTTGATTTTCTAGGCCAAATTGTAACAACTGTTAGATGCAGTGTGAGAAGGGATTGGCATTTTTTATTGCATTTATGCAGAAGATATATTTTTAGGGTTTCTGATTAGTTTTACTCAGTTTTATCCTTTTCGGTCTTTGCCATAAATGAGAGATCTTATTTCAGAGTTTTATAAGTCAAAATCAGATCAGATGTTCAGGATCTTGGCTTTTGAAAGAAGGATAGTTGGTTTTCTACGTTTCTTTGGGGTTAAGTCTCCTGGGGTAATTAATGCATGTCAAACATTTCATTCTTTATTATTTTTGTAGGGAATTTTTCTTTAGCTTCCCAAGATAGATGGCGGCCGAATCAGATTTTCTTCCCAACAGAATGTCTCAAAAAGAATGTTTTAAGTTGTATGATAGAGTTGCTAGGTTATTGTAATTATTTTTAATTTCTTTAGTCATATAATTTTTTTATGAGTTAAGCCCTAACCCTAAATTATCAAATCTTATTGTAGTTCTTGGCTTATAAAAGGACTTCCAAGATCATTTAGTAGAGGCTAGGAAACTTGGGCAAGTAACATAGAGCATAGAGTTGTTTATTGTTTTCCAGTGAGTATAGCAAATGTATATCTAGAGAGTATCATTATAGAATAGAAATTTGCAAGTATTTTTGCATTTATTGAAGTGGTATATGTTTTGAAACATTTTGGAATTGAAACTGGACTCTTTGTACTTAATACAACATTTCTGATTCAAGTCTCTCCTTTTTGCTTGCCTCTTGAGTTTTGAATCTTCTGGTTCACTGCATAGAATTTTTTTATGTATATATTTTAGTCCATAGTTTTTATCAAGGATCAAATTAAAATCTACTTTGGATAATACATAGACTCTTTTTGTTTGTCTATATAAGGAATAATAAGAAGTGTTTGATCTGGAGTTGTTTGTATTTATGGTTTGAGTCCTTGACAATAGTTAGTTTCTTTGTCTTGTATGTGAACTAGAATCATTTTCCAATGGATAAAGAATTGATCAGTAATTAGTATTTTCTACATTGATACATATCTGAATAGGTTTTTCTATACTCTTCTCTATCAAAAAATCAAAACCATTTCAGTCCCTTTAAAGTTTTGTGGTTTTTGGTTGTGGTCCTGCATGGTAGAGAATAGTCACTGAATGAGTGGTTCTCATTTCATACTTTTTTACCATTTATCTGTTGTTAAAAATTAGAGTTTTAAGGTGTTGTAAAGAGTTGAGTTTTGTTTGGATTAGGTGTACCCTCCTTAGTTTTGCAGAGCCAGAAGTGCAGAGGGCAGTCTTGTCCCTATAGTTGGTCCAGTTATCTTCTATAGCTTTCACACTTGGAGCTAACCACTCCTGATATTAGTCTAAAGATATATTGGTGGATTTTCATAGCATAACAATTTTAAACACCAACAACAGGATTATGAGGAGTAATAACATATTTCCTGCGAGAGATATCCAAAAAAATTCAAGAAAGATTTCAAGAACAATATCCTCACCAAAAAAAAATAGAACAAGTTGATAAACATCAACTGAAGTAAGTGCATCCAATGCAACTTACAAATGGAAAAAGTTGATAAACATCAATTGAAGTAAGCGCAACCCAGTGCAACTTAAAAATGGAACAAGTTGATAAACGTCAACTGAAGTAAGCGCAACCCAGTGCAACTTACAAATGGAACAAGTTGATAAACATCAACTGAAGTAAGTGCAACCCAGTGCAACTTACAAAGAGAAACAATGGATCAAATGGAACTCATAAAGGATGAAACACTAAATCATATAAAAATATGAGAGAAAATAATGCTAGGTAATGAAATAAACTATTGGAAGGAAATGTTGTATGATAACTCATAATACTTGAACAAACTATAATTTAACATTATCAACGAGTTTAAGTGCATTAGATCAATAATATGACACATATATTTTATTTTTTCCTTAAACACAAGAGTTAGATCAAAGACAATCTTCCATGAAGAAAAGTTGGCATAGTTACAAAAACATGAACAAAAGACTAGCTGAGAAAAAATGTTTGCCCCCTTTGTTTAATGAATACAATCTCCTTTCTTACGAATAATAATCAAAATGAAATATTTCCATACGAAGTTGTTAGAACCATTTAATTTAATCTCTAGAATCAATGCAGGCATGATTAATTAAGAAACAGATGATCAAATGAACTTAAACAAAGTGGAATACAAAGAATATATACTGATCAAGATCAAGAAAAATAAATTTGAATTCATGTAACTCTCAATGTGAATGGTTAAATAATGATATGAAAAAAAAAATAGTTTAAATGAAGAAACAAATTTTAATTACAACTAATTAATGAAATAGCAATTGAAATTGGTTAGATTTGATACACAGAACGTAGGAATGAAATGATATGAAGAAATATTAAGCGAAAGAAAATGTATACACGTTTAAAAAAAAGTGATTAAACAAATTTAAACTATTAATTTTAAAGTTTAAACTCCAATTATGAAATGTAATTAAGAAACTAAATGAAGACTATATAGGAGAAAGTGGAAAATGATTAAATAAATAATTAATGTTATTGGAACTATAGAGATGAACAAATGAGACCAATATAGTTAATCTAATTAAATAAACTAATTATTCAAATAAATTTAAACAAAGTCAAACTAGATTAAAAAAGGTTAGAAAAGGTCGGCTAAATTGTAGAGAACAATAATAAAGGTCTAAAAAAAGAAAATGTTTTGCAGAGAAAATGTTACATAACCTACAAAATGAGATGAATGTTATGATGATTAATCTGCAATAGTAATTATGTTAGAAAGAAAAATGTTATAAACAAAAGTAATACTAAAAGGAAGAGATGAAGTGTGAGAGGGCTACACAGAGCACCAGACTAAGATACCACGCTCCAATGAAAGATAATAAGATGTTGCACAGAGAAAAATAATAAAAGATGTTGCCAAATGAATAAGAGATGTTGCGCAGATGAATAAGAGATGATGCCAGGAAATATAAAACAATGAAAGCTTAGGAAAGTTGCGTTGACTGATATACAAAGTTGCACAAAACAAAAGGATGCTAAACCAAAGATCGTGTTAGAAAGTAAGATACCAAGGAGGACAGCACAACACACAGATTCAGGCTGAGCAATGAAATGAGAGATAGAGACTGCGCAACAAAGAATAAAAAAATAAACAAAGGCTGCGTGAGAGAAGCAAGCTGTGTAAGGCAGCAGAGAGGTGAAAGATGAAAAAAAGATGCTGGTCTAGGTTGATGACAGACCTAGTTGTAATTGATGCAGAGGACACAACTCAAGAAGATGCTAACACTCAGGAGGGTAATCTCGAGGGTGTAGAAGCATTGTTAAGTTCTTTCCCTCTTCTAAATGCAGCCAGTGACTTGTTGATGCTTCCAAAGGATATGCTCATGGATAATTTAATTAGAAAAGAGGTTTTTCTGGTGCTTTTTTTACCTCTAATAAAGCGCATTCTTTGTAACTTTATCCGTGACGAGTTTTGTCCTGACCTTGTACCATTACAGCTAATGGAGACACTAAATGCTAAGATACCTTTGGAGTGGCGTTTGCAGAGTGAGGAAGATTTAGTTTCCATTTCTCTAGTTTCTTCTCCTTCCATTGAGTACCCTCCACCACCAACATCATCAGTTAGAGAGAAGATTGGAGATGTAAATTGTATCTGCCTTGGAAGAAGTTCATCTATTTTTTTGAGAAAGGGTCATACTAGTGATGATGAACTAGATGAATTAGAGTCACCGCTTTCCCTATTAGTAGAAATAGTGCCCTCCATCTCTCCACAAAAAAAAAAAAAGTGCACAGTAATGGAAATTTTGGAGGAAACGTGAAGCATCCCACCATTAAGACAGGGGTGAATAGATGCTATCAACTACTTCAAGAGGCATGGGCTAAGAAAAAAGGTTTGATAAAAGAAGTATATTATAATAATTGATGTTAATATTTCAACAGTATAACCAGAAAGATGTATATAACATGAAGGAAGAGTATCAAAGGAGAAGCCAAAGAGCTACGTTTCTCTAAAACAAAGGATGTTGACTGCTGCGAGATATAAGATAAAAATATATGCCTTCAAATAAAATGTTGGAAATATAGATTTTAGAAAAGAGAAATGTATAATGGATTCAAGAGATGTTGGTTATATATTAAAAAACTTGAAATATACAGATATGAATATAAACTATAACCCTGCAAACAAGATAGTTAGAAAAATGGATGAAAATGCATGAAAAGGAAAACCCTTATGGTTGCCCGACAGAGGGTGAGGTTAGTACTTAAAAACTTGAAATAGATATGAATAAGCTTAGATTTTTAAAAAAAAGAAAGAAAACCCTACAAACAAGAGTTAGATCAACAGAAAATCTAATTTATTTTCCTCAACGGAGATATCTTTCAACTATTCATGCATGCAACACTCAAAACAGGGATTAAACCAACTCTGATACCATGTTAGAAACATAAAAGAAAATGGAAAAGAGATAAGGAAAATCCAAGAGAGAGTGTAAAAGGAAGAGTTTTACCATATATATATATATATATATATATAGAGAGAGAGAGAGAGAGAGAGATATTTTCCTTCAATATATCAAACACCAAGTTCACCAAAATGCTCCAAGATCAACACAAGAACTCAAGGATTTTGAAAGGGGAAAAAGCAAGAAAAAATCCCTTGTGTATAATATGAATGAGGCACAAAACCTAAAGAAGAAGAGGTAAAGAGAGAAATAAGATCATTATAATATTGTGAGAGAAAGAATGGGAATGAGAGAAGAAGAGAGAAGAACTCCCATGAGAACCAACTTTGTGAGAACCATCCTTGAGACGTGTGCAAGAAGCATCTCTTAAGTAGAGATGAGTGAAGGAGTTTGCATGTAACTCCCATATCCTATGAGTGCCACATTCACATTAAGTGTGTTCCATGTGTAGGAATCCTCTTAAGGAGGAATATCTAATTTTCTTATTAAAAGAAATACAAAAATGTGACATGTCCTCGTACTTGGACTAGAAGACAAGAACAAAATAGGATACCTTGTTTTATCCTTTAATTACATAGTTCACCAAGGAAAGATTAATTTATAACAGAGATCTAGTCATGTTGGACAAAGTGAGCCTATAGCCTTTGCATCAATTGGTATCAGATCCTAGGAGCATCCTAGGTGGGAAGAGAGAAGAAAATTTTGGGGGTCTTTGGTGTACTTGATCCTTTGTTGAGGCCTTGGAGTGTCTATTTCCTCTTTGAGTGTTCTAGAGTTGATCTTTTATATTGGAGATGTCAGAAGCAGAAGATGATGGGATCCCTTAGAGGGTCACTAATGATAAACTTTCCAAGCTTGTGAAGGAGAAAATGGCAAAGAACAAAAGAATGAGAGCATCCCTTAAACAAGATAGAAGGGATAATATTGAGAAAGACAAGGAGATGAGATCCTTGATTGGCAAATTAACTATCCTTGAGAAAAGAGGAAAGAGCAGGTTAGAAGAAGAGGATGAATATGAAGACCAGGGAGAAGAGGAAATCCCTTTGAGAGAAGAACCACAAATGGATCTAGAAGATGTGAGGATGGCTAAGTTTTCAAAGGCCATAAGAAGTGGAGATGCAAAAGGAAGATCAAAATACCCATGTATGCAGGAAAGATGGATGATGAAGAACTCATTGGTTGGTTCAGTGTCATGGAAAACTACTTTGAATGTGAAGATGAATAGAAGGTAAGGATTGGAAAGTCAAGGTTGAGAGGACACTCCCTATTGTGGTGGGATTGTGTTCAATCAGAGAGATGGAAGAGAAATAAGCCCAAGATCACTTCTTGGTTCGCTATGATGGATAAAATAAAAGATAATTTTTTACCTAGTGACTACAAGGTGCAGATGTATAAGAAAATGCAAGGTCTTAGACAAAAAGACTTAGATGTACAAGGGTACACTAAATAATTTCAGGCTACACTAAAGAATTTCACAAGTTAGACATTAGAGTTGGCCATGAGGAAGATGTGGAAGAAAAGACGGTTAGATATTTGAGGGGAATTAGATTCAAAATCCAAGTTGAATTAAGTCTTGCAACCCCTAGATCTATTGAGGAATGTTACAAGTTGGCAGTAAGAGCTGAGGAGAGGTTGAGGATAAAATAAGAAAATAATGGTGGTGGTAGAGGTAATCCAAAAAAGGAAGGGGAGGTAGATCAAATTATGTGCAAGAGTAGTCTTGTGATGACAAGGCAAAGGCTTAGTTTCTGATACAAGACAAAGAGGAGGTGGAAGATCTGGTTATGGCAGAGGCAATGGTGTGTTCACTGGTAAATGCTTTACATGTGGAGAAGTAGGGAATCAATCTTATTAGTGTCATGATAAGGAGTCAAACTTTAAGAAGGCAGAGAAGAGAGTCCACTTGACACAAGGTGGAGAGAAAGAAGATAAACAATCAGTACAAGAATCAAGGAGGGATAACCTAGAAGAAGGTGAATATTTGATGGTGAGGAAGACCAGGGATAACTTTAAGAAACCCCCTCCTAGGAAAAAGTGTAAAAGACTGGCGAATCGTACATTAATTTAGGGGCAAAATTTTATTGATGATGGCAAAAAAATTTTCAAATTAGGAAAATAATATAAAGGCGTAGGCAATTTTTTCCCTACCGAATGAAAATTCCATAAAATCGTGGCAAATTATAAATTAATGTGGGGGAAAATATATAATATATGAGGCAAATTATTTTCTTGTGAAGGTAAAAAAAATATTTGTACTGGCTATTTTTATGTGTCATTTGAAAATATATTTATTTTATTTGGCGATTTTCAAAAGATGGGACTCGTCAATGCGTCATGTGGGCCAATGCCAACTAATATTAAATGTCTTATTTGAGACCGTTTGATTATCCTAGATCAATGGTTGAAGTTTAATTTTAGCCCAATTTCGTGAAGGAAACAAAGTTTTCCAAGAAGTCACCCAAATAATGACACGTAACATTGTAATTAATGCAACATGCAGCGAATATCACTTTTATTTGTTGAAAATATAACTAATCACACATTGGACACATAACCTAATTAGGTATTGTTAAATGTATTATTTGAGACCATTTGATCATCCTAGATGAATGGCTGAAATTTAATTTCAAACTGAATTTTGCAAGGAAACCGACTTCTGAAGGAAGTCACCAAAATGATGACATGTATCAAGCCTTAAAAAGTGCACCGTAACCATGATCATTTATTACTACTGGTTATTTGTTGATTTGGACGGTGGATAGTGCAAATAAAACTTGTAACTCGTAACTCAAAAAGAAATTAATGCCTTGTCAGTGACATTCTTTAACTGCCATCTTTAACTGTCAATAGTACACATGCATTTATGGGAAAATGTATGGGAAAGATTTACATTTAGATATGAAATATTAAGGACAGTCAATTTAAATCTCTCACACACATAATAAGCATAATTCATTTATATAAATTGCATTAAATATGATTAAAGAAAGAATAATTATTAATTTCTAAGTATCCGTGATCACTACTATCAATCAAGGGGTTGGGGCTATTTAAAGAGAATCTGGTTTCTTTCTTCTTCATTTTTCTTTTGGTAGATTAAGAGTCAGAGCTTCCGGTGGTAGAAATTGTGCCTCTAGTTTTAAGGTTTAGGTTTTTAGTTTAGGTTTAGGTTTAGGTTTAGGCTTTCGAGAATTAAAGATGGATACACCAATTAGTTTGAGATGCACATAAAGATGGATACACCAATCAGTTTGAGATGCACATCCCCAGATGACCAGAGGTCCTTTTTGGGCAATGTCTCGAAAGAAATCCTCACTTTCGTTTGTAGGGAGGTTGGTGGCGACGCTTTTATAAATTTTGTTGTGTTGATGTTATTGGGTCAAGAGTTCCTTGATAATGTCGACAGATACCACGTCTACATGGACATTACGTCCCAGATTATTGTGTCTCTCATCAACCTCGGAGGACAGAAGGTGGATATGTTGATGTTGTTGAGGAAGGTTTTTAAAGAGATATTCTTGAAGGATGATGTCAATGTTTCTATTTTTGAGGAATTAGGGGTGGGGATCCCTTGGCCAAGAGATATACACAAGATGTTGGTGCTAGGAAGAAATGTGGCCAGACAACCCTTTCTGTTGAACCTCAATGATGAGCAACTAACGCGACATAGGAAATGGGCACGGCTTGGGAGGGATTTTCTCCAGAAATGGTTTTACCTTGATGAATTCGACGAGTTGGACTACACATGGCTTGACAAATTCTCAGAGATTATCCTCTCTGGAAAATTCTACTCAGGCGAAAGGGAAGATGAAGATCCCTGATTCCCTAGTTTACCCATTCCTGTTACCCTAGTTTTTTGACAATGGACATGCAAAGTTTCACTTTTTTTAACCGATAAGAAGTTGCCTAGTAGGTTTCTGTTCTTACTGTACGATGTAAATTTTTGAAAAAATAATAATAATAATTTTCCAAGTTCATTTCAGTTTTCTTTTTATGGGTACAAAAAATGATTCTTACACTTCTCTGTGATTACAATATTTTAATTAGTTACTTTACCTGTGTATTAGACATTTAAGTATATGCTTAAGTGATGGATTAGTACTTCCATTTTTTAAATCTAAAGACTGAGATTCTAAATTTTTAAAATGATTAAGTTTCTTTATCAATCCAGATGAATTTTCTATTTTTAATTTGCCAATGTGTCATATCGATGTGTGATTATAAGATAGAAATAATTGAATTAAAATCTAAATCTGACTACACTATAAAACTAAACATTTAATAAAATTTATTAAATGTAATAACTAATAAGTTGAAGTTGTAATTTAAAATGAT
>MU228500.1:1209684-1222504 GCA_018584345.1 Thuja plicata
TAATGAGTCTATAGGTTTAAATTTCAAATAAAATGTAAGTTAAGATTTGAATTTTCAAATCCTAACGGCTAGTTAGGAAAGGGTGGAAAAGTAGTTTTAGAGTTGTTTAACACTTCCAACTGATTGGGGTCAGTTTGGGAAGTTAGGAGAGGCTATTTAAACCTTGTTTCATGCCTTAGTTGATGATGGTGAATAGTATGTACGGACTGCGACTGAGATATACAGGACTGTACTTGATTTTGATACAATAAAGAAGGATTTTCTTACAAAAATGTTAATTTCTTTGATGTTATATTGAATCCAATCATTTGATAACTTTATTAGATGTTTATATAATTTCTTTAAATCCATTTGATAGTATTTTGATTGAGACTCAAGCCAATAAGGTTAAATGTACCGTGATAGTCCTTATTTTGGAAGTGGTTTAAGCAATGGATTGAAGATTCATCCCCATACTATACTTACTATGATTGGGGGATGAATCCTAACAATGTATATTAATTTTATAATTTTTTTTGATGCAAGGATAACATATATTTGTAGAGAGATCATCGAATGAATGACTGATTACATGGTTTTATGAAGGAAATGGAGGGATAGGAACAATAGTGGAAGTTTTACCTTCATGAGGGGTGTGTTTATGACTTGGAGTGCATGGATGTGTCCATCTAATGTTTAATCAGTCATTTATTGAGTCTAGTAAGGGTTGGAGAGTGGAGATTTGAAAAACCCTTATTTTGAGGGCTCGAGGATAGCCATATTGGGGGTTTTGTGTTTGCATTGGTCATAGAACCTATTGAGTTTATAATCCTTTGATTTGAACCCTATTGAGAGATTGTTGAGAGTCTTGGGTCTTGGGAGTAAGTTTTTTGGGTACTTGCTTTGTTAAATAGTCCATTTTCATGCCTAAAGCAGGGGCTCAGTGAGTAGTTGGGTATTTTGGTCCAAATTAACCTATGTTGGATCTTGGATATGTTATGTGTCTTGATAAATGGTATTTGAATCCTCCCTTATTTTTCCTATTTGTTTGGGAAAGTGGTTATTTTTAGTTCTCGGCCGCTGAAGAGCTCGACATCTACTGTTACTCGGCATATATTGTTGCTTGGCACATACTATCACTCAGCTTATATGGTATTTCTCAATATATGACAGGAAGTTTGAAATTGTTTTCAAATGTGTAGAGCCTATAGTAAAGGATCTCCTTGAAGGGTTGATAGATTCAGTCATGTTGAACAAAGTGAACCTATAGCCTCTGCATCAAGTTTGGTTGGATGTTTTTGATTCTCTAAAGGAGTAAGGAATCTAATATGTCCATTTTTATTGCCAAGGAGGGAACTTGGTGTCCTAAGTGAGTAATAAGCCTAGTTGGGTCCATAATAAGTTTAAATCCTCTAATAATTATAGGTTATTGAACCTTGTGATAAAGTCACTTGTGGTTGTTTGTTGGGCCTTTCACTGGCACCTCTGCATCACTAGAACATATTATCTAGACTCAAAATTAAAATATGACAATTATGTTATAGGTTGAACAATTAAATTATAGGGTAACATAAGGCATAAATGGGCTTAAAATGATCAAGGATAAAGAACACTAAAGTAGAGGTTCACATATACTATAAAACTATAAAGGAATACAATTTATGATACTATATTTATCCCCCACTTTAGTGGGAGTATGAAATTACACTCACGTTCTTGATAAAGTAGAAATGAGTTGAAAGTAAGACATACAAGGGATAAGACAACACTAAGTTAAGAGAATATATCCCCCAAGATTAGGATCTTAGAAAATCACACAAGAACATCCAAAACAAGATACATTTATAAGGAAACATAAGACATAAAATTAAACCAAAAAAAAAAAGTGGATGCCAGAAATGTTAATACTAAAATAAAGGCTCCAAGTTACTAGTTGAAGTGACCTTGAAATAAATATTGTCTCAACTATTAAGTATCATCATCATAATTCTAACAAAAGCACAAGTGGACTTCTAGAGAATACACCAATTTGAGATGTAGAGGATCTATGGTTCAACAATTATCGATTTGTGTTATGTTAGGGATCTTTAGAAAATCCATGGATTCTATGATTCAATAAGTTATGTTATGTAGGGTGATTCACGAAAATAGGATGGATTCTAGTGGCCAATTTAGGTTGTGTTATTTTGTGTGATCCATGAAAGGCATGAATTATACTAGCCAAGAAGTTTTTTTATGTCGTATTATCCATATATTGAAACAAAATGATTACACTATCAAGCCTTAGTATACTAGGTAATCAACACATTAAGAAGAATAAATAACGATAGAATGCAACCTAGAAAGCCTCACTATACTAGATGATTATTCCTTAGGGAGAATAAACAACAACAACCATGATAAAAAAAAGTTTTATTACGTTAGAATAAAACTTCCTTGGGGAGTGTAAATATGTTCAACAAAGGATAAAGCTAGAAATTAGTATTATCATATATGATTAAGATGAGTCATATAGATGTCACCTGAGAAAAAGGTGTTTTATTTTGTGTTATTCATAGACCATGAAATCTTTAGGGATCGTGAGAAAGGATCAAACTAGTAATCCATACTACACAAGATCGAAACAAAGATTATATTATAGAAAAGTTGCAAGAGATAGATTGATAACCATTCCTCATGGGGCATAATGCAACATTATACTATTGTGTTTATGTGCATGTTACTCAATACATAAAAAACATACAGAATTCTTACAACAAAATCTATCTCTCTTGATAGATCTATTGAATTCCTATTAATTTGCAATCCCGGGCATCTAGGCCTCAAATCTTGACTTATTAATGTTACTCAATTTTTTTTGCTTTAATTACTATTTTCACATAGGGTGTATAATTTATTTTCAACTCCACTTGAAATTAGAATTTTCAATTAGATAAATACTTAAATATATGTATTTATTATACTCATTAGATTAATTAACAATACAACACTTCACTTCATGAATAAATATAAAATAAGAAAAGAAAAGGGAAAAAGAAAGATGACAAAGAAAACTATGCTTAGTAATTATACATGTATACCCTAATAACATAATGGGAATAAGATGAAATAATCTATACTTCACCATAATATACTTCCATAGCTACACATAGATAATGGGAATCTTCAAATAAATCTTATTTTGGTGTGGAGCCTAATCAATATCCAAGTAGGATATTTTTATTATGTGGCGAATGATCATGGAAGTACTGTACAATCATCATGTACCCTCATTAGGGTTAGGTTAATTTTGTTAAATAACTTTGTAAAACACCTCAAAAGGCTTGATAAATAAGCAGTTGTGTGATGTGAAATCATCATATTGTAATTTTCTCTTCACTGAATAATAAAATAATTGGAGGGTTGTTTCTCTAATGGATGTAGCCTATATTGGGTGAAGCATGTTAAATCTATAAGTTATTGTCTTTCTTATTTCTACATTATCTTAATATTGTTTATTATTCACATCTTCCTAAACCCTAACAACTAGTAAGAAAGTGGTGTATATTTTAGTGATTTTGTAGGAAATCTCATATTTGAGTGGGAGCAATGATAGAAGGCGGGCTTAAAGTTGATAAGTTCAATGACCAAAACTATTAGTTATGGAAGATGAAAATGGAATATTATCTATATTAGAAAGATCTATACTTACTGTTGGGTGGAATAACAAAGAAATCGACAACTATGATAGATGAACATTCTGATTTTATTGATAGGAAGGTACTAGGAACAATGCAATTATGCCTGGCATCATCGATGGATTTTAATATAGAAAAAAAATGGAGCGTATAATGAAGGCATTAGAAAAACTATATGAGAAACCCTCAACCTTAAATAAGGTATTTCTTATGAAATTTTTACTTAATATAAAGATGGTAGTGATGAACTACAACTGATTGTATGTTTGAAGTCATTTTGTTGATGATCAATCGAGTTATAAATGTGATGATAGAAATTAATTAGTTAATGTATTGTCATTGATGTCAACTTGTTTTGATTATCATTATGGTAAAAAACTTCTATTATGGGTTAAAGATCTAGAACAAATAAAGTTTATGCGGTCGGTAACTAAAGAGTTATGTATACACCGAGTAACAGTGAACACCGAGTAAATATAGTGTATACTGAGCACAGTGTTAATTGAGCTAGGGATCACCAACACATCATGGTATTGAACGAGAAATAAAAAGAAACTAAAGCCCAAATAAAATGATGAGCTGGAAAATTGATGAATACAAGGTAATTGATAAGGTTTTTTATGATGATCAAACGGATATGAAAATTCAAGGATGATCGGACGAAGAAAATTGAAACATGTTTTTGACACAACTGTCGAGGAAGGTTTAAGCGGAAAAATCAATGATGGAGATTAAGCGGCAAAATATAAAGGATGGAAATTAAATGCATTATGTGATGACATGTAACTGATTGAATGTTTGGTAATGTTAAGTTGAAGATAATGCAAAACATTAAATCAATTAATGGTTTGTAGTGTCATTGATGTCAACTTGATATCATCTCTACGGTCATGTACATAATGCCAAAGACTTCAGAGAATCAATAGAACAAAGGTTATGCTTTCAACAATGCATAAAAGTCAAGTATTCACTAAGTGATAGACAACACCGACGGAGTGCACACCATCGGTAAAGGCAAAGAAGAAAAGTCACAGTGATACCCGACGAGCAGAAGACAGTGTTTCCCGACAAAGAAAAACCAAAGGATGCCTGACGAGCTGAAAATAGAGTTGCCCGATGAGTAAAAATCTAATGATGCCCAATGGATGGAGATCCCAAAGCTAAAAAGAGTCATGCCGATGGAACTGTCAATTGTCACCGATAACTAACTGAAGAATTGACTGACAAAATAGAGAGTTCAGAAAATGACAAAATATCTAGCTGGCAAGAGCTAAAGATAGACTTAACTGGTTGTTTTCTTTGTTTTATTCGACCAGAGTTAAGTAATTTATTTAAAGAAGATTTGTACAGTTGGTAAGAAGATAACTATGAGATAAATCAGGAGTTATGCTTTAAATCAAATTGGCTGGATTGTTTTTCACGCCAAGAATCAAGAATCAAGAATCAAGAAACAGTGAATATCATGTCTATATAAGACACAAGCTTAATTCATTTTTGTAACATCACATTCATGAAAAGGGGATTAAGGGGAGTGAATAAAAAGGGGATGTTGAAGAGAAACTGATGAAGAAGAACTTCATACAATACTGATCAATCAAGCTGAAGGAGAGCTAAAGAATTTTGTAGACACCGATGAACAGTGAAGCACAGCATCACAGAGCAGAAAGTGTGGAGCACAAAGAATTGAATTGATACATTGATCAGAGAGATAATGTACTTAAATAGATCTGAAAATCTGCAATTCAAAGTTGCATTAGAAATAGGTCATAGTGTTTTAGTTTAACCATTGAAGTATCAAGTCTCTTAACAGAGTAGGACTTAACAGTCTTCTATATATTGAGGTACATCCCAAGGAGTGCCAAAAAGGTTGATTCATGAAAGTAGCATTGGATTTTCCCGATACCTATTGAAACTCTATGAAGGAGGCTGATTCAAGGATGGTAGCAATAGATGCCTGATACTAAGTGACAACCTCTATGTATAAAATCCTCTAACAAGGTCACACTTAACAGTGTGTTTGTAACCTTTAACAAGGTTGGATCCTAACAAGGCTCACTTTAGAAGAGTGAAAATTTGGGGTACCGGTCCTAGTGGTTTTTCCCTTAACAGGGTTTCCACATTAAAAATTCATGTGTTATGTGTGTATGATTCATTTCTTTATTGTTTTGTATCTGACATAGTTAACAATGGATTGATCGGTATACTCTTCTTATTTACTGAGTTTTGGTAAATAGTTATACTGCTTATCGGTAATCAAGGAGAAAAAGGATAGACAAGGAAAATCGATAGACAGTTAGTCATTATAAGTATCTCATGGCATGCATCTTGTAGGGACTTAATAATCTAAGGTTTATTTGATTGGTGGTTATTGTTTGAAGGATAAATTTTTGACGCCACTGATTCACCCCCCCCCCCCTCTTAGTTATTACTAACAATTGGTATCATAGCTTGTGTGCTTAGNCACTGATTCCCCCCCCCCCCCCTCTTAGTTATTACTAACAATTGGTATCATAGCTTGTGTGCTTAGAAAGAAAGGTTTCAAGACCTAAGTCAAGATCACAAGATGAACAGATGAGATTTGCCCAAGTTGAACAAAGAAAACTTTGCTTCATGTAAAAGTGGGATAAGACTCCACTTATCAAGTATTGGTAATGATGTTCCTCAATTCCTAGATACTGAATATGTGTTCCCTATAGGAGTATTGACAGTAGATCAATTGAGAGAGAAGCATGAACACAAATGCATGGTTATAGAGCTTTCTTCCTCACTCTTCTATGTTGAATTTGAAGATGTCAAGGATTGCAGAACTGCAAAGAAGATGTGGGACAAACTGAATCTTGTATATGGAGGTGATACAAATGTTCTGAGAGCCAAGGCAAAAATCCTTAGAGGAAATTTGATGATCTCAGAATGAAAGAAGGAGAAAACATCACACAGTACAGCACAAGAATAAAATAAGTATTCAATGCTATACGAGGAGTTGGAGGTGTACTAGAAGAAGAGACAGTGGTAAGTAAAATCTTAAGAACCTTAGTGCATGTATATGCTATTAGAGTGTCTTCCATTCAACAAATGAGAGCAGTAGCAAACAATACAGTTACTCTTGATAGTTTAATTGGTAGACTAATTTCATTTGAGATGAATAACTTTGACAATAGTGTCTTACCAAAATTAGAGTTTGCATTTAAGTCTTCTATGAGAATAAGCAAATCAAGTCATAGACACACATCTAGAAGAGACAATGAAAGTGAAGAAGAAGATCTAGATGAAATAGAATCACTTATGGAAAGAAGAATGCAAAGAGGCAAAGGTAAATACAAAGGAAAGTTACCACTTGTATGTTTTAATTGTAAAGAGATTGGACACTTTGTTGCAAGATGTCCTAACAGAAGAAAAGTTAACATAAGTAATGACAGATCTTTTGAGAAGAAATCTGACAGAGGTAATAAAAAATATTACAGAGGTTACTGACAATCAGAAAGAAGAGATACCTGAGACTAAAAGGACAAAGGCAAGAAGGCTAGTTACCTATCTGCTTGCAAAGATGAAGATATTGACACTGAACCTGATGAAGACATCGAGATGGTATTTATAGCTATGAAGGATGATTCAGATGAATATGAAAGGTATGTAGAAACTGTACTCATATCTAAGGTCAGCAAGAATGACATCTAGATTATAGATAGTGGTTGTACTCACCACATGACTGGTGACAAAGAAAATTTTAACACTTTTGAGTATTATAATGGTGGTACAGTAAGAATGGGTAATGATACACCTTGTCCAATTGAAGGTAAAGGAACAATAATGTTGAATAAACCGATTAAATGTGAAAATGCTTATTGGGTAAAAGGATTGAATTATAATCTATTGAGTGTTTCTCAGCTAAATAATTCAGGACATAGAGTAGCATTTGAGAATAAGAAGGCAAAGATCTTCAATGAATCAGGAAAACTGATTAGTACCGGTGAACAGACTAAAGGTAACTTATTCTATCTGAATGATACTAACACCACTTTCTTAATGAATAGAAATGAAGACATATGGTTATGGCACAAAATATTGTGTCATGTGAATTTTGACAACATGATGAAAATAAGCAGGAGGAGAAATGTAAGAGGCTTACCGACAATGACAAAGCCAGACAACATCATGTGCAAGAATTGTAAAAAAGGTAAAATGACTAAGTATAGTTTCAAAAGTAAAACCCATACATCTAATGACATTCTAGAATTAATCCATATTGATTTATGTGGACCAACAAGGACAAAGAGTTATTATGGAGATAGATATTTTATTCTCTGTGTTGATGGTTACCCTAGAATGATGACAGTCATGTTTCTTAAAGATAAATCTGAAGCATTCAAGATGTTTAAATGGTATAAAGCTATGATAGAGAAACAAAGTGGTAAGGATCTAAAATTTTTGAGATCAGATAAAGGAGGAGACTTTATATCAGATGAATTCACTAATTACTGTAATGAGCATGGTATAAAAAGATAGGTTTCTACACCAAGGACACCACAACAAAATGGGATTACTGAGAGAAGGAATAGATCAATAGTTTATTATGCTAGAACACTAATGATAGAGAAAGGCATCACCCAAATCTTCTGGAGGGAAGCTGACTGGTCTACACACTTAACAGAGTACAATTAAAGAAGGACACAAAGAAGACACCTTATGATCTATGGTATGGTAAAACAACCAATGTAAGTTACTTCAAAATCTTTGGTAGTCAATGTTATGTCTTAAAGGATGATATAAATGGAAAGCTTGATGCCAAGAGTGATGAAAGTATTTTTCTAGGGTATTCCACCAAGAGAAAAGCTTATAAATGTCTCATCAAGGCTTCTAACAAAATTGTTAAAAGTGCAAATGTAAAGATAGATGAATTTGCAGAAAAGAATGAGCTGGAAAGCACAAAAGAACCAGAGGACTAAAACAATTTTGTATACTATGAAGAACTCAAAGATCTACCTAAGAAATAGTGCTTAATTCCAGAACAACATAATGTTGCAACCGATGGTCAGACTATTGTTACCGACAGTCAGGATAATAATCAGACTAATGTGCAAGGTGATGAAGAACATAATGAAGATCAAAATAATGAACAATTTGATATGGAAAGAGTTGTACCTATACTTGCAAGATATGTAAGAAGGAACCATCCAAAGATCCAAATCATAGGAGATAAGAAAGTTGGTACAAGAACAAGAAGTAAGTCTTTAAACTCAAATTGTTTAATTTGTGAGTTTGAGCCAAAATTTGTCAATATTGCACTAGATAATGAGGAATGGATAAGTGCTATGAATGATGAGATTGAATAGATTGAGAAGAACAAGACATGGTCACTTGTGCCAAGACCATATGACAAGAATGTCATTGGTACAAAATGGATATTCAGGAATAAGCTGAACGAGAATGGAGAAGTCACAAGAAACAAAGCAAGACTAGTATGCAAAGGGTATGCACAAGAAGAAGGTATAGACTATGGAGAGACCTTTGCACCCGTTTCTAGGCTAGAAGGAGTAAGAATATTTTTTTCTTATGCTGCATTTAAAGGATTCAAAGTATATCAAATGGATGTCAAGTCAGCATTCCTAAATGGAATACTTGAAGAAGAGGTATACATTGAGCAACAAGAAGGGTTTGTAGATATAGACAAGAGAAACATGGTATGTAGACTTCACAAAGCCTTGTATGGATTGAAACAAGCTCCTAGAGCCTAGTATGAGTGACTTCATTCCTATCTTATAAGTATTAGATTTGTAAGGACTAGTGAAAACAGTCATCTTTATTTGAAGGAAGATACCGATGCTAACACTTTAATTGCTAAAATATTTGTTGATGACATCATATTTGGAGGCAATGATATGCTATGAAAATCATTTGCAAATGAGATGAGCAAATATTTTGAGATGTCTATGTTTGGAGAGATCAAGTTCTTTCTTGGTCTGCAGATCATTCAACAAAGTGAAGGTATTTTCATTACACGGTCCAAATACATCAAAGAGGTCCTGGAAATATTCAAGATGGAAGATTCCAAACTAGTTGGAACACCAATGGCTACTGGATGTAAGTTAACAAAGGAGGACAAGACAACAGAGGTAAACCAGACTTTGTACAGATCAATGATTGGAAAACTCATGTATGTTGTACACACTAGACCAGATATTGCACATGCAGTAGGAATTGTTGCTAGATTTTTTGCTAACCCCAGGGAATCACATATGACTATTGTGAAAATAATTCTAAGATATATGAAGAATACTGAGGAATTTGGCATATGGTATAGAAGAGAAGGGAAATTTGAACTTAAGGTGTTTATCGACGCTGATTGGGCTAGAAATCTTGATGACTGGAAGAGCACAACTGGAGGAGAATTATTTATGGGTGACAGACTTGTCACATGGATTAGCAAGAAGCAAGGATGCATCTCTCAGACCACTGCAGAAGCATAATATGTTGTTGTTGCTACAAATTGCTCAAATGTTGCATGGATCAAACAGTTATTAGAAGGTGTGAATATGAAGATCTTAGAACCAGTAATTATTTATTGTGATAACACCAGTGCAATAAACATTTCCAAGAATCCAGTCATGTGTTCCAAGACTAAACACATTGCCATCAAGTATCATTATTTCAGAGAACAAGCTCAAGAAAAGGAGGTGATACTTGAGTATGTGCAATCAAAAAAACAACTGTCTGATATCTTCACCAAGCTACTGCCCAAGGATACATTTGAGTACTGGAGAAAGAGACTAGGGTTCAAACCCTTGTCTGCCAGTCAGTAATATGACTGAAGAGTGCATCAGCCTACATATTATCAGAATATCAATCAAGTTGATGCAAGAAAAGAGATGAACTTCAAAAGATACATCAATATACAGACAAGCATATATCAGAAATGAGCACCAGAACATACTGTTGTATTGCTGATGGATAAGGGAAATTCAAGGAATATATTATGGATAGGAGAAAAATGATTGCTTGACATAAATGTCAAATATTTGTAAAATATTTGTTTGGCATTGTTGTCAAAGGGAGAGAGATTATCCATATTATCACATTCTTCTTAAAAAGGGAGAAATATTATCCATTATCAGATTACTCCAACAGGGAGAGATTATATCCTAAGGGAGAGCAAATTGTATGAAAGATTACACAAAGGGAAAGTTGTTGACAAGAGAAAAAGGCATCAAAGAGAGAGAACTACCACAGGAGAGAAATTGATACAAAGAAGAGGACTCAACACATCAGAAGATAAAGAGCTTCAAGAATCAAATCTAAGCTAAAATAGAGCTTACCGAAGTTCAGACATTTATCAGTTATCAAACAAAAATATTGGTAGTTTGATGAATCTCAACTGTTGTATTTCATATTGTATTAGAAATAGTATAGTGTGATAATATAGTATGTTGCCATCAATGTCAATGGGAGAGATTGATGACATGTAACTGGTTGAATGTTTGATAATGTTAAGTTGAAGATAATGCAAAACATTAAATCAGTTAATGGTTTGTATTGTCATTGATGTCAACTTGATATCATCTGTACGGTCATGTACATAATGCCAAAGACTTCAAAGAATAAATGGAACAAAGGTTATGCTTTTAGCAAAACATAAAATTCAAGTATTCACTAAGTGAGAGACAACACTGACAGAGTGCACACCATCGGTAAAGGCAAAGAAGAAAAGTCATAGTGATACCCGACGAGCAGAAGATAGTGTTTCCCGACGAAGAAAAACCACGGGATGCCCAACGAGTTGAAAATAGAGTTGCCCGACGAGTAAAAATCTAATGATGCCCAACAGATGGAGATCCCAAAGCTAACTGGAGTCATGCTAATGGAACTATCAGTTGTCACCGAAAACTAACTAAATAATTGACCAACGGAACAAAGAGTTCAGAAAATGACAAAATGTCTAGCTAGCAAGAACTAAAGATAGACTTGACTGGTTGTTTTCTTTGTTTTATTCGACCAGAGTTAATTAATTGATTTAAAGAAGATTTGTATAGTTGGCAAGAAGATAACTACGAGATAAATCAGGAGTTATGCTTTAAATCAAATTGGCTAGATTGTTTTTCACACCAAGAATAGAATCAAGGATCAAGAAACAGTGAATATCATGTCTATATAAGAGACAAGCTTAATTCATTTTTGTAACATCACATTCACGAAAAGGGGATTAAGGGCAGTGAATAAAAAGAGGACGTTGAAGAGAAACTGATGAAGAAGAAATTCATATAGTCCTAATCAATCAAGCTGAAGGAGAGCTAAAGAATTTTGCAAACACCAATGAACAGTCAAGCACAGCATCACAAAGTAGAAAGTGTGGAGCACAAAGAATTGAATTGATACATTGATCAAAGAGGTAATGTACTTAAATAGATCTAAAAATTTGCAATTCAAAGTTGCATTAGAAATAGGTCATAGTGTTTCAGTTTAACCATTGAAGCATCAAGTCTCTTAACAGAGCAAGACTTAACAGTCTTCTATATATTGAGGTACATCCCAAGGAGTGCCAAAAAGGTTGATTCATGAAAGTAGCATTGGATTTTCCTGATACCTATTAACAGTCTATGAAGGAGGCTGATTCAAGGATGGTAGCAATAGATGCCCGATACTAAGTGACAACCTATATGTATAAAATCCTCTAACAAGGTCGCACTTAACAGTGTGTTTGTAACCTTTAACAGGGTTGGCTCCTAACAGGGCTCACTTCAAAAGAGTGAAAAATTAGGGTACCGGTCCTAGTCATTTTTCCCTTAACAGGGTTTCCACATTAAAAATTCATGTGCTATGTGTGTATGATTCATTTCTTTATTGTTTTGTATCTGACTTAGTTAACACTGGGTTGAGCGGTATACTCTGCTTATTTACTAAGTTTTGGTAAATAGTTATACTGCTTATCGGTAATCAAGGAGAAAAAGGACAGATAAGGAAAACCGACAGACAATTATTCATTATAAGTATTTCATGGCATGCATCTTGTAGGGACTTAATAATCTGAGGTTTATTTGATTGGTGGTTAATATTTGAAGGATAAATTTTTTAGGCCATTGATTCACCCCCCCCCCTCTCAGTTATTACTAACATTATGATATCTATATAAGAGAGAAGAGATTTAGTAAGATAATGATGTGCACACATGCAAA
>MU228500.1:1222554-1245509 GCA_018584345.1 Thuja plicata
TTTAGGCCATTGATTCACCCCCCCCCCTCTCAGTTATTACTAACATTATGATATCTATATAAGAGAGAAGAGATTTAGTAAGATAATGATGTGCACACATGCAAAATTCATGTATGACTGATCAAACTAGTTGAAGATAGACAAAGAAATTTTGTAGACAACACCGAGCGACAAAGGAAAGAGCATTTACCGAGAAAAACAGAGTATGAAGAATCAGAGGAACTAAAGTGAAAAAATTAATCATAGGTATTATTGTACTTAGCATAGATCTGAAAACCTAAAAAGAGAGTTTTATTTGAATCAGATCATTGTTGTATCAGTTTAACCATTTTTATAGATAAATTTCTTAACTGAGTAGGACTTGAAAGTCTTTATTATGACATTCAATGAATATTGATTTTTTTATTGTCAACCCCATAGTGAATGATTGGTCAAGGGAGAAATGTTAGTGATAAATCTTCTAACTAGGTCACATTTAACAATGTGCATTGTAACTTTTAATAGGGTTGTCTCTTAACCGGGCTCACTTCAAAAGAGTGAAATATTTTGGGTTACCGGTCCCAAGTGGTTTTTCTCTTAGCAAGGTTTCCACATTAAAAATCTATGTTAATGTGTATGATTGTTTTGGATTGTTATTTTTCTTTACACATTACTTTATCTGCATTGATCGGTAATCACAATAATTGTTTTATTGCTACTTGGTAGATTATTTGGTAGATGAGTTTGAAGATAAGTTTGAGATCACAGTTTATATTTCACCGAGTTGATTTATATGTGTGAAATTTTTGTTATATACATCTAAGAGAATTTGGGACTGTAGGATAACTAGAGCTAACTGATTCACCCACCCCCCACCCCCCCAGTTATCTAAAAATTGGTATCAGAGCATAGAGTTCTTAGAAGGAAATTTTTGAAGGACTTAAGCTAAAGATCACAAGATGTATAAGAGAGATGCACCTAAGCTAAACAAGGAAAACTTCTCAACATGGAAGAGCAGAATGAGACTATACCTATCAGGGATTGGAGATGATATAATTCTATACCTAGATAATGAATTCATCTTACCTATTGGACCTCTGACTATTAATCAGACAAGAGAGAAACATGAACACAATACTATGATGGTAGAACTTGATTCTTCTCTATCTGATTCTAAATTTGAGAATGTCAAGACATGTACATCAGCCAAGAAGATGTGGGACAAGCTTACACTAATTTATTGAGGAAATGAAAATGTGCAAAGAGCTATAGCTAAAAGTATATGAGGAAAATTTGATGACATGAGAATGAAAGAAGGAGAAAACATAACATAGTACAACAACTGAATCAAGGAGGTTGTGAATGATATTCGTGGAGCAGGTGGAGTTATTGATGAAGAAACTATTGTAAGTAAGATTCTTAGAACTTTGTTGCCTATTTATTCTATTAGAGTCTCTGCAATACATGAAATGAGAGCAACACTTAGAAGCAATATTACAGTTGATAGTCTAGTCAATAGACTGGTTTCATTTGAGCTGAACAATTTTGACAACAATGTTCTTCCTACTATTGAATCTGCATTTGTGTCCTCTCTGAAAATTTGTAAATCTAGTAAAAAACACATGATAAGAAATGAAAATGACAGTGATGATAAAGAATTTGATGAACTTGAAGCATTAATGGCTAGAAGATTGCACAAAGGTAAAGGAAGGTAAAAGGTAAACTACCTTTGATATGTTTTAATTGTATAGAAATAGGAGACTTTGCTACCAGATGCCCTAACAGAAAAAGTGATGAAAGAAATGAAAGATCTAATGACAAAAGGGATGATCAAGAATATAGAAGCAACCGATAGTATGACAGAAGGAGTAACCGAGATTACAAAGATAAAGGCAAGAAGGCATGCTACATTGTTGAAGATAAAGATAAAGACACCGACATCGACACTGATGAAGACATTAAGATAGTATATGTAGCTTTGAAAGAATATGAAAGGTATGTTGAAACATCACTTATTTCTAAGGTTATCAAGCATGACATTTGGGTTATTGATAGTGGTTGCACACATCACATGACTGGAGATAAAGAAAATTTTGAATTTCTTGAGCATTATAATGGTGGATCTGTTAGAATGGGAAATGATACACCTTGTCAAGTGAAAGGAAAATGGACTATATTGCTGAATAATAAGATCCAATGTGAGAATGTATATTGGGTGAAAGGAATTAATTATAATTTGTTGAGTGTTTCACAGTTGAATAACGCATGTCACAAAGTTGCATCTGAGAATAGAAAAGATAGAATCTATGATGAAACATGAAATTTGATCGGCACTGAAGAACAATCAAAAGGTAATCTATTCTATCTTGACGTTGTTGAAACTACTTGTTTGATGGCTAGGAATGAAGATGTATGGTTGTGGCATAAGAGGTTATGTCATGTAAATTTTGACAATTTGGTTAAGATCGGTAAGAAAAGAAAAGTAAGAGGCTTACCAAGCTTATCTAAACCTGACCATGTCATGTGCGAGAATTGTCAAATGGGAAAAATGTCAAAATCTAGTCTTAAGAGCAAAAATTTCTCATCTAATGATATTTTGGAATTAGTTCATACAGACCTATGTGGACCAATGAGAACACAGAGTTATTTTGGTGACAGATACTTTATTTTATTTGTTGATGACTACTCTAGAATGATGACTATCATGTTCTTAAAAGAAAAATCTGAAGCATTTAAGATGTTCATATGGTACAAAGCTAAAGTGGAAAAAGAAAGTGGTAAAGAAATAAAATGTTTAAGATCTGACAGAGGAGGAGAATTTATTTATGTTGATTTCACTTACTTTTGTAATGAGTATGTAATTAAGAGACAATTTTCTGCACCGAGAACCCCACAACAGAATGGGATTGTTGAAAGAAGAAATAGATCAATTGTCGATTGTGCTAGAACACTGATGATTGAAAAGAATGTTTCACAAGTATAATGGAGGGAAGTTGTTAGTACTATTGTATACACATTGAAACAAGTACAACTGAAGAAAGATACAAACAAGACACCTTTTGAATTATGGTATGGTTACACACCTAATGTGAGTTACTTTAGAATATTTGGAAGTCAATGCTATATTCTGAAAGATGAAAGAAATGGGAAATTTGACTCAAAAGGTGATGAAGGAATATTTCTAGGATATTCTACTAAGAGAAAAGCTTATAAATGTTTGAACAAATCTTCTAACAAGATCATTGAAAGTGCAAATGTAAGAGTTGATGAATTTGCTAAGAAGAATGATGAGGAAAGCAAAAGAGAACCAAAAGAATACAATAGATTTGTTTACATTGAAGAACCTAACACTTTTATCGAGCAACTGCCTAACGTTACCGAGCAATAGGGTAATATTACCAAGCATCAGGATGCACCAACCAAGAATCAGGAAGATGTTGCAACTGGAGATCATGATCATATACCAACTGGAGAACATAATGAAGAACAAATAACTGAACCTATACTTGAAAAACATGTAAGAATACATCATCCATAGAATCAAATTATTGGAGCTAAAAGAGCTAACATGGTGACACGAAGTAAGTTGAATGAAAACATATGTTTGATTTGTAAATTTGAACCTAAAACTATTAAAGATGCACATGAAAATGAAGAATGGATTAATGCAATGAATGAAGAAATTGAGTAGATACAGAAAGAAAAAGAAAAAAAAAACATGGACATTAGTATCGAGACCGAGTGATAAGAATGTAATTGGCACCAAATGGATATTCAGAAACAAATTGAATGAGAATGGAGATGTAACCAGAAATAAGATAAGACTAGTATGCAAGGGTATGCTCAAGAAGAAGGTATTAACTATGGAGAAACTTTTGCACCCATTGCTAGACTTGAAGGAGTCAGAATATTACTTTCTTATGCTTCTTACAAAGGATTCAAAGTATATCAAATGGATGTTAAATCCACATTTATGAATGGAATACTGGAAGAAGAGGCATACATTGAACAACCTGAAGGTTTTGTTGATCCTACTCATAAAATCACAGTATGTAAGTTACACAAAGCATTGTATGGACTGAAACAAACACCAAGAGCATGGTATGAAAGACTACACTCTTATCTTATCAGTATTGAATTTGTTAGAACAAGTGATAACAACAATCTATATTTGAAAGGAGGAAATGATGATAAGACTCTTATTGCTGAATTTTTTGTTGATGATATTATATCTGGAGGAAATGATAACTTATGTAAATCATTCATTGATGAAATGAGGAAAGAATTTGAAATGTCAATGTTTGGAGAGATCAATATTTTTCTTGGCTTGCAAATTTTAAAACAGGATGAAGGAATTTACATTACTCAATCCAAATACATCAAGGAAGTATTGAAGATATTCAGAATGGAAGATTCAAAACCAGTCGGAACACCTATGGTGACAGGATGAAAATTGACAAAGGAAGATAAGACAACTGAGGTAAATCAGACATTGTACAGATCTATGATTGGAAAATTGTTGTATTTTGTACACACTACACCAGACATTGCACATGTAGTTGGATTTGTAGCAAGATTTTTTGCTAATTCTAAGGAATCACATATGACTATTGTAAAGAGAGTTTTTTGATACTTGAAGGACATTGAAGATTATGGATTGTGGTACAAGAGAGAAGGCAAATTTGAACTGAAAGTTTACACAGATGTTGATTGTGATGGGAACATTGATGATAGAAAGAGCACTATTGGTGGAGCATTCTTTGTGGGAGAAATATTAGTTACTTAGATAAGTAAAAAGCAAGAATGCATATCTCAGTCAACTGCAAAAGTAGAATATGTTTTTGTTGCTGCAAATTGTTTGAACATTGCATGGATAAAACAAATTTTGAAAGGAATGAATGAAGAAATCACTGACCCAGTGGTAATTTATTGTGATAAGGAAATCCAATTCAGCATTTTTTGGCACCAAAAAATTGTTTGTCTAGATTGGGGTACCTGACTTCAGCGTTCTTAAGGGGGAAACTCATGAAAGCTATTGGTCTCTCATTCTCCCTATGTTTCTTTTGTGTGAGGATGTCAGTGCAAGAATGTTCTGATGCGAAAGAGTAAACTTTGAAGGGAATAGTATAATATGGAGAAACGAGGAAAAGGGTTGTGGCTATGGCATTCTTGATTTCTTCAAATGACTTCCTTACTGGGGGAGTCCACTCAATCTTAGCATCCTTCTTCAACATATCATTGAGTGGTTTTACTATCTCAAAAAAACCATTGATGAACTTCCTTACAAAGTTAATCTTCCCAGAGAAAGACTTCAATTCTTTGCGACTATGAGGCAGTGTTAGCTTGAGAATGGCTTAGACCCGATCGAGGTCAATTACTATCCCTATTTCTAAGATTATGTGTCCAAGCAACTTTCTCTTTATCACCCTGAATACACATTTTTTAGGATATAGGGAAATCCCATATTTCCTGCATCTTTGGAGGACCTTCCTTAAATTTCTTATATGATCTGCTCATTGTTTTGAAAAAATAGTCAAATCATCCATGTAGATGATGATACATTTTCTAACTAGCCCTTTGAAGGTAGTGTTCATTTCTCTTTGGAAATTAGCCTCGACGTTGATTAAACTGAAGGGCATCCGTTGATAGGCGAATGTCCCCCATTTGGTGGTGAAAGTCATTTTTAATCTGTCTTCCTCTTGCACCATTACTTGGTTGTACCCTGAATAGTCATCCAGGAAGGACATCATTTGGGAACCATTCACTACTTGCAATACCTCATCAAGAGAAGGGAGTGGTAATTATCCTTATGAGAGGCTTTGTTCAGGTTTTGGAAGTCCACGCACAGTCGAATCTTGCCAGTATTCTTTCTCACAGGTACCAAGTTGGACACGCATGTGGAGTGTCGTATAGGGAATATGATTCTAGCATCTAGCAGCTTTTAGAATTCCTTCTGTATCAAGGGCTCCACAATAGGATAAATGGGTCGTTGACGTGGTGGAATAGTTTAGAATATGGATTTAGTGGGATATTATGCACAATGACTGAGGTGTCATACATTTTTATTTCTTCATAACTCCAAGCTATGACATCTCAACATTTTGTAAGGAGATGGACCATCTCATCCTTCTCCTCTTTGGTACATACTCTCCCAATGTGAACTTATCTTGGATCATCTTTGGTGCCTAGGTTGTATGCTTCATACTCTTTACCATTAGGTGGTATGTTGGGACGTCTTTTCAAAGTAGTTCCATCACTGTCAAAAATCCTCTCTAGTTCCACCATTCCTTTGGGTATGGAATTGGTCCTTAGGTTTATGATACCTTGATCATTGGGGTGTTCCATGCTAACTTTTTCTTATGTATCTCCCTTCTCTTCATCTATGATTTATTTTTTCAACACACCTCCGCACATGATGAACTCAAGGATGTGTTGGTCATCTTGAAAGACTTGTAAATTGGTGATGTTATCCAGGATGGCCAGGGTTGCAATAAGTTCAATTGAGAACTTCTTTAGTTTATAATTCTCCATTGGATGTAACCAACTGGCAGACACAGCTAGGGCATCGGCGATGAAGTTCTTTCTTCGTGGGATGGCCTTGATGTTGAATGCTTCAAATTCATTGATCAAGTCCCATGCCCTATTTTGGTAGGCTGAAAGCCTCTTATCATTAGAAGAATACTAACTATGGACTTGTTTGACAACCAACTTTGATTCTCCTTCTACTGTCAAGGCTTTTATTTCTTTCTCGTGGTCTAGGAGGAGTCCACGGACCAATGCTTTGTATTTTGCAACATTGTTAGTGCACAGAAATTGTAATCTATATGCAGCATAGAAAGACTTACCTCTTGGATTTATGAGTTAGATCCCTGCTTTGCTCCTTGTTTACATTTAGAGCCATCGAAGTGTAATTTCCATATTTGGTACTACTTCACGGGTTTCAAATTGTCAAAGACCCTCTTTGAGAGTCCCTTTGTTTGGGGCTTCTGCTTCTTTTCTTTGTCACTACCTAAGGAAGTTGACTCTCTTTTTCCCATCTCTTGGACATGTTTAAGGTATGGGAAATTAGTACTTTCACCATATTTTTCTTCCTATAGTTCTATGTATGGTAGACATGTTGCATCATCTGAAGTGCTTCAGTCATTGAATAAGTTCAATATAGGGCTTTTGGTGTCTAAATTTGACCCACTGTCTTGACTTTCGATCGAGGCATCCAGGTTCACTAGGTCATCTATCCTAATCATGGTGCTACCTATCCTTGCCACTTTGAGGGTTTCCTTTTCTTCCTTAGGCTTCCTTGGGGCTTTGACTGGTAGGCAATTTGGGTTAGCACTCGGGACAACGTATTTTGGCAATTGGAGTAAATGAATGTCGAGTGACTTTCTTGATGTAACCGATAGTACCCTGGCATCAAAAGGATGTTAGGGTCTATGTCTTTCCCTAGGTGTTGCATGCTTGTTGTTATACTACTGATAAATTTTTGAAAGATGTCTTCATGGATGTTGGGTTCCAATAGGCCCTGCACCAGACTATGACCTTATTCTTCAACTTCTCTGATTTGGAACATGAAAATGTCATCCATCTGATAGGTGCCTAGGTCGGTCTATATGAATAGGAATTCATTAGGAGCATTATATTCAGTGATCATCCTTCTTAACTTAGGCTCGACATCAATCTTGATTTGGTTGTTCAGTCCTTTCCATGGTAACCACAGCTGCATGAAATCTGTGGAAAACCATCCTCTCAAGCATTTGGTTCATTTTGTACTTAGTAGCATTCCATAAGTTTTGGGGATATCTACTACATGCACATTAATGTACTCTTGTATCCTTTGGTTGGAAACCAATTGGATATGTACGTCTTTGAGAACACCAATTACTTTGAATTTTATTTTATCAAGCTGGATCACTACTATCTTTGTTGTTTTTAGAATCATTCCCAGTTTTTGACAAATGGATAAAGGCATGACATTGCAAGACGCTACAAAATCAATCAGGCAATTATGTAGGTTCTTCCCAAATATCCATAGATTGAGCAGGAATGGTGGTACCTCTATCTTGTCTTTGAACATTGTTGGGAAAGCTTCAGAAGTGTTGATGTTAGAGGTGGTCTTTGCATTGCCAATCGGTGTACCTTGCTTTGAATGGTCCAAGGATTTCAAGAGGGCTTCTCTCTGAGAAGGGAAACTATGAAGCATCTCGAACATGGATATTTTTTCCTTTTTTTTCTTTAGTTCTTCAACTGCAATGTATTTTTCATTTGACCATGCCAGGTTTATGTAACTAGCGAACATGTTTGGTGGGGATGATGCAGTAGCATTCGGACCTCTTGGTGACACATGATTATTTCTTGCTCAGGGATCTGGTGGAGTTGGTTGTTTACTCATAGGAATGTCATCAGTCATAGGTCCCTTTCATCTCTATATATTGTAGGAGTTTCGATGATCATTTTGGAAGGCATGAACTTCAGAGTACTCAGGCTTATTTTCTTTTTGGAATGGGAACATGAACTCTTCTTCTCCCGAACAAGGGCCCAAATTTTACCTGTTTCTAGATTCATAGGAATCAAACATCATGGCATTGAACTAATTATAGGATTTGCTTCCATATCCATCATTTCTTTGGCGTAGATTCAAAGCCCTGACAAAATTGGCCTCCGCAGCTTCATAGGTATTAGCATTATCTGTTGGTATACTACCATTGTTGGGCTAGGTGTTCCATGGTCTATTTGGTCTTTGTTGTCCAAATGGCTTATCATGTGTATTTTTTTTGTTTTTGTAAGTGTTGAAACTCTGATTCTGATTCTGGGGATAAGTATTTGGACCAACCGGTGCCCGTTGGTACCTACTTTCATTTTGGGAAGGATTCAACTTCATCTGAATGAGATCACTTGTGGGTTGGGACAACATTTTATTTACGACATCCAACTCAGAAGCTAGGTTAGTATCAGGTTTAGCTTGGGACACAACCCTTTGCTCCACAAATGCTATTTTATGAGCCTCATAACTGGGATAAGTGATGGACAGTGGTAGGGTTGCAAATGGTTGTGTTGGAATTGGATTTAGCGAAGGCGGGTGAGTGGCCAAAGCTTGACTACTTTTTTAAAATGGATGTGGGGTAGTGGTGTTGTTAATGATGGGCATGGTTGTAAAGTTCCCTTCTTGTGGGTCCATTTGTTGTGTGAATGTTATGGCCTCATTATACACCTTTTCCATTGTGTCTCTATCCGTGGGTGGGAGTCTTCTTAGAAAAATTGAGGTGGAGGGGTCCAAAGCTTTGAGGTAAACTTGTATGACGGCTGCCTCTGGTATGGTGTAAGGAGATTCCAACTTTTCATGCATCTTGTGGAAATGATGATTGAACATGGTGATGGGCTCCTTAAGATCTTTTCTCATTGTTATGAACTGGTGATGTGTCATAGCAGGGTCCACATACAACTTAAATTGATTGAGAAATTTGGTTTCAAATAAGATCCATGCAGAGATAGATCCCTGTGGTAGGTTCGGGTACTAGTTGTATTCAAATTGTCCCAAAGTGTATGGGAAAAGACAACAGACAACGTCTTGGTGGGAAATCTCCTTACGGTTAAAAATTTCTTTGAAGGCATGAATGTGCTCTTTTGTTGTCCTTGATTTTCCATATATGAAACATGTGCAAAACTTCTCCAGATTTTTGGGCAATTCATGGAGCTGCCCAAAAAAATTTAATCACGAGCTTTGTACGTTGGCAAAGAAAGCCATTGGAAGAGGTTGCTACAAATTCTAATTTTGATTCTAATTTATGGTTGTGGGAATAGTCTAGACAGTGATGTGTGATTGTTGTCCAAGCAGGTTTTGTGACTTGGTAGGATGGTGAGAGGATTTTTGTCTTGTCTTCCCTTTGTCACTACGAGCTCTACGATGGTGACTGAGTTCAATGAACTCACCTCTTTTTGGAGATGATCTAAGCACTCACTTGAACCATTCTGGAGAAAAAGATCTGATGTTATCCACTTTTTCAGTCTTGATGCCCTCCTTCTAGTGCCACTTCTATTAAGTGTTGTTTTTACACAAGTTAATTCCTAGGATCTCGAGATTCATTTTCCTCTCTTGAAAGAATGACGCAGTTATTCCCAAGGTTCTCTAGGGTCATGGTACAACTGCTTGGTTACTTAGTTGAAGATAAATATGAATTTTCACAAGGAGGCCTTTGTTGGTACGTTCAAGACATCAAACTACAAAACAACTTTATTACTTTCTTGGTTTTTTCTGATTTATCAAATATTCTTGTTTTAACTAAGGATGCAATTTTGTGTTTTTAAAGATGATTACTTTCAGGTTTATGACAGAATTTAAATGAGTAAGGTAACAAGAAATGAAATAACTTGCTGAAAATGAAATCCTAACAAACATAAATCATTGTTGATCATCCCTTGTGAATTAAATGGTGGAGATATTTGGAACAAACCCACGAAGTATAAATCAGATGATGTCACAATTCTATACTTGATGGATGCAATCATTTGGAGAGAAAATGTATTCACTCATGCAAGATTTTCAAAATCTATCAAATCGTGAAGCCGCCAAGATGCGCGTACACACGAGACATATTTATTGTTAATCCCAATAGATGATATTTCCCATGAATTTGTCACAACAAGGTAGATAGATAACAGCAAACTCCAACTAATAGAAACACAGATCGAAACACAGTAAAACAATTTGATGACATGTAACTGATTGAATGTTTGATAATGTTAAGTTGAAAGATAATGTAAGTCATTAAATTAGTTAATGGATTGTATTTTCATTGATGTCAACTTAATATCATATGTACGGTCATGCACATAATGCCAAAGATTTCAAAGAACCAAAGTTATGCTTTCAGCAATGCATAAAAGTCAAGTATTCACTAAGTGACAAACAAAACCGATGGAGTGCACACCATCGGAAAGAGCAAAGAAGAACAATCATAGTGATACCCGATGATCAAAATCATAGTGTTTCCTGATGAAGAAAAACCACAGAATGCCTGACGAGAAAAGTCAGAAGGTTTCCCAACAACCAAAGATACAAAGTTGCTTGACGAGTAAAATTCCAATGATGCCCGATGGACGGAGATCATGAAGCTAACTGGAGTCTCACCGATAGATCAGTCAGTTGTCACTGATGACTAACTGCAGTGGTGATTGACATAACAAAGAGTTTAGAAAATGACAAAAAATATCTAGCTGCCAGAGCTAAAAATAGACTTAACTAGTTGTCTACTTTGTTTTATTCGACCAGAGATAAGTGATTGATTTAAAGCTGATTTGTACAGTTGGCAAGAAGATATCTACAAGAAAAATTAGGAGTTATGCTTTAAATCTAATTGGATGGATTGTTTATCATGCCAAGAATCAAGAACCAAGAAACAATGAATACTATGTCTATATAAGAGACAAGATTAATTCATTTATGAATGGGATTAAGGGGAGTGAATAGAAAGAGGATGATGAAGAGAAACTGATGAAGAATAACTTCATGTAGTGGTGATCAAACAAATTGAAGGAAGAGCTAAGGAATTCTGCAGACACTGAAGAACAGTGAGCACAACATCACAGATTAGAAAGTGTGGAGCACAAAGGATTGAATTGATACATTGGTCAAAGAGGTAATGTACTTAAATAGATCTAAAAATCTGCAATTCAAGCTGCAATATGAATAGGTCATAGTGTTTCAGTTTAACCATTGAAGGAAAAAGTCTCTTAACCAAGCATGATGTAACAGTATTTTATATATTGAGGTACATCTCAAGGAGTGCCAAAAAGGTTGATTCATGAAAGTAGCATTAGAATTGTCTGATACCTATTGACAGTCTAAGAAGGAGGCTGATTCAAGGATGGTAGCAATATATGCCCGATACTAAGTGACAACCTCTATGTATAAAATCCTCTAACAAGGTCACACTTAACAGTGTGTTTGTAACCTTTAACAGGGTTGGCTCCTAACAGGGCTCACTTAAGAAGAGTGAAAATTTGGGGTACCGGTCCCAGTGGTTTTTCCCTTAACACCTTAACAGGGTTTCCACTTTAAAAATTCATGTGTTATGTGTGTATGATTCATTTCTTTACTATTTTTCATCTTACATAGATAACTCTAGATTGATCAGTATACTCTTCTTATTTACTAAGTTTCGGTAAATAGTTATATTGCTTATCGGTAATCAAGAAAGAATAAGGATTGACAGAGAAAACCGACAGACGGTTAATCATTATTAGTATTTCAGGGAATGCATCTTTTAGGGACATAATAATCTAATATTTATTGATTGGTGGCCACTAATTCACCCNCCCCCCCCCCCCCCCCCCCCTCTCAGTTATTACTAACACAATTGGCTCTTTGAAAATAATGATCAAGTATGCACACATTCATCAATTTTGCATAGATAGCAGAAAATATCACACCACAAATGAAGCACCAATTGTAGATCTTTATTGTATTAATAATCCAACCCTATTACATTATTTTTTATTACAATATATAGATTTTTTGATCTACAAACTCTGAATGCCAAAATTAGGGCATCAGAGACTCTAAATTAAAGAAAATGAACTAAAACTAAATCTTTGCTTAAATAAATCTATTGCTAACTAATACTAAACAACTTGCATGGATTTTTAATCCATTTATAATTATTTTTTCCATGCAAGAGGGATCAAACTCGCCAAGAAAAGAGAGAGAGAAAAGATGAAGTTTCTTTGCATGCAACTGGAGTCTTCTTCTTGATCTTGGAGTTCTCCCTTGGAATCTTCATATGGGTTTCTCTTTGAGGTGGGAACTGATAGAGGACCCTTAGTCCTTCCAAAATGAACTCTAGTTAGGCATCCCTTTGATCTAAAGTTCAACTTCCATGCAAAAAAGTGACCTCACTGGAAAGACCCAGAAATTTGGACCCCGACCTCTACACCGAAATTTTCCAAGTGCCAAAATTTGCTTAAGTGTCAGAATCAAAACTGGAGGCCCCAAATTTTTGGCCAAAAGACCGAAATTAGCCTTTAGAGAAAATAGCTAAGTGTGAAAACTGTGTTTAGCCCCTTTGGAAAATGGCTAAGTATGAAAAACTGTGTTTCTCAGAATGGTTGAAGGGATCTGAGAAGTCAATTTAGAAACACTTATAGATGGGAAACTCGGAGCCTTTGCATGATCTCTTGAACTTCCTCATAATTTATTTCCTTCCTCTTTACCTTATTAATCCTTTTTTCTTGCTTCTCTCTGAAAAATGGTCAATTCAGAAGCAAAGAACTTGATTTATTCTTCATGTTCAGACATCCTCTGCATGTCTTATTTTGAATAGAACAATTGGTGCAGGGCCTCTTTGGTGCTAACACCTGTCAAGATATCTTTGAACTATTGTATCACTTCTTTTGCCAGGTACAGGGTTTTTCTTTGTTGATCCATGTATAGTTCTAAACCAATCCCTATGAAGAAATCTTCTATTTCTTCTACCCAATCCATGACTTCCTTTTGTTTCTCCATTATGTGGGCTAGGCATTTTTTGTAAACCTTAACTGTTTTGGATATACTCTTGATCCAGGTCCCAAAGTTATCTAGCTCTTCGCCCTCATAAATCTTGACCAGGATCTGGAAGCATTGCTTCTTGATAACCTTGAGGTCTTAGAGAATATCCTTCCATTTGGTTCTCTCAAAATCTAGTCCCTCCTCATTCTCCATTAGATCAATCAACTTTGTGGCCTCAATTAGAATGACTCTATAAGGCCTAAATACTATCTTGATGACTCCTTCTTTGTATTGTTCAAAATCATTCTTCCAATCTGCACTTGCTTGGATGAAAGAAGGGGTCACACCTGCCAGTAAATTTGGAGTGGCTCTATTTTCTAACACGGCTTGTAATGAGGCCTCTAGGAAACTTGGGTCAATGGGACCTACCATCTTATGAATAAACTTCTTTAGAGTCTCATTTTTCTCTGTTAAAGACTTGATGATTTCTTCATCCTTGCTCATGAATCATAGAGCATGTTTAAACCCTAGGGCTGTCAATGTCTTGTTTCCTTCCCTAGTAGACTCCCCTAGATCTACCTCCTCAAATGTATAATCTTTAGGGGTTATCTATGCTTGAGGGGTGCTAGTAGAGGGAACTACCACCTGTGCTTTCCAGCGACCACTAGTGTCTTGGGTGACATAATATATGGTCCTTTCTAGTATATTGGCCTCTGTCTAATGGAAGGCTTGCCCCAAGGATTCCATACTCGTGTCTTCTCCTTCCTCTTAATTAGTGTAAGTTCTTTTTCAAGGCTGAATCTCTTTAGTAAACCAATTAGGTTTACTAAAGGCGATAACTGGGTCATATGGGGCAATGTGGAGGATTGAAGCCAAGTTTTTTGGTCTGGGGGTCACCTCCTCTTCTGACTCTTTCTCATGTTCACCTTCTTTCCCACCTTCTCCCTCATTCATTTCTTCTTCATGGCCTTCTCCCTTCTCCTCTTCTCCCCTCTCTTCTTCCACTGTCGTATCTTGTTCATCCTTATATTGGCCTTCATCATCTGAGGAACCGATCAACACTTCTGCATTAAGGCTAGTCATGGCTTCCAGTGTGGTTTTGAAGGGTGACACAGCTTCTGTACTTACTAACCCTTGGGGATTTAGGATGAATCAAGGCAAAGGGACTGATGGTGGTGGAGTAGGTGTTGGCATTGGGGGTGGTGGACTAGGAGTAGGAAGAGTTGGAATGGTAGGTGGGAGAGTATAAGTTGAAGGAGGCAGAGTTGGTGTTGGAGTTGGGAGAGAAGGTGGTGGAGTAGGAATTGGAGGTGGGAGAGAGGTTGGTGGAATGGGAATGTGAGGCAGTGGAGTAGAAGTGGAACTCTCTCTTGTAGCTTTATCTCCTGCTATATTGTGATTCATTGTGGCATCTTGAGTTTTAGGCCCTTAGCCAGTGTTAGAGCCCATCCCTATAAATGGCACATTTAGTGCAGGATTAGTAAACTAGGTCGGAGGTGGAGTGAGGATCACTTGAGGTTGGATGAGCATTGGTTCTCCAAATATAAATCATGTTGATGATTCGAGTGTATACTATCCCTGGTCTGCAAAGCCTTCTAGACCCTCAAAATTAGATATCTAGAACTGATCTGAGCCTAAGGCATCCAGAGGATTGTCCTATTCTTTTGGATCCTTTGTGTGTTTTCTTATGGTCTCCTTTTCTTTCCTCTTTTGAAAGGTTGTCTGAGACCTTGTCCTTTTAATCAAAGGTGTGCCTTCCTCTTCTTCTGGCTCCTCTTGTAATATTTCTAGTCGTGGAGACACAAAATATCTCCTCCTTTTGTACATTTTCTTTCCTTCTCCAGTGGTAGGGGAGATTGACCAGAAGTGGAAGGGTCTTCATCTTGTGGGATCTGTGATGATCCAATTGGAGGATCTATCTGTCCTGTCATCCTAGTTTTTGGAGCCTTGTGCCTAGGATTTGGACCATATTCTATTACATGCACATTGCCATATATTGTCCCTAGCTTTTCTAGTGGGGCCTTCTTGTATTGTGGTACAATAGATTTTTCTCCCTATTTCTTATCTGCCTTCCTAGGTGGATCCATCAATGTCTTTATAGTAATAGGTTCCATTTGATAGGGCCTTTTAATCCATGCCTCCATTGTTCTGACTACATGTCGAGCTTAGAATTCGATATCATCTTTTTTGTCTTTATCAATTTTTGCATTCAGGATGGGCCTATTGTATATCTTGTCCACAGTATAAATTGATTCCGGCACGTTATCTAAATCTTTCTCCCAAACCTTTGGGGGAATTAAGGCCTTCAATGGTAAGGGACATCTTACAATAGTCCCTGATTCTGACCTCATGATCATCCACATAGTTTATCCAGTGATCTTAAAAGTGTGGCTCGTGGATATAGAATTTTCCAATGATGTGGTTGTATGTACCTATTAGGTCAAATTGGGCCCGAACAGTTTTGTATAGTTGGAGTGGGCACTCGTCTCACTCAAAAGCCAAGGATTTGCAAACTTTCATGTCTTGGATAGTGTACGGGCTATCTTCTGGCATATTTTTCCTTCTCACTAGTTGTGGATATACAATATGGGTCCATGCATTTGGTTCATTGATATTCCCCCTTTTAGTAAACCCCAGATAGTCTTCTTGTGTGGCTAAAAAGTACACTATGTATGTACTCATGTAGAATTTTGGATTATGTTTAACCATAGTTAGATGCTCATCCAGTTTTTCACTTATGATGGTGGCCCAATCGAACCTAGCCTTGTGGTTCCTGATCTTTTCTATTAGTATGATCATCTAGTCCTTGAGTTGGATGGACTGAGGTAGTCCATACACTCGGCTTAAAAGTGTTACTGCTTCCTGGATTTCATCTCTTAGATATCCTCTTCTGAGGTCTATCTTGTCCAGTTTATTCTTTGAGAGAGGTTGCTTGAGTTATTCCTTATTTGCGATCTCATACACCTCCTCACCTTTGTTCTTGAACCATCTAAGGCCCTTGTCTATGAAGAAGTCATATAATTTGTCTACGCCCTTGTGGAGGTGGAAGACCTCTTCTATGTTATCTGGTCTTATGTCTAGAACCACCTGTCCTTTTGTGTTTTTTACTACCCTTTCATCTAGGTTGTAGTGGTTTTCTAGGGTCATGATCAGCTGTGAATATGTGATGGCCACTGGATGGGCTACTACATTAACTAGGCCCGATAAGATCATGGAGGTGAAGTCTTCGGACCTTCTCACTGGCTAGGAACACCTTACTAGGAACTCTTTCTAGTCTACGTTCCTGATATCACTATCGGTGATCTCTATATGTTTGTTCCCAATCTTTGAAGGGTGGTGATTCCCCTTGCATAGGTACTTCATCGGGGATGCAGTTCATTTCTCAGGCATTCCTACGAGGATAATTCAAGTGTCAATATCTTTTATTTGAAAGAAAACTAAAAAATAGGAAAGGAAAACAAACTAACTAAGAAAAAATAGAAGCAGAGGATCTTAAGTAGCCAGAAATGTAACTTTCACTATTTTGGCCTTTTCGGGCATTCAAACACTGAAAACTAGGTTAGGGTCTGAAAATGTTGAAAATGCAAAAGAATGAGTTTGGAGGAACAAACCCTCTCGGGCTTTCAAGGTGTGAAAGTCCAAAAATAGTTTCAGACTCTGAAAGTCCAAAACCTCTAGAAGGAAGACCTTATCTTTGGTTATTTGGTCTTTTCAGGGGTTTTGGAAGTTTTGGAGGTCTGAAATGCCAAAATAGCCGAAGGTGTGAAATGCACTTGGGTGAAACCTTGCAAGAGAGGAAAAAGATAGTTTTTGACCTTTCAAAGATTGAAAATCTATGACTAGGTTGCAACATAGAAAAAACCCTAAACGCTAAAAATTTAAAAATGAAATAAAAAAGGAAAGAGAGACCCCTCTGCAAGCCCAACGGCGTAAAAACCCTAGGGACCTGGGAGTGAGCACAACCTGACTAGGTCAAAACCCTAACCAATAGATGCAAAACAAAAAATAAATGAGCCAGAGGTGAGGACAAAAACCCTACCTCTGAAAGTGCAAAATGAGGGAAGACAACAACTGCGCCACGAGGTGCAACTGACAGAGCACAGTGAGCAGGAGGAGCAAAGAATGGAAAGCGCACAGGTGGGAGGAAGAAAACGTAATGAGCTAAAACATAGAAGTGAGAAAATAAGAGGCTCGGGCCACTAAAATAGCACATGGGTGATGTCACCCATTTTCGGTGCTTCAAAGGCCAAAATGCTGAACGTCGGGTAGCCTCATCCCCTTTCAGTGTTTTGGGGTCAGAAACACCAAAAGGTCTTAAGGTTTTTTCCTTCGGCCTTTTCAATGTTTCAGAGGCTGAAACTTTGAAAGGGGGCTTGGCCTTTTGGCCATTTCAGAGTTTCGGAGGAGTTTGGATCCTCTGAAATGCCAACAGGGAAAAAAAAAAAAGAGGTTAAAAATGTCCTATTTTTTCTAAACAGGATCCTCAAGAGACCCAGTTCAAGGAACAGGGAGAGAAGAAAACTCAAAAAAACAAAGAAAAGAAGGGTGGTCCCCATGTTCAAAGGACCAAAAATGGGGTGTGTGTTGTGGACCCACAACAAAGTTCTTATCCAGGAAAATAATATGGCGTGCATAAGATTTCAGCATATAAAGGATGGATCTACTTGGGTACTCACAAATATCTACGCTCCTAACACTAAAAATGGAAAACAATTTTTTTGGAAAAACCTTGATCAGAATAGAAAACTTTTTGTGGATGATTGTTGGCTTACTATGGGAGATTTTAATACTCCTTTGAAGGAAGAGGAAATAAATGGTGGTAGCCAAACAAATCTGGACAACAGACTTGATTTGATGAACTTTATCACTAGACAAGCTCTGACTGACATTGACCTCCAGGGAGTTGAATACACTTGGACCAACAAAAGAGAAAGTGGTGAGCTTATTTAGGTGAGACTTGACAGGGCCCTTATTTCTAATGATTGGTATCAACATTATTATTGTTCTCTGACTTCTTTTGTTAGAATGGGGTTAGACCACTATCCTCTTTCTTTCATTGCTAACCCAAATTCTAGGAGAAGGCATTTCCCCTTTAGATTTGAAAAAATGTGGACTATTCATCCTGAATTGGTTCATAGATTAAGCAAATGGTGGCAGATCAAGATTAATGGTATTGTAATGTACAGATTAGCTAACAAACTTAGACATGTCAAGGATAATATCAGGAGTTGGAACAAAGAATCCTTCAGCAATATTTTTTCCTCTAAGGCTGATATTTTGTTGGAATTAAAGGATATTCAGGACTTTATTCAAAATATGGCTATAAGAGTGTGCCAAAGGAGAAAGAGAGTGAAGTTTTGATCAAATATCATGATATAGTTCATAAAGAAGAAACTTTCTGGAAGCAAAGAGCTAGAAATGTTTGGCTAAAAGAAGGGAACAAAAATTCTAAATTTTTTCATATGACAGCCATAAAGCATAAAGCAACAAATAGAATTTCCAAACTCAAGGTGAATGATAAAGTTGTGGAGAAGGATGAGGATATCTCTAAGGAGGATTAGGATTTTTTCTTCATACTGCTAACTCAGGACCGGTTGCTGGATTAGAATAATCAACATGAAAGTTTAGAGAGCATCCCAAAAATTCTCACTGAAGATGACAACTTGTTTCTTAATGATATCCCTTCTAATGAAGAAATAAGGAGGGTTGTATTTTATTTTGAAGACAAAAAATCCCCTAGACCAGATGGCTATCCTATGTTCTTCTTCCAAAAGTACTGGTTTATTGTAAAAAAGGATGTCACGAATGTTGTCAAAGAATTTTTTTGGCTCCAAGAGAATCTTAAGAGAAATCAATGGTACCTTCATTGATCTTATCCCTAAAAAGGTTGGGGTCAATGCTATAGATCTCTTTAGGCCTATTAGCCTATGAAACTCCACTTATAAGATAATCTCTAAGGTTATTACTTCAAGGATCCTGGTTTTTCTCCCTAGAATTATTTCACAACAACATAATGGATTTGTTCCAGGAAGATAGATCCTGGACTTGACAATAACTATGCATGAAAACATTCATTCACTAGTTATGGCTAGGAAAGAGGGGCTCATTTTAAAATTTTATCTCTCTAAGGCCTATGATAGAGTTGACTAGGATTTTTTACAGAAGTCTCTGATGGCTTTTGGCTTTAATCAAAATTGTATTAAGATATTGATGCAACTTGTTTCTTCAACTACCTTCTATGTGCTGGTTAATGACTCCCCAACTCCTTTCTTTAAATCTTCCAAGGGTCTTAGACAGGGAGATCCCTTATCTCCTTTTTTATCATTTTGGCTGAATGTTTGGGGAGATATATTGCAAAATTGGTACAAAAAGGATATCTAAAAGGGCTTAGACCTTCATCTACCAACCATGTTTGCTCCCACCAACAGTTTGTGGATGACTCTGTCTTTATGGGTGAAGCTTCAATCACCGAAGCTAGGCATCTTGAAAAATCTCTTAATAAATATGGGACTGTCACTAGTCAAATCATTAATTGGAATAATAGGCCCTTTTTCATCAATACTCCTGAATAAAGACAACAAAAAATTAGTAGGATTTTGGGTTGTTAGATTGGTCAGCTTCCTGCCACCTACTTGGGTCTTCCCCTTGGTCTAAACCCTCCTGAAGCATTCTGGAGTTCTATTATTGACAATTTTCACAAGAAGCTCGTTGGGTGGAAAGGTGCTCTTCTCAACCAGGCTGGTAAAGTTCAATTATTGACAAAATTTAGAGTCCTATATAGTGATAAAAATCTAAAAATGGCATCCTAAACTTCATGCCCAATAATTGATGACATGATGGATTACATGAAATGGGATACAAAAATATATTAATTTTCAATTAAAAATTGAGGGATTGAAGAAGGAAGCTTTGTGGCAGGAACAATCAAAATTATGTAAGCGAAGGTTTCAGAGATGCTCTAATTTTGACCTACTGTAAAGATGATGTCCATAGAGAATGAAAATGATCAGAATTTGAAAAATCTAATACAGACCTAGTTTGGAAAATCAAGTTTCCTATCTCCAGTAAAAATATTATGTTCATACAATTTGTTTTGGATTTTCGGCCATAGCCAAATCCAAAGGATATTTAGACACTTTTTGCTAGGCCTCTGGTTCTACCATTCAGTGTCATAAAACCTTGTGCTTCAGGCAATCTACCCTTCCTGATCTGCCCTAGTTTTCTCAGTTTGGATAGTCCAAGATTCAACATGGGGAGATTTTTCTCTTCCTAGGCATTCCCTTTGCCTTTCAAGCTACTTCTACTGAATTATGGAATGTTGTTTTAGCCAAAATTGAAAAGAAGCTTACCTATTAGATCACAAAGTTTCTTTATCTCGTAGGAAAGTTTCAGATCTGCTCCAAAGTCCTTGTTTCCACTCATGTGTACTATTCTTCTTGTTGGGATCCTTCTAAACCTTCTGTAACATATAAAATATTAGATTATTGATTAGGTGGGGGTTTTGATTGAATGTTGTTATGTTACCAAAGTGTAAAGGAGAGAATTTAGGAGGGTTTGAATTGTTAATTTTTATTTGTGTTGATTGTATATTGCAATTGTGATGGTGATTAAGGGAAGATAAGATGCTCCTTTCTTTCACCCTCAAATACAAAAATAGGAGATCCAATTTTGATCAACCCCAAAGGGTTAATACACAAATGAATCCAATATTTGGAAAGAGACCAAGAAAGGGGATCTTAAATTCTATAAATTGATTGATTAATATGATTAAGGATAGTAATTGAAAAGAATAGGAGAAAGTACCAACCTTCCAAATTGGCAGATCAAAGATTGATGTTTTCTAAGATCTATAGACTATTTCTGGAGATTCCAATAGTTAATACCGAACCGGAATAGAGAGATGCACAAAAACCAAAAATCTTTTTCCATTCTGATGTCATCTTATGAAAAAGGTTGACCCTGTACCACTTTTGCCAACTCGATCTGCTCAGCTCTGAAATTCTCCATGTTCGCACAGTCTGAAAGAAATTTGAAAAGGGTATCCAGATCTGGCCTCAGATTTATAGCCCCAAACCTGTACCTGCAAGAAAAATATTTGTTTTTTGTTGGGGAGGGGTTTGCCTTAGTCAAACCCTGATTTAGGAATTAACATTGAAATCAATAAAGTATGGAAAGCTAACAAGTAGTAGAATTGAATCTAATAGTGAAGCTATGATATGGAATAGATATGCAATTGTAATTCAAATGTAGAAAGTATGTAAATGTGAAAGCATGGACTTTATAAACCATAAACCTCCATGCACTAGTAAATTTGACTTCAAATTTTGACGAAAATTGGTCGAAATTTCGACAGTAATTGGTCGAATTCACGACCAAACCTTTCGTCGTTCTTTTTTTGTCAAAATTTTGACATTTTTATTATTGGTCGCAATTGAGACCAAAATAGAGGTCAAAATTTTGACTATAGCTCTGGTTTAATTCGACAGAAATTACTGTCAAAAGCTTTAGTACAATGGTCATAATTTCGACCAATATTTGGTTGAAATTTTGACCATCACATTGGTGGAAAGCATAGCATGCACGTCGAAATCTCTTAATGCAATGGTTGAAATTTTGACCAATCTTTGGTGGAAACGAGTGGAGACGTTGGTTGAAATTTTGACCATCCCATCAAGAGTTTTCGACGTGCATGCTATGCTTTCCACCAAGGCATTGGTCGAAATTTTGACCAAACTTTGGTGGAAATGAGTGGGGACATTGGTCGAAATTTTGACCATCCCATCAAGAGATTTCAACGTTAATGCTATGCTTTCCACCAAGGCATTGGTCAAAATTTTAACCAATTATTGGTGGAAACGAGTAACGACATGGGTCGAAATTTTGACCATCCCATCAAGAATTTTCGACGTGCATGCTATGCTTTCCACCAAGGCATTGGTCAAAATTTTGACCAAACTTTGGTGGAAACAAGTGGGGACGTTGGTCAAAATTTTGACCATCCCATCAAGAGATTTTGACGTTAATGCTATGCTTTCCACCAAGGCATTGGTCAAAATTTTGACCAATTGTTGGTGGAAATGAGTAACGACATGGGTCAAAATTTTGACCATCCGTTCAAGAGATTTTGACGTGGATGCTTTGCTTTCCACCAAGAGATTGGTCAAAATTTTGAGCATCTCATTTGGCAATGGTCAAAATTTTGACCAATGCCTTGGTGGAAATGAGCATTGGCATTGGTCAAAATTTCGACCATTGCCAATTTTTTTTTTAAAAAAATTTTTCCAATTAATTTTTTTTTAATTCTACTTGGATTCAACTGTGTAGTTTTTTGAGTCTCATTGGCTCTGGGTGATGCTCATAGAGGTGAAGGAATGGGACTTCCCGGGAGGTCACCCATCCCAGTACCACTCCAGCTAGAGTGCACTTAACTACGGAGTTTCCTCCATGGTTAAACCCACTCTGCTTGCATCCTCATTTGCAAAACCTTCACCAAGTGTTG
>MU228501.1:16754-26878 GCA_018584345.1 Thuja plicata
TGTTTATAATATGTTTATTGCAACTAATTAATTATATTATATATTAATATTAACTTAATAGTATAATATTAATATAATTTTTTATATATTATATTGATATAATATATTATTAGATTCATAACAGTGCCCAAAAAATACCAAAACAATGTTAATTTAAATATCATTAATTACTTGAATATGATACTGTAATAGAAATCTTCATTTAATATTTACTATTTAATATTTAATATTCATCTATAATTAATGATTATATTTACTATTTAATATTTAATGTTCATCAAGCCAAATCTCGTAAGGCTTAATCTTTAGGACTTAGGCAGGAACTAGACGCTATGCGTCCTTGTTTACTCAAGCAATCTGGAGACACCATGTTTGGTAATATCCACCAGCGGGACTTCTCTAATGACAGTGTGTGTAAATGGGGTAAGGTATGCATCTTGACATAATGTCAAACATCTCACTCTCTTTGATTAATACCCATAACGATATTTTGACATGTGTAGGTATGCTCCTGGACACATCTATTCTCACTCAGGCTGGACCATGGATATAAATCAAGAGCAATTAATGAACTTTGCCTTTTTTTCTTCTTTTTCTATAGTTTTGACCAATTTCTTATAATTGTAATTGTTTTGGCCCATTGCTTAATATTGTAAAATTACATTTATGCATCAACAAAAAATTAATTATGCAAGGATAAGGTCTCTCATCAACAAAAATATAATTATGTAAAGATAAAATTTTCTATTTTAATTTTTTGTAAGAAAAACACGAGACTTCTAATAGGAGAGGGGATCTCAAAATTTTCCATTTAATGTTGGAAACTTTCCTTTTAAATGTTGGGTAAACTTTTAAATGTGAAGCAGTTTTGACCCCAAGCTACAAGCACATTGGATCAATGAAGGCACAAATTTGTGATCACAATGGCCCAATGGGAGTTTCAAACTTGGTGGTGTTGAAAACACCACCGCCATTTAACCAACACACTAAGTGGTGAACCAATGTTGAAAAATCATTAATTTATATATTCTTTTTTTAATTTTAAATTAAGTTCTGTTTCAAAAAATTTAATAATATTTAAGAATAAATTTTAAGTTAATTTTTATTTTCAACATAATTTTATTTTAAATCACAGATTAGTTTTTAATTTTTAATTTATTTTAGTTATTATAGCAATGACCCAAAAGTATTTGTGTAAAATTGTATTAAAAAATATTTGATGGTAACCATAATATTAGTGATTTCATTTAATCGTAACATATTATTAAGATGGCCTATTCAGGGAGCGAGGGGGGATAATCCCTCTTTGGAGGTAGAGAATCATGTGCAATGGTATCCTCTAGAGGAAGGATGGACAAAAATAATTTTTTATGGGGCCTCAAAAGGAAACCCAAGACTGAGTAGAGGTAGTTATATTATCAGAGATTGGGTAGGAAATACCTTGGCAATAGGGGCCAAGATATTGTTAGAAGGAACCAATAATGAGGTTGAATTCTAGGCAGGTCTCTTAGTAGTACAAAAAGCCATGCAAACTAAGGTAAGGAAGCTACACTTGGAGAGGGATTCCCTAATCACATTTATGACAATTTTGAATGGCGTTTCCATGGTATGATACTTGAATAAGTATATAAAGATTATTAAAGAGATGCTAGATGAATTCAAAAATGATAAGGTCACTCATATAAAGTGGGAAGGAAATTCGGAGGTGGATGCGATGTCTAAAGTGGGAGTTAGACTATCAGACTTAGAGAAGGAAGATATTAAGGAAGATTTTAGAGAGTTGAATGGGGTCTATTTGGAATGATATTGAGGTGCTATTCAAATGAATGTATATATTATATCATTGAGGAAGATAAGCAAGTTATTCGGTGGCAACGAATAAATGGATAATTTCAATTTGAAATTAAACTCAATTCTTGCCTACTGGTCGTGATACATAATTGAAAGTTCAGTAGAATGTTTTTAGTATTATATGAAAGTTTGATCCGTATGTAAAGTCCAATTTTGGTTTACTGGACATTTTATTTTTTCTCTATACGTTGTTATAGTAAAAAATCATAACAATTTTTTTCTATGGATTTTCATAAAGGGTGAGCATGGGGTTAGATATCAATTAAACTAATGTCAAATAATAAAATTTAATAATCTTGAGCATGATTATTCATAAACCAACTAAATACAAATGTCACATTTTAGTTTGACTTTATATAGGATCACCTCTCTATTTCAATAAAAATCAATATTAAAATTTCCAAGACCTCCAAAAGTAAATCCTACCTTTATTGGAAAGATAACTAGATCCTTCCTCCTTTATTATCCAATTTCCATCATTATCCATCACATCTCATAAAATTCTCTTATTCCAATAATATTTTTTCGAATAAAGACAAATGTCACTTTTCAATTTGACTTTGTGTAGGGTGACCTCCCTATTTTAATAAAATTTAATGTTTTTATATTAGTAGCAGAAAAAAAATGAGGGTATTTTCCCTTAGATACAATACCCAAAGGGAGTCCAGAGTAGAGAGAACATTGTCAGCACACTGACAACACTATAGAAAAATGAAACACAACATCTTAGTATTTAATTAAGCCAAAGAAAATTAAAAGTCAGGGTTGAAATCTGAAGAAATCCAAGAGAGATGCTTTTAAATAATTAACTTGTACTTCCAAAATCATAACATTCCTAATACTTATGACCAAAAATCACCACCGTAACACCTTGTGATTATACCTAAGGTGACATGGAGCTCTTTAGTACCAATTAGCTAGCAACTTGCAAATGAAGGAAGTTTGGAATGTAATCATATCAAAATTAAAATTTGAAAGTTATCCTACTCTACCATTCCAAAGTCCAATCACCCTAAAAGGGTCCATAAAACCATCTTAGCACCCTGTATTGGTTACCTATTTCATTTTAGCCCTCCCTATAAGGGATTTAACAACCTCAGGAAGGGAATGAGCTTGTTGCAAGAATCAAATACTAGTCCCCTCCAATCCCATTGCAGCTAAAGAGTCAACAAAAACATTACCCTCTCTATATGTATGTTGAATAGTGAAAATATCCAGGCTTGTAAGAAGATATCTAATGTCTTTAAGGATTTCCCCAATTCTCAAGCTAGCCTTCATGGTTCATCTTATGGCTTCAATAATTAATTTGGAATCACCTTTAATCCCCAAAGCCTTTATTCCAATGGAGTGGCCAATTTTTAGCCCTCATAAAAGAGTCATTCCTTCTTCTTGGTTACTTGTGGAGTTACCTATATTACCAATATAAGAAGAAACAAGGTCACTATTATGATTTCTAATAATTCCACCTCATGCAAAAACCCTCGATCTAGCAACGCCATCAAAATTCAACTTGAGCCAAGGGGGTTGGGGGGTTCCCAAACATTGTTCCTTCTACCAATTATCTTAGAGATATCATACTTTTGTTGGCATAACTAATGAAGAGCTTGATTGAGTGTTGATTGGTTCATGTTTGATGAAAAGAAGATCATTTATTGTGTTGTCATTGATCTCAACTTGGTGTTATATTTGTTGATAATGTTCCTTATGTGCTGCTAAGTATTTGTACAAATCAATTATGTGTTTTCGTATGAATTGGAGTGAGTGGTCATTTTTGGAGACTCAGGTATGTCTCTCGATGCATTTTGTACGATAAAATATGCTGGAAACATAAATGGAGAAATTTATGATTGATTCAAGGGAAACAGGGAAGAAAAAATTATAGACAGTGACAAATAATGAATGATTTGATTGTTATATCAAATCAGCATGGATCCAAGTGTTGTGGTCATCATATTATTATCTTGAGTAGGATATGTTATTGATACTATGATCACTACAGGATTGGACTACTGCAAGGCATCATTTCAATTGAGAGAAGATCATTTTGCGGAAGGAAGAAATTTTTTTTTGAATAGGGTTGAGCAGTTCATGTTAGATCGGTGAGAGGCGATGATGTGATTGGTTGTGGTGGATTTTTTCATGATCCAAGTGTCAAGGTGACGTGGCATAACATATTTGTAATGCTAATTTTATATTTCATTTTTTGAGGTGATAAGATCTATCAATTTTTGGAAGCATGTTATGGAAGTTAAATAAAGGTTTTATGTTCTTTTTATAATTCAATGTGTGATGAATCTTGTGGCTGACCTGAATTTTGTAGTCAAAGATTCTAGATTGATATTACATTTTAGGGTTTAAGGATTGAGCGGGAATGATTGTAATGAATGAAATTCAAATGTAATACATTTTGTAAGGTGTCAAAGCCTTAATGAACATGTAATGCATTTATATATAAAATGATCAATTATGTAAGTGTAGATCATGGATGCAAAGGTGCGGCCAAGTGAAGAGTGAATATTTTCTGCAAGAAGCAGAAGTGTTGTGCTTAATTGGATCTGAACAAAAAGAGGAGAATTTCTACACCCATATCATTTTAATTGTTGAATATTAATAGGTTCTGTAAGAAAATCCCTTAATCAGGTAGATCCTAATAGGTCTTGATCAATAAATCCTTTAACCATGTGGCTTTATAATTAGGGTTTAAATCCTTTAACAAGGTTACTCCTAATAGGGTAAATCTCCTAAAAGGGCTAGAGGCAAATCCCTTGATAGGGTGACTCCTAACATGGTCTATTCCTAACATGGCATCATCGTAAGCTCTTAACAGGGTGCATTTCAGAAGATTGCAAATACTTGTGGGTACAAATTTTCACTTTATTTTTTCCCTAAAACCAAGGGTTTCCATGTGAAAAATACTAGTGTCACTTTGTTTCATGATTTGGATATTTATTTGGTCTCTTTGTTTATTGATGTGTAATGTTTAAAGTTGATGAATGGTGTTAAAGTTGTTGAATGAATTATGAAAAGTTATGATCTGACACATTACTGATTCACCCCCCCTCCCCGCTCTAAAAAATCCTTGACCTTGTAGTATTAACAATTGGTATCAGAGCCTTGGTCCTCTTTGTGGTAAGCTTAGCATCTTAGGGAAAATATTCGATGATGGAGAAGGAAGGTCTTAAGTTCACTAGAGACAACTACACAATATGGAGCAACAAGATGAAGATCTATCTGAAAGGCATGAGGCCATAGTTTTGGAATCATGTGATAACAAAATATACAATTCCTACCAGGACTCTTACTACAAATCAATTGAAGGAGAAACAGGAGAACATGCAAGCATTGGAGGCTATAGTAAGTACTATATCTGATACTAAATATATTGATGTACACGGACTTGAGGCTTCTTATGAGGTTTTGGAAAATCTAAAGCTAATATATGGTGGAGACATACATGTGACAAAAACTAGGGTAGACAACTTGAAAGGAAAATATGATAACATGAAAATGGTGGAAGGTGAGAACATTTCTCACTATGGTCAAAGGATAAAGGAAGTAGTTGGTGCTATCAAAGTTGTCAGTGGTAAAATTGAAGAAGGTGATGTGGTAAGTAAAATGTTGAGAACCTTGGTGCCTACTTATGCCATTAGACTTTCTACTATACAATAATTGAGGACATTTGATATTATTTTTGTTGATGAATTGATTGGTAAGACTAATACTTTTGAATTAAACAACTACGATAACAATATGCCTAAAGTTGAAGCATCCTTTAAGGCATCTTTGTCATTAGCATAAAATAAATAGGGAAAATAGATAAGTCATGAATCTTCCAGCATGTCAAGTTATTCCAGGGAACTTGAATCTATCTTGGATGAAGAGAAGAAGCAAGAAGAACTTGAAGCATTACTTGCAAGAAGGCTACCTAGAGGTACTAGTAAGTATAAAGGAAAGTTACCTTTGGAGTTATTTTCATGTAACAAGATAGGAATATTGCTTCCAGGTGTCCTAATGACAAACATAAAGAGAAGATCAAAATATTTAAGAGAAAAGGAAAGAAACAATGCTATGTTGTAGTAGATGAAGGGGTGACATATGAAGAATCTGACGATAATGATGAAGAAGTGATAGTGTTTGTTGCAGTCAAAAATGAAACTTTTGAAGATGAGAAGAAATTGGTCTCACATATGGAACATGGTAATGTATGGGTCATTAATAATGGGTGCTCAAATCACATGATTGATGAAAAAATTAAGTTCATAAAGCTAGATGAATCTGATGGTGGCTTGGTCAGGTTTGGAAAAAATACACCCTACATAGTAAGAGGTAAAGGTTAATTATCTTTGAATGGTAAAAGAAATGTTCATGATGTCTACTGGGTTGAAGGTCTTACATATAACTTGTTGAGTGTTGGTCAGTTGATTGACAAAGGTTATCATCTAGACTACAAATGAGGTATGTGCAGGATATTTAGAAGCTCGGGAGATCTGATTTCTACTAGGAAACAAACTAAAGGTAACTTATTCCATTTGAATACTATTATTAATAGTTTTTTGGTTGCTAAGATTGAAGATAGTAGTTGTGGAATAGAAGGTTTTTCATATGAATTTTGATAATTTGATCAAGGTTAGCAAGTCAAATATTGTTAGGGGATTGCCACAACTTGTGAAACCAAACAATGTAATGTGCAAGGAATGTTAGTCAGGTAAGTTGACTTGTTCTACTTTTAGTAGTAAGTCTTTTTCATCTAAAAATATATTGGATTTGGTACATACTAATCTTTGTGGTCCTATGAGAACAAAGAGTTATCATGGTGAAAAGTATTTCATGTTGTTTCTTGATGACTGTTGAAGAATGATGTGGGTGACATTCTTGAAGGATAAATATGATTCTTTCTATAAGTTAAAAGTGTTTAGGGAACTTGTTGAGAATGAAATAGGTAATATCTTGAATTTTTTAATATTAGACAGAGGAGGAGATTTCACTTCATGGGAGTTCATTGAGTATTGTGTAGAAAATGGAATCAAGAGATAGATGTTATCACCAAGGACTCCTCAACAAAATGGAGGAACAAAACTATAGTTTCTCCTACTAGGACAATGATAATTCAAGGTGATTTACCTAAGTCATATTGGAGAGAAGTCATAAGCATTGCAGTTTACACAATGAACCGGGTACAAGTGAAAAAACTAACTAGTAAGACACCTTATGAATTGTAGTATGATCACACACCTAGTGTTAAATATTTAAATTTTTTTAGTAGTCAAAGCTATTTCAAGAGAGATGGTTTTATTGGAAAGTTTGATCCTAAGAGTGATGAAGGTATTTTCATGGGATATTCTACTAAAAGAAAGGCCTATAAGTGTTTCCATAAAAAGGACTAACAAAATGTTTGAACGTGCAAATGTGAAGGTAGATGAATATCTAAATAAATTTGATGAAACAAGCAAACAAGAACCATAAAATGATCAGGAATCGGTGTATGTGCAACTACAAGAGAAAGAAAATTTTGAACAAAACAATGAGGAAGAAGTGGTTCAACCAGTGGAACAAGAAGAAGAAGCACCTAGACCTGAACCCGTTATTACAAGGTATGTGAAATTTTATCATTCTATTGATTAGATCAATGGTGATAAAGATATTGGAGTGCAAACACGAAGGAGAATTAAAGAGAGTGCATGTCTATTTTCAAAGTTTGAGCCTAAAAATGTGAAGGAATCCTTGAAGAGTGAAGAATGGATAAAAGAAATGGAAGAAGAACTTGAATAGATTGAGAAGAATGACACATGGATACTTGTTCCTAGACTAGCAGACAAGAATGTTATTGGTACAAAGTGGGTTTTTAGCAACAAACTAAATGATGAAGGAGAAGTGATTCATAATAATGTAAGACTTGTGTGTAAGGGCTATGTATAAGAGGAAGGAATGGACTATGGAGAGACATTTTCTCCTATGGAAATATTTGAAGAGGTAAGATAGGAATTATTCCCCTACCTAAATGACACTAAGGTGTTGTGGTCAAGATATTGTTATCTTGACTAGGATATGTTATTGATACTATGATCACTGCATGATTGGATTACTTCAAGGAATCGTTCCACTTGACAGAAGACCATTCTATGCAAGGAAGAAAAATATTTTTGAATAGGGTTGAGTAGTTTCTATTAGATCAGTGAGTGGTGTGGATGCTATTAGTTGTAGTGTATGTTTTGGTGATCCAGGTGTCAAGGTCACATGCCTTAAAAAATCTGGAATGTTGATTTTCTAATTCATTCCTTAAGGCGATATAATCTATCAATTTTTGGAAGCATGTAAGGGAAGTCAAATAAAGTTTGACTACTCTTGTTTTAAATAATTGTGAGATGAATCTTAAGGCCAACTTGAATTTTGCAGACGAAGAATCTAGATTAATATTATATTTTAGGGTTTTAGGATCAAGAGTGAATGATTGTAATTAATCAAATTCAAATGTAATACATTTTTTAAGGTGGCTAATGCCCTAATGAACATATACTATATTTACATGTAAATCAATGAATTATGTAAGTGTAGATCGTAGATGAAAGGTGCAATCAAGTGAAGAGAGAAGATTGTCTGCAAGAAGCAAAAGTTTTATGCTTAATTGGATCTTCACAAGAAAAGGAGAAGTAGTGATACACCCAAATCATTGTACTTGTTGAATCCTAATAGGTTCTACAAAAAAATCCCTTAACCAGGTAGATCCTAACATGTCTTGATCAGTAAATCTTTTAACCAGTACTCCTAATAGTTAAAATGATATACAATAACTTAGAGGGGGTGAATCAGTTATCCTCAGGTCGAGATGTACCAATTGAAATTTTAAAAACTTTAACCAACTTAGATCTACTCAACAATCCACTTGGTCTCTATAGAATATGAAAAATAACATAAAATTGCATTACACTATCCTAAATTAATCAACTTGCAGAATATAAAACTCTTAATAGTAAAACACATAAAATAACATTCACACAAGTATGACACCAAGATTTAACATGGAAACCCAATATGGGAAAAACCACCAGCAACATGATACCAATCTTTCACTCTTCTGAAGTGAGCTCTGTGAGGAGCCAACCTTGTTAAAGGTTATAATAAACACTGTTAGGTGTGATCCTATTAAAGGATTTTATCACCCTGTTAAAAGTGAGCCTTGTTAGAGGACTGAGACCATTCCATTATAATGTCACGTTGATTAAATGATTTACAAATGATTGTTAGGTCAACCTTTGATTAAAGATTTTGACTAATACAATGGTTAGAAAGTGTAAAGAAAAGAAAAATGATGTTTTTGTTTTATTTAGTTTTATTAGGGTTTTGATTGTGTATTTCCCTAACCTTAACATTTAAATTGTGTTTGAATTGAAATATGATTATGAGGAAGATAAGATATTCCTCTTTTATTCTCCAAATGCACAAATGAAGGATCCAAGTTGATCAATCTAAGAGAAGGATTAATGCACAAATGAATCAATCATTTGGAAATGAGATAAGAGAAGAAGATCTTAAATTCTATTAATTGAAAATATAGGTATGATATATGAAAATAATTAAAGAAATAGGAGAAATGTACTAACCTTAAATAATTATAGATCAAAAAATGCTATTTTCTAAGGTCTGTACTCTGTTTCTAGAAAAACTGAAGTATGATCCGAAACTGGAATGCAGAGACAAACAAAACCTAGAAATATTTTTCCGATCTGGCACCATCTTATGAAAAAGGTCAACCTTGACCCACAAATGTCAACCCTGACCCAATAATGTCGACCTTGACCTACACAGGTCTGACAGAGAATCTATTCACGGAGCCCGACAAAAAGCCGAAAAGGGTATCCAAATCTAAGTCCAAATCTGCAGTCCTAAACCTATACCTGCAAGAAAAAGAGGTTTTTATGTTGTGGGGGAGGGGTTTGCCTTAGTCAAACCCCAATTTAGGAATTAACCTTCAAATCAATAAAGTATAGAATGCTAGCAAGTAGTAGAATTGAATCTAAGAATGAAGCTATGATATTTAATAGATATGCAATTGTAATTCAAATGTAAGTATGTGTAGACACCCTAAAATGGACAGGCTTGTGACTTTACATTAAAAACACTAATTTTCATCTATTAATTAATGATTTTTTAATCATTAAGGGCCCGTTTGGTTGGGGAATTGGAAAATGAAACAAATCATGGTTATCCATAGCCTGGTTATGCAAACCCTGGTTTTCATTTTTTGGGACTGTTTGGTTGACCTGGAAGATGGATTT
>MU228501.1:69048-81397 GCA_018584345.1 Thuja plicata
AAATTATCCAATTTGGACAACCTTTGTAGGAAGCTATCCTCAAGAATCTAAAAGTTTTTTGTCTTGTGAACTCCAAGGAACCAATGGGGCTTCATCTAATGATCTCTAAAACTTAAGGGTTTTTTTCTACATAACCAATGATAATCCACCTATATAGGTTGTTAGAAGTGTAGTTATTAGTATGAAATAGTTTAAATACTTAGAAATTTACAAAACAAGGTTTTATTAATGGGTTAAAAACATTGGTTTTACTAACCGGTATGAAATTTTTGGGGGGCTATTGTACTTTGTCAATCGAATTAGCATTCCGACAACCATCTCTTTTGCAATTACAAAATCATTGTACCTCATTGATAAATAGGCTCTTTTCCTATGCACTCCATCATAATCAAACAATAATGAAGTTATCAATGAGAAATTTGATGTTGCCAGAGCTAGCCAGAAGAAAAGAAAAGGCAATGCACGTGGGTATGTTCAATCTGTTGGAGATTTTCCCTTGTGCAAATAGTTGACTCTATGTATGTCATTGATGAAAACATATAGTATACAGTAGTGTACTATATTCACTTTTCAGTATGAAGCCTTGCGTGGTTGTTTTTATGTTTCAGACATAGTTACGATACCATGTTCATACACGCAGATTCAAAAGTTCAATAACAGTTGAGTTATGTTACTCTGTTTACCAGTCGCAGTTTCAAAGGATTTTTTTCAAAAAGTCGACAGCAATCTTATTGATTCTTCAGTTGTGCCTATCTATGGGATAATCGTGTTCAGGTTCATGTTTAGTTATGAGTCAAAGATAATTAACCAAAGGTGATAATCGTGTTTCATCTGAAACATGACGTTTGGGTAATTTTGGTGGAGCTGATTGATAAGGCCAAATTATTGCCTTTATTTTGTATAATTTTAATACTCTGTTCTAGTTTCTGACAAAACATTTGAGAGCCTAGCCAGTCAAAACTTGTGATAAAGTCCAGATAGAACTGATAAACTATGGGTAGATGTTTGTGACATATTTTGCTAATATTATACATATAGTGCAGTATTTCATAAAACTATCATAATATATGTTCTAATATCCACATCATAACTAACTTGACAGGAGAGAAAGCGGTTGGAGAGTGGTCGACAACATTCAAGGAAGACTTTTGAGGACCAGCTATGGCGGAGTGATCATTACAGCACCAGGAAACATGGCTGCTACAATGGAGCCATTATTCTAGGATGTGGGGATGTAGTGTTCCTATATTCCCTCTACACTTTATTATGTTGAATTGGTCACCCGAGATTTATTACCCACACCATGGGCTGTTGCATTTCCATCTTCTTCTCCGGCATGTTTTCAGCAAGATAGTTTCTTTTCTGTTTTGTAATAAGTGTTCGATCCTCTATATATAGGGATTGGACTGATAGTTTGAAGTTAGATAGGAAAGTTAGACAAAGAAGTTTTTGGAAGAAAACTGTTGTGTCTTACAACAATCTATTTCAAGTTTCATGTATTGTTTCTATGTAATGAGTTTTTGAAATACAATGAAGTAGTTCTTGGTTTACATTTTGTGTTAATAGATTAGCAAAAACTGACCAAGGGGGCCCACTTGGGAGGTGGAATAGGTTAGAATAGAATAGATTTCATTTCCAACATTTCTAGCATTTCCAGTATTTCAAATAGAAGTTACAATTTCTTCCTGCAGCATCATACCTTGTGAATGTTCCTACAACATATGCAAGAATAGTTATAATGGATGTTCTAGGCTGAAGTATAGGTTTAAGTAGAGTTTGCAATTTCTAGCATTCATTTCAGTAAGGAGATAAATGTATTATTTTCCTGCAGGACTAGTGTAGGTTTCTTTTATGCATTTTTGCCTTCCTGCAACATAGGCAAAATGACTCCTTAAGGAACCTAGTGCACATATCGTGCCGACCATTTCAAGTATACGTCTCTGGGTTGACAAGTTAAATGTACCTCATAATAGGAGAAGTAGTCCTTAGATTGAATAAACCATTCCTAAGAAAGACCTTGAGCATGATTATTCCACACCTATTGTGAGGTGGTTCATTTTTGGCACCGCTGCCGAGGATGGTGTCAAGCTAGGAACATTTTTGAGTCATTTTTTTCATTCCTAGATTAGTTTTTAGATTTGTATCCCTAAAAATTGCTTCACAAGCGTGAAGAATTCAATTGCATGCATTGAAGAGAAAGGTGACAAGATGAATATGGTAGATTTCTCCAAACAGAGTCTGCTAATTTGAACGAGGAAGTTGAAGAAGTTAAGTTACCCTTTGAAGATGCAAGCCCCGACTTTCCTGCAACATCTTCCTCCAGAGTAGAACCACTTGATATAAGTAGCTTCTGACCTTTTGCAGAAATCTTGGCCAGCTTTCTAGATAATTCCGGTCCAAACCCACTTATTGTTAACAATCTAGTAGCTAATGCTCCTTTCCAGCAGCAACCCCATAATCAAATACCTCCAATAATGACACACCCTACTTTCCCATTTCCTCTCCCAAGCCTTATAAACAATGCTAATCTCAAAAATATACCCACAGCTGCTCTTCAAAAGTTTTATGGTCTTATAATAGAGGATCGTGACACTTTCTTGTTTGAGTTTGACATGCTCTGTTGAAGCTTTGACTATAATATCGATGCCCATAAGCTCAAGTTGTTTCCTGCAACATTGAAAGAATCAGCATTACGATGGTTCATAGGCTTAGGAGCTAATGCAGTAGGTACCTAGGATGAGATGCAGACGTTGTTTCTACAGAAATATAAAGATTATTGCAAAGGTAGTGACCCAAAAGGAGATGATATCTTTAGGATGTGTCAAAAGGAAGATGAAACATTGGAGGATTATGTTTCACATTTTTTGTACACAATGTAGAAGAATCCCTAGCATGTACTAGCAGAGGATTCACAAAAACTAGTCTTCTTGAGGGGGGTAAATGACAACTATCTGGAAGCATTAGACTTGATGGCTGGTGGAGACATATCCCAATCTTCTTAGGATGACCTCAAGAAAATATGTCTCAACTACTCAAGATCAAATGTGAAGAAAGGCAGAGGCTACCGGCCCATAGTCACAAAAGGGATTGGTTCAAGCATTTCAAAGCTAGAGATATCTAATTTTCTCATGGATTTCAAGCAAGATATTATAAATGATGTAGCTACACATCTTGACACAATGAATGTCAAGAAGAAGCATACAGAAGGTGAATCACAATTGGCTGAGTACTGTCCACACTACCACAAACAGAAACAAGACTACTGATGTAAGCTAGTAGCCAACCTGGAAAATCAACATTTTCCAACTGACTACATGAAGATAGAAGGAGACAATGATCAAGTGTTCTTCATTGCTCAACACTGACCATGGGATTCACAATAAGGTATGCCACAAGATCCTCTACAATTTTCAAATTTTAACAATAATCGGTGGCAAAACCAAAATTATCAGAACACATCTCAGTACTCTCAACCCCAGTGGCCAAACCAGTAGAATAACCAGTGGCAAAACCCACAAAATAACCAGTGGCCAAACCAGCAAAATAACCAATGGAAAAACCCACAAAATAACCAATGGAAAAACTAGAAAAATAACTAATGGCAAAACCTGCAAAATAATCAGTGGCCAAATCAGTAAAATAACCAATGGAAAAATCAGCAAAATAACCAGTGGCCTAATCAGCAGAATCAATGGAAACCATCGCAAGGAAATTGGCAGCAAACTAATCAATGGAGGGGGCCTCCATAGTGGCCTAACCAAAATTTTGGCTATCCATAATTACCACCTCTAGTGCAACCACCTGCAATAATGCCACCTCCTGCAACTACTAATGCTAATCCAAAGCCAACCCAATTGCCTGCTCAACCACAGCAAAATCCGAACAAAAAATAGCAGCAGCAACAAATGTACACTACTGACACTTAGTAGTGCCCTACTTATTCATTAGAGATAGCTAATATCCATTTGAGGTTCGATACCACATTGCCTACACCTGAATATCCTATTATCATGGAAGTTGCAGACACTCATGCAACACTACTTCTAGAAGCCACACTGCCAAATACCAGCTAGCTGACTGATATACCCAGTAGAACTACTGTCCACACTCCAAATCCACCCTTTCCACATTGGCTAAACAAAGAAAAACCTATACCCCAAGAGGAAGAAAAATTTGATATTATTGAGCAACTAAAAAATATGAACATTCAAATCCCTCTGTTCCAAGTTATCAAAGATATACCTCTTTATGGAAAGGCTATTAAGGAAGCATGCCTTAAAAAGCCAGGATGAAAGAAGAAAGACCCTCAAATAGTACATGTTGTAGGGAAATTAGTAAATATTATGTTAGGAAAGGTGGTAATACCAAAGTATTCAGATCCTGGCAGTCCAGTAGTCGACCTGATAATAAATGGGCATACTGTGAAAAATGCTCTAGTTGATTTGGGAGCAGCAATAAATGTGATGACTAATGATATAATGTATAAGCTAAGCATAGAAGGATTAAGAAAAATAGAAACAGTGTTACAACTTGCTGATAGTTCAACTATTACTCTAGAGGGTCTCATAGAAGATGTGATAGTAACCTTAGATTCATGGGAGTATCCTGCTGATTTTCTTATCCTATAACCTAAAGTAAACTTTGTTGGCTATCCCGTAATCTTGGGAAGACCCTGGTTAGCCACCACTAATGCCAAAATTAATTACAGATTAGGCAGTATGAAAATTTCAAATGGTCAAGCCATAAGGAAGCTAGCCCTATATTCTCCTACCCAACCCCAGCCAGACTTGGGAGAACCTATTTGGCCAGACTTAGGAGATGAGGAGGAAGAGATGAATTCAGTAGCCCAGCTCATGATGTTGCATAGGAAATCTTTTCTAAAGATGCAAGAGGAAGATGATGTGATACAGAGCATTCTTACCAATGGATGTATTGTGGCTAAAGATGTTTCAAAAAGTTCTATTTTATAGCTATGTACCTATGAGGACTGTATATCTCCAGCAACCCCTGAAATGATTGATCAAATACTGACAAGTGAAATAGAAAGAAGTCCAGTGCCCAAAGTGTTAATGGTAGAGCTAACAACAATAGTGGAACTTTCCTCTGGTCCTAACCTTCATGTAAACAACAAGCTATCCCAATCACAGTTGGCATTGTTAACCAAGCTCCTCAGTCAGCATGAAAAATCCTTTGCATGGGATTATGGAGATATGGAGGGACTAACCCCAAAACTATGCACCCATAGAATCTACATCAGTGATGGAAGCTTTCCACTTCATCAACCACAAAGGAGAATAAATCCAACACTAAGAGAAATAGTTAAAACTAAGTTGTAGAATTTGTTGGATGCTGGATTCATCTATCCAATCTCTGATAGCAAGTGGGTATCACCATTGGTAATTATACCTAAGAAATGAGGTAAGTGGTGGATATGCATGGATTACAGGGAATTAAATAATGCTACAAAGAAGGACCACTTTCCTTTACCTTTTATTGACTAGGTCTTGGATAATTTGGCTGGAAAGAAATATTTTTCCTTTCTGGATGGATACAGTGGTTACAATTAGATAAGCATTGCCCCTGAAGATCAATAAAAGAACATGTTCACATGCCCTTGGGGCACATATGCCTATTCAGTATTACCATTTGGATTATGCAATGCACTTGCTACCTTTCAGAGAGCTGTGATCAACATCTTTGTTGATATATCACATGATTGCATGGAAATCTACATGGATGACTTCACTACATTCGGTGTCACATTTAAGGAAGCTCTAAAGAACTTGGAGAAAGTACTAATCATATGCGAGGAACATAACCTGTCTCTCAATAGTGAAAAGTGATTTCTAATGATGCAGGAAGGAGTGGTGTTGGGACATTTTATCTCTGAAGCTAGAATCCAGGTAGACCCTGTGAAGATAAAGATAATTCTCACACTCCCTATTCCTACTAAGAAAAAAGAAGTCAGATCTTTCCTAGGTCACGCTGACTATTATAGGAGGTTTATCCAGAACTTTAGTCAAATAGCTAGTCCTCTATACAACTTACTTACCAAAGAAGTTGAATTTGCTTGGACAAAAGAATGTGATGAATCCTTCCTGCAGCTCAAGAAACTTTTGACAACTGCACTAGTACTTAGGGGTCCTGACTGGACTTTTCCATTTCACATACATACAGATGCTTCAGACTATGCCATAGGTGTTGTCTTAGGACAAAATACTAAAAACCTTGAAAATGCAATCTATTATATCAGTAAGAGTCTACATGGACCAGAGTTAAACTACATAGTGACTGAGAAAGAATTGTTAGTAGTAGTTTATGCTCTGAACAAATTCTACCATTATGTGACTAGTTATCCTATCTTTGTTCATACTGACCATGCAGAAATTAAGTATCTCATGAACAAGCCTACCATCACAGGTAGGTTAGCAAGATGGCTCCTTTTGTAGGAATTTGATATAACAATCATTGACAAACCGGGGAAAGAAAACGTGGTAGCTGATAATCTATCCAGAATTCATCATGCTGAAGAAGACACGACTTTGATAGATGATGCATTTCCAGATGAATATTTATTTCATATTGTATTGAAAATCCATGGTATGCTAATATAGCTAATTACCTAGCAGCTAACAAAATGCCAACACATTTCCCTTATAATGATAAGAAGCTACTTGTAGAGAAAAGCTTCCATTTCTCTTGGATTGATAGCACATTATTTTACACTGGACCTGACCAAGTCATGAGGAGATGTGTGAGAGAAGATGAGACATATGACATTCTTCATGCATGTCATAATGAACCATGTGGAGGGTACTTTGTAGCCAAAAGAACAACACAAAATATTTTAACAGTTGGCTACTACTGGCCTACACTTCACAAAGATGCAACAATTTATACAAGGAAGTGTGACAAATGTCAAAGAATGGGTCAACCTACAAGATCAGATGAAATTATCTTAAACCCAGAGGTGGTGGTAACACCATTTGATAAATGGGCTATGGAATTTATTGGCCCAATAGACCCTCCATCCAATGGGAAGTCATACATTCTGGTGTGCACAGATTACCTAACCAAATAGGTCAAAGTCAGAGCGATGAAGCATGCCAGAGATCATAAAGTTGTTGAATTTCTATATGAAGAAATTTTTACTAGATATGGTGTGCCAAGAGAACTTGTTACTGATCAAGGAACCCAGTCCACTTCCGATATGATAACAAAGCTCATGAAGGAATACAATATTAGACATCGAAAATCAAGCCCCTATCACCCCCAAGCCAATGGACAAGTAGAAGTAACAAATCAAGAAATAGAAGCAATCTTAACAAAGACAATTCATTTGCATCACTGAGATTGGAGCAATAGACTATCAGAAGCCGTCTGGGCATATAGAACAACATGGAAGACCACCACAGGGTTCACTCCGTTTGAACCGTTATATGGTAAAACAACAATGCTACCGATTGAGTTTGAACAGAAGACATTAAGAACAATGCTGAAGTTAAATATTGATCTTCCTACAGCATAGAGAGAGTGCTTGTTGCATCTCAATTCTTTAGATGAAATGTGCAAGTCTGCCCTGCAGCGCACAGAAATTGTCCAAAAGCAAAGAAAATAGTGGCATGATACCCATATTAAGAGTAAGCAGTTCAAAGTTGGAGATTGGGCATTGTTATATGATTCCAGATTCCAAGAGATACCAGGCAAGCTACAGACATGATGGCTGGGTCCATATGAAATAAGCCATGTGTTTACAAATGGAGTAGTCCAATTGACCACAATTGACCCTATACACTTCAAGCTACTAGTCAATTGACATAGACTAAAGTTGTATCACCAGCCACAAACCAAAGAAGGCTTCCTACAACAATTCAACCAGCCAGTTTTAAAGGATCAACAGGTAACACTTCCTATAGCAGAGGGTGTCAACCTTCTTCCTGTAGCTCTTCAATAAGAATTCCTTCAAAGCATGACCATAATAAAAACTTTATGTTTACATAAAGTTCAAATTCTCCATTCAATTTCTGCATTCTTCTTTTTCAACCCATTTCATTTCTTAATCTTCCATCCACCCACCTTCCATGTCATCATATTTCTATGCTTTCAATAAAAAGATCATGCGTTGATGCATGCCGACCGCCGACGCCATCATTCCACTCTTGCCAATCTTTCCTGGCATGTGCGATGATCAATTAACAAGTACAAGCTTTTCAAATTTATTTTCATTTTTAGCGCATATATTTTGTTGGTTATATCGAATACTATAATAAATGTATTGTTTCCACCTTAATCCAGTTCTATACCTTCTGCCAAGTCTGACAAGTGAGGACACTTGTCAATATTTTGTAGGGTGCAGGGAAGTGTGCCAATTTTTAAAATGTCATTTATATTTACTCGTTAAGATCCACAAATCTGTACTTCAGCATTATCTTAATTAAAATCCAGCTGCCGCATCACACAAGTGTCAAATGTCATACCTTTATTCCGAATAAACCCCTAACTATCAGACTAGATGTGACCCAGTATTAAAACCATGACATATTTCTTGCTCTCGCATGAATATCTATGATTCATTCTGTTAAAGTACATTATTATTTTTCATATCAAGAATACCAGAAGAATGTGAAAGAGGGTCTGTAGTTTTACAAGAGGTAGTCTGAAATTCAAAAGAGAAGAAGGTAATTATCAAGAACAGAGTAGAGGTTGAATTTGGTAAGAATGGGGGGCCAATTGCAGCGGCATGAACTAGTGGTTCATGGTATTTTACTATCTAATGTTGAGGCCGTAAGAAGATTTAATGCCTGCGGATGGCTGGGATATTTCTTAAAATTGACAGAGTTCAATGATGAAGTAGCAGCAAAATTTGCAAACACATTTGATGAAGGCCAAGCGACAGTTTGGGGGTTGATAGTTGTTGCAATAGAGGAGCGAATAGTGGAAGTAACTAGTTTTCCAGCAGCAGGGGAACACTATCCCAATGCCCATGATGCTAGGTCAGCCAGGGCTCAGTTCACCCTACCAGGAGACCCTCCATTGGAAATCACTAAACAGGGATGCAAAAGGATATCCTTTCCTCCACCATACCAGGAGTTGGCTACACACATTATAAGGTATTTCACCTGTGAAGGATGATTCTCTAATTTTCATGCACATCATTTTAAGATGCTTAGTTATATATGACATAATATCCCAATGAATGCACCCAATTTTCTATTTAATATGTTGTGCATTAGTACCGAAGAAACCTAGAAAGGGAAAGACAACTCTGTTACTCACCATGCCCTAATTAAATTACTCATAGAAAGATCTCTTAGGGATGCCTCCCCTATGGCATGGGTAGATTTTGTCCATCATAAAACTCTTCAGCCTCAAATTGCCCCTAATGTGAAAATTAGCCAAGATAATGCAATTTCCCCTGATCCACTTGCCGAGCCAAGTACCTAAGGGGTAGAAACTGAAAATTTACAAGAAAATGTGCCTTTAACCGCTCACATGAGAAATATACCTACTACCACCCAAACAAAAGGAAAACATAAGTTATTAGGAGAAACTTTGGTTCCTACAGCTAAACCACGAAACCCTCAAGTCTCAAGAAAGAAGAAAATGAAGTCAGTTCCTGCAGCCACTATTCCTGTAGCCACTACTCCTGCAGCAGAGAAAAAAAAAAGGGTTAGTAAGAAAAAGGCCATAGAAGTTGAGGAAATCCTTGTAAGAAGAAGTTCTAGGATGAGAGGGTAGAATCCTAAAGCACCCATTGAAAGTCAAACCTCTTCCCCCAAACAATTTGAGGACGAAACTCCTATTCATATTGTTCTGGAGGATTCTCCTAGCCAGTCTGAGATCCAAGACATTCCTCAAAATTTGGATGAGGAGTGTGAAGCTGAGTCAAATGTATGCCAAAATGACCTAGGATTTAGTCATCAGGATGTTCCAACTCATGAGAAAGAAACCCCTATAACTCACCAGCTAGCTTGCATAAGAAATGCTTTATTTTCCTATAAGCAAACTTGGTTAATAAAATTCTTAGAGCAGTTATGGAGAGAACAAAGGAAGAAGAATAACCAAGATGAAAAAAGTGGTCTGATTACTCTGCAAATGCTTATCTTCTATTTATATAATAAGCATGTGCTAACAACCACTCTATATAGAGAAGAGAAAAAGAAATTGTAGAAAGTAATAGAAAAACAAGGAGAGGAAATTGCAGAATTGAAAGATCAGTTGGCAAGACACAAAAAAAGAATGGAACATGCCCTTAAACTGATTGACCAGGTAATTGCTTGTAGACCTCCACCTAGGGTCTATACCATCTATCTAAAAGAACAATTCCTCCTATTTCAGTTGATGATGACCCTCAAAGATGTAAACGCAGAGTTTAAATCAGCCCAGGAATTCTATGGTTTATACCAGACACTTCCATCTTGGCAACAAAACCTACTTTGTGAGTTGTATGTGCATAATTTCATCATCCCTACAGAGACTGAATGAAATCCCTTGCCTTACATAGGGGATATACACCTAAGGGCCTTGATGTCTTGGATGCACAGCGAGGCTAACTATGATAGACAATTGGAGAATTACAACGAACTTGAGAAAATGGAACCCCTACCATTAAGAGCAGAGAGCATTCAACCAGAAATATTCCTAAGGGATTTGTTCAGACTGACATATGGGAATATTAAAAAGGAAATCAGAGATAAAAATTTTAAACTCAGAGCAGATGTGTATGGAAAATATGATAGCATGTCTTATTTTGTCTTCCAAAGAGCCTTAACCGATGACATAAGTAGATGGGGCAGATTATCAGAGGCATTCAAAAGGTTAGAACCACACAGCCCTGTTAACCTTGAAGCAGCTATACACTAAGCACCAAAATACATAGGGCTGGGTAGGCAAATCAGGCAGGAGCTCTGGTTTCTTCTCATAATGCAACCACCCATGCTCCTTTGGCCCTTGTATGACATCAACACTACCAAACTTGATAGGCTACAAGAAGATCAAATAAGGGAAGTTTGGGAAAGAACAAGAGGATTCTACTACTCCTTCAAAAGCCAGAGGCGAGGAAGAATTGAAGTTAGTGACTTTAGGTCAATTTCCAGAAGGTGCAATGCTTGAGGACAAGCATTTGATTAACCAAGGGGTAGATGATAAGGCCAAATTATTGCCTTTATTTTGTATAATTTTAATACTCTGTTCTAGTTTCTAACAAAACATATGAGAGCCTAGCTAGTCAAAACTTGTGATAAAGTCCAAATAGAACTGATAAACCATGGGTAGATGTTTGTGAAATATTTTTCTAATATTATACATATAGTGCAGTATTTCATAAAACCATCAAAATATATGTTCTAATATCTGGATATTTAATTTGATTAATCTTGTTGCATGAATATTTCCACATCATAACTAACTTGACAGGAGAGAAAGTGGCTAGAGAGTGGTTGAAAGTATTCAAGGAAGACTGTTGAGGACCAACTATGGCGGAGTGATCATTACAGCACCAGGAAACATGGCTGTTACAATGGAGCCATTATTCCAAGATGTGGGGATGTAGTGTTCCTATATTCCCTCTACACTTTATTATGTTGAACTGGTCGCTCGAGCTTTATTACCCACACCGCAGGCTGTTGCATTTCCATCTTCTTCTCTAGCATGTTTTCAACAAGATAGTTTCTTTTATGTTTTGTAATAAGTTTTCAATCCTCTATATATAGGGATTGGACTGATAGTTTGAAGTTAGATAGGAAAGTTAGAGAAAGAAGTTTTTGGAAGAAAATTGTTGTGTCTTACAGCAACTATTTCAAGTTTCATGTATTGTTTCTATGTAATGAGTTTTTGAAATACAATGAATTAATTCTTGGTTTACGTTCTATGTTAATAGATTAGTAGAAACCAACCAAGGGGGCCCACTTGGGAGGTGGAATAGGTTAGAATAGAATAGATTTAATTTCCAGCATTTCCAGTATTTCAGATAGAAGTTACAATTTCTTCCTGCAGCATTGTACCTTGTGAATGTTCCTGCAGCATCTGCAAGAATAGTTATAATGGATGTTCTAGACTGAAGTATAGGTTTAAGTAGAGTTTTCAATTTCTAGCATACATTTTAGTAAGGAGATAAATGTATCCTTTTCCTACAGCACTAGTGTAGGTTTCTTTTATACATTTTTATCTTCTTGCAGTATAGGCAGAATGACTCCTTAAGGAACCTAGTGCACATATCGTGTTGACCATTTCAAGTATATGTCCCTGGGTTGACAAGTTAAATGCACCTCATAACAGGAGAATTAGTCCTTAGATTGAATAAACCATTCCTAAGAAAGGCCTTGAGCATGATTATTCCACACCTATTGTG
>MU228501.1:83897-94294 GCA_018584345.1 Thuja plicata
AGCAGAACTCTTTTTACATTATTCAATTTGGTAGGGACTCTTGAATTCAAATCTCTCCCATAGATTATCTCAAATCAAATCCTATAGAATTACAAAAATTAGTGGATTATTGTAATGAAGGTAATCAGAACCTAAACCAGAACATCATGAATACTATAGAAAATGAGTCAATTTTTGCGGAGCCCATTGAGCAAGGTGAATCATCTATGTTAGCTACTTTCCCAGGTCAGAAGCCTAATCCATTCTATGTGTTTTTATATATTAATGGATGTAAGTTGAGCAATTGTATAATAGACTCTGAGGCCTCAGATAACGTGATGCCATCAACAATAGCTGAAGCTTTAGGACTTACCCTTACTAAAGGTCATGGTAGGTGCTATTCTATGGACTCCAAGCAAGTACCTCTGGTTGGAAAAATTAAGGATTCCCAAGTAGCTCTGGCAGCGCACCGTGAGAAGAAGCTACTATTAACAATTATGGTTGTTGATATACCGGCTAGCTACGGTTTGCTTCTAAGTAGGAGTTTCTATAGAGATCTAGGAGGGGAAATAAAGTTATATTGGTCTCAAGCTTTAATCCCAGTGGGTAATAAAAAGATTAAATTGGTCCTAGAAGAGAAAGCTAAGTTTACAGTGTTGAAGTCAGATGATCCTAGAGCCCAAATTTTGTATCAAGAATTGGAATTTGGCAACTATATGCTATTTACTGATGATCAAAACAAAGAGTTGAAACTAGGAGAACCAGGAAAGGAATTTTCCGCTGAAGAAGAATCATCTCAAATCTGGATAGTTGAATTTGATGGCAGTTGTGCTTCGTCTAGATTTGGTGTAGGCGTGGTCTTGATATCACCTAGATGGAATATGTGAGCCTATGGCTTATAAATTAGAGTTTGGAAATACCAACAATACTGCTGAATACGAAGCCCTTCTGTAAGGAATCATCAGTGCAAAGGAAAAAGGCGTGAAGATTTTGAAAGCCCGTGGTGATGTAGAGCTTATCGTGCACCAAGTTAAGAATCAATACTCTGTTAAAAACCATAGATTAAAGAACTACAAAAATAGAGTATGGGATGAGATAGAAACACTCGAAATATTCTTTATTGAATCAGTACTGAGAGAATTGAATACCAAAGCAGACTCCCTAGCTAAGTCAGCTTCATTACTCCTTCCCCATCTAGAATTCAAAGACAAGAAGTACCAAGTGGAAGTCATATATCGACCATCCATACTCGACAATGTGGAAGATTGGAAAGTGTTTGAAGATGACAAGAATCTCCTTCTCTTTCTAGAGAGCGGTGGAGACTTCCACAAAGAGGTCCATGGAAATTGTAAAGGAGGTCATACAGATAAGCAAAAGAAAGCTAAGTCAGATATTATCTAGCTGCAAGGTAATATCATCCTGCCCCATCTAGTCACTCTTGAAAAAAATTTCAACAGGCACAACACTTTTGTGAAGAAGAAAAGAATCGAAAGAGGTCCTACTACTAGTAGAGTATGAAGGAATGAATATTGGAACCGAGAAAGATCCCAAGATGATCAACATTGGGAAGTGTTGTACTAAAGAAGAATGGAACAAGACCAGGAAACTCTTCCTAGAATACTCGAATGTTTTCGCCTGGAGCTATGAAGACCTAAAAACTTTTATGGGTGGGAAGTTCAAGCATCAAATCCCTTTAAAACCTGAAGCTACCCCATTCAGGAAAAAGAAAAGGAACTATAATCCCAAAGTTGCTGATGCTATATTTAAGGAGGTAGATAAAATGCTTAAAGCAAGGATCATCTACCCTATACACCACTCTACCTGGGTGGCAAACATAGTTCCTGTGAGAAAGAAGAATAGAGAGATAAGAATCTGTGTAGACTTCAGAAATCTTAACCAATCTTCTTTGAAAGACAATTATGCTCTTCCCAATATGGATCATTTACTCCAGATCATAGCTAGAGCTGAAATGATGTCTATGTTGGATGACTATTTAGGATATAATCAGATAGAAGTTGAGAAAGCAGACTAGCATAAAATGGCATTCACCACCCCGTGGGGCACTTTCGCTTACTACATAGTGCCATTTGGGCTAATCAATGTTGGAGCTAATTTTTAGAGAGGTATGGACCTTTCCTTCAGTGATATGAAGAATAAAATCAGTGGTATGTATTTGGATGATCTTACTGTATTCTCTAGAAAAATAATAGATCATATAAATGACTTAAGAAAAGTATTGCAAAGGTGTCGGGAAGATGGGATTTCATTAAATCCTAAGAAGTCAATCTTCTGTTTAACTGAAGGGAAATTACTAGGTCACATTGTCTCCCGGGAAGGCATAAGAATTGATCCAGAAAGGGTTAGAGCTATTCAAAAATTGAGTTTACCTGTGAATAAAACTAGAGTAAAATCTTTTTTTGGTTAGGTTAACTTTCTTAGGAGGTTTGTTCCAGATTTTTTGGAAATTACTAAATGTATAGTTGATTTGATGAAGGGAAATGTGAATTTCAAGTGGAATGAACCCCGTAAGAAGGCCTTAAAAAACATAAAGAATGCCATAGCCAATGCTCCGGTGTTATGTCACCCAGATTACAAGAAAGACTTTGTAATCTATTGTTATTCTTCTGAACATACTCTATCAGCCATTCTCATGCAGGAAAATGAGGAGGGAGTCCAGGCTCCTATTTCTTTTATGAGCATGCCTATGAAAATTCATGAGCTGAAATACTCCCAAATTGAAATGCACGCTTTTGTAGTCGTTAAAGTTTTAAAGAATTTTAGATTCTAAATCTTACACTCACATTCTCTTGTGTATGTACCTCATATCGTAGTGAAAAGCATTTTGACTCAACAGAATGTAGGATGTAACAATAGAGGAGCATGGGTAGCCAAAATGCAAGAATATGATGTAGAGATCAAGCCCACAGGGCTGGTGAGAGGCAATGCACTATGTAGGGAAATGGCGAAAAACCGAGCAGGTGAAGATCCAGAAGTTACACAATTGGTTTTGGTAGTAAGTATGAAAGACCCCTGGTTTGAAAACATGGTGTATTTCCTTACATATGGTGAATGCCTTGAAGGGTTGATCTCTAAGAAAAGAAGGGACTTGAAATTGAAGGCTTCTAAATATGTTATCTGGGAAGATAAATTATATAAGAGATCAATAGACAGAGCCTTCCTCTGATGTGTCGACAGACAACAACAAGAGAAGTTGTTAAAAGTATTTCATGATGAAGCCTATGGAGGACATTTCTCCTCATTAGTTACCACATTCAAGATTCTGAGGTAGTGTTATTACTAGCTAGGAATGTTCAGAGATGCTTACCACTAGGTTGCAAAGTGTGAGAAATGCAAAATGTTTACTAGAAAGCCATAATTAGCAGCGTTGCCTCTGAGGCCGGTGATAATTGAAGGTCATTTTCAACAATGGGGTCTTGATTTTATTGATCCTATAAACCCCACATGTAGTGTAGGTCATACCTACATAATCACTGTGACTGACTACTTCACAAAATGGGTGCAGGCCAAAGCAACCAAGAGGACTACTTTAGAAGTAGTATGTGAGTTCATCAAAGAAAGCATCCTGGTAAGGTTTGGTATGCCTATTAAGTTAGTTATGGATAATGTTGCATACTTTTCTTCTCAAGAAATTACTAAATTTTTCTTTGAGTACGACATCATGATCAGTCATTCTTCTGATTATTTCCCTCAAGGGAACGGTCAAGCCAAATCCAGCAATAAAAACTTGGTGAATATCATGAAGAAGCTTGTAGCAGACAACCAGAGAACCTGGCATAAGAAAATCTATGAAGACCTCTGGGGAGATAGGGTGACTCCCAAAAGAGCCATAGGTGTATCCCCTTTGAACTTGTTACGGTGTAGAGGCTAGCCTTCCATTACCACTAGAGTTAGCAACCTGCAAACTGAGAACAACAGTAGAAGATGGCATATATGAAGATGGTTTAGAAAAAAGGATTCTGTACCTAAGAAAACTAGAAGAAGAAAGAGAGAAATTGGTAGACCACATTACACAGCATCAGATACGTGTAAAGAGTTTGTTTGATAAAAAGAACAGACCCCAGAAATTTATGGAAGGAGACATGGTGTTGTTATGGGACAAGCGTAGGGAACCTAAGGGCATGAACAAAAAAATTGAAACACTATGGAAAGAACCTTTCAAGATCCATCAAAAATTCAAGAATAATTCTTTCAATTTGACATATCCAGATGGTGAAGTGCTACCCCTAACGTATAATGGTCAGGATTTGAAGCTCTATCAGATTTGAATTGAAAATAGGTAACCCCTGTATTGTACAATAGTTATGTTTAGTTCCTTCTTTGTTTTACTAGTTAGCTTTCATTCCTATTTTCCCTTTCCATGTCTTGCTTTAGTTTTTTTGTGAGCCACCTTTTGTTGAGCTTTGCGAAACCAGAGATTTGTGATTCCTTGGTTGGACATGCAAATGTCCAAGTCCCCAAATAGAGCCAGTTGTTGCCCCACTTTTAGTCTGCATACCTTTAGAAAAAAGTGAGTGTTTAATATATAATAGTGGTCTTGAAAGCTCCTTTTTAGTCTTGATTCTAAGTCTAGAGAACTTTCCCTTAGGCTAGGGAGCCTTTACCATATTTTTCCAAATTGCCTTCTCTTTTGTGAACCAGAGGGTTTTGTGTTTATGAGTTTATATTTTCAGTGGGTAGGTTAAGTTCCCAATCTGGTAAAGTTTGTGGTTTGAAGATTTATAACATCAGTGTTACACACAATGGAAATATGTAGCTGTAATCCTTCATTTTACAGCTTGGTAGAAAATCGGGTTTGAGCTTCTCCACTGGCAGAAAAGTATCAACAGAGTGCATTTTTCACCGATGACTACTAAGTGATGTCTCAGCAAGAAGTACAGTTCTAAATAGATACTTTAGGCTTAAGAAGGGCTGCTATGTCTAGATTACACCTCTACAAGCCAAAAGGAATGATTCAATAGAAAGAAATTGAGGAAATAAGCCTAAAAGAGAAAAAGTGGAAAATGCCTTCTCCTTTACTCCTACAGGTGGGTTTTGACCCACGGAGTATGTTTCCCACCAAACCATTTAAATGAAATGATTTCAAGGTAGGAGTTGTCTCAAAAATAATCTGAGATATAAAGAAGGCATGTGAAATTAACACATGCCATTTTGACATATTGATAGACCAAAGTTCCCCTTGGCAGATTTTTGAACCGAGAGCACTCCAAAAGCACTTCTCCGCCAAAGGAGAAGCGGAAAAGTGATTTTCCACCACCTCAAAAAAGTTACCATTACGGTTATTAAAAGTGAAAAGACATGTCTTAATGGCCTGTAAAAGCAAGGTAGTTAATTCAAATAAAACCATTTTACTTCATAACGGATTGTTCCATTAATGTTGAGGTCTTTTCATTCATGTGGCATGGGAAGTCAGCTGTTAAACGGTAAAAATTCAAAATTTATAAGATCAGTTGGAGATTGCCAACATGAGCTACTATTTGCTTAACATATTTCTTAGATTTAAAGCTTTAATATCAGTTCTTCTTTGTCCTTGCATTCTCAAAGATTTTCCTCATTCCCGAATCAAATCATTCGAATCATGCCTTCTAGATTCATAGGATTTGATGGAATGAACGACATTACTTCTGAATTACATAAGATTTTAGATACACCTCTAAAGTTATTTGACATGCAAAACTTCGAGAATAGATTAAATGTGGACCCAATACATCCCATTATTGAGAAGCTGAAAGAGAGCAGATTAGTTGAGGCTATTGGTTTTCTTGTGGTCATTCAAGCCCTAGAATTAATCCAGGAATGCATCGCTCGATACAACCCAGATACTAGGCAGATTCTCTTTCCCAATGATACGGTTCTACTATCTATTGAAAGGGAATCGGTCCAGAACTTTCTTTGTATCCCAGAGCAAGCTGAGTATTTGAAAATGACATACAGTCGAGTGGTGATTGAGTATATTGCCAAAAATTTAGTTTGGAAGAAGGAGATAATGAAAGCATGGTTTCAAGAACCCAAGAGTGCCAAAGGGAAGCTATCAAAGACATTATAAAACACTAATCTAAAGTTGGAGATCATTGACATTCTGGTGTTACTCCATAGGATCAGAGGTGAGAGTGAGGCACTCAACTTTGTTGATCATCACTTCTTCCTGGTTTAGGTAATCTATTCCCAACATCAGTTCATTGATTGGGCACTTATGGTAAGTGAGAATCTCTTGGAGGCCCTAGATAGGGATAAACATCAGAATGAATTTTACATGTCTTCAGTCCTCTTATATATTCTGGCTACACTCCAAATTTGGCTAGGTCTTCCCAAATTAGAGGAACTTCCTGATGATTTCAAGAGTTATGAATTTTCCCCCTCTTTGCAATTGCATAACAGTTATGTTAAGTATCTTTGGTTTAATGATGCATTTACAATGAGATTGTGCAGGGAAATACAAGGCTGTGTAGAAAGGAGATTCTCCCCCAAAGCCATGGTTTTCATCAGCCAGTTTGGGTGTTATTTCATTCAATTTAGAGGTTTCTCATATCTTCGTCTTGCAGGTTTTGATTATTTTCCTTTGAAATTGCCTAGGTGTCCTACTGATATGATCGTACTGATCAAAGTAATGAGGCAAGCACTCCAATTAAATGTACTCTATGTTGAGGCTAAGAAGAAAGGATACGACTTCCTCATGACCATCAGAGCTTACAACTACGCGTCCCGGTTAGAGGTGAAGAATGTTCTCAAGACATTCTCAAAGAGGTCTTCTTTGGAAACCTTCGATGTCTTGAGACTGCAATATGATCCAGTGAACTATGCCAGGGATGTATTGCAAATGAATCATGCAATTCATCATGTACATGATATTGAAGACTACTCGGCTAATTGCAAGGATGATTTTGAAATCAGGGAGAGATTCTACACCTTGTTAATGATTGAACAAATCAAAAGGTTCAATGTTAACATTGCAGTAGAGGGGATAGAAGATTATGGAAATCATATGTATGATAATACATATCTGGAGGAGAGAAAGCTCACCCCTATCAGTTCTCAACCTATGCTGGACCAAGCCACTAGTGATTTTCTAACTCTAATGGAGGGTATATACAAAAGAACAGAAAAATGGGTCGAATGGACAACAGGAAGGAGGAAGAGGTCGGAAAGGAAGCCTCCTACTCAAAGAAATTTGACAAAGGATTCCTCCAACATCACAGAAACTTCCTCGATAGTACTCCCAACTATGTCCAAAAGTTCTTCTCAACCATCTGGTGGAGGTGATGAACATCCTAAAAAAAAATTTCATCCAGTGAAGACTTGTGGAGAAGGTTCACTCCCAAATATCGGAACAACAAAGGAGCTCAACAAGGATGCAGAGCTAGAGTAGTCAGTAAAAGCAGTCATAGTAGATGTACCGGTTGACACCTTGACCCAGGATTCTCCAAGCAGAGGGTCTCCCATCATAGTGGAAGTGGGTGAAGATACTCCTTCAACTACAAAATTAGAAGGAGAGGCCAAGAACAAACAGAAGGTCACTTCAGTGGAAAAATTGGTGTCCTCCTCTCCTACTTTAGTAAATCCTTTTTATTCGAGACCAAAGGCTACACCTCCAATCATCAGGATATTTTTCATTAAGGAGTTGGTTTCTGCCAACAAAGTTACTAGCGCAGAGTCATATATAGAACATACTCTGGAATGCAAGAGAAAGAGGGTGGAAGAAGGGGATTCTAGCAAAGATACTCTGTCATAAGCTTTTCAGCCCAAGGCTGCTATGAGAAAATAGAAGAAAGTAAAGACAATGTCTACTCTAGGTCATGACCCTAAGACTGGACACTTCACTATGGAAGTGGCCAAACCAACCAAGGATGGTAGATTCAAAGATATGACTACTTCAGATTTTCAGTTGTAGTCATTTGATATGGGGTTAGCTCGCCATGACAACAAGGTAGACTAGTGGAAGTCTACTAATGTGGTGATAGAAGAAGAACTCGAGGAGCTCAAGACTGCCAAGGTTCAATTGAAGGCAGAAGTGGCTGAGCTGACAAATTTCAGAAGACAACTCCTCACCCTGATTGCAAGTGTTCCCAGCACCCAATCCACCTTTGATCCTAGCGCGGTAGATAATCAAGCTATATTGGTCAAATTACAGGAAGATCGCCACTTCGCTCAGATCAGTAGAGGATGGAGTGAGAGGCTCAAATCTGAAGGGTTGGCAGTTGTTGAGAAGTTAGGTAATTCTCTCTTGAGGTTGAAGACAGAAAGGAATAACATCGAGAAGAATTTACAAACTTTCACATATAAGAGAGTGAAGTGTCAGGAGTGCATAGTAACGCTCCATGTAGCTGTGAAGATGAAGACAAAAGAGGTGTTGAAAGCCAAGATTCTGCAAAAGGGAGATGAACCTCTAATTGAGTGGCTTCAAAGTTTAGAGTTCAAAATCAAAATGATTATCCAGGCTGAGACAAGGTTGCAACTAGTAGACATTAAGTTTAAAGAAGAACAGAACAAAGATTTCAAGATTCTTCAAGGTTTGCATACAGAATCACAGACAAGTGGAGAGGGTAAGGAAATGATAGGACTGGATAATATGTAGAAATCATTCTCTGATTATGTGGACAAGTTGTTAAATATATCTTCCACCCATTTGGACAAAGTGCCAGAACTTCAACAGCTGAGTGGATGTGTTTATAAAGCCATGGAAGAATTGAAGGTTCAGACATACACAATTAAAAGTTTGGCTAAAGAGCATTCCAGATGGCTCATCTGATACATCAATGTCCATGTTAATAGACATGAAGAGCTTATCAAAGTTATTACAATTGTTACTGCCTATGGGGCTAAATTGGGAAAAGAGAGGGAAACTAAAGCTTAAAGTAGATTCTCTCTTTGTACTAAATTTTGATGAAAATGTAACGGTTAATCTTTCAGTTATTATTTCTAGTTGGGGAAGTTGAACCATTTTGGTTACCCCTTCTTTTTGTAATGGCCCAATCTGGGACTCTATATGTACTATTTCCAAAATCAATAGAACGGTCGGCTAAATTTTGGTGTGAAACATAGCATTTTGCTGAGTCAAATTTGTATGTCTGAATACCACTATTTTATCTATTCCATTTGCATCACGCTTATATTTCTATTAAATTCAGATGTTTCTTTGAAATTGGATTTACAATTTGTGTTTGAACTAGAGATTTGTATTATGATTTGATACAATTAGCAAAAGGGGAAATTCATTATTATCTTAAGTTTGGGAAACATTCTCATGATATAGATTGATTCATTGTCATTCCTCCAATAATCTTTAGTCTTACATCTGCATTTTTAGTAGAAGTTCATACATTAGCAATTTTGGGAGTTAATCTGATTGATGAAATCTCAGAGTTGGCTAGATTTAGAGTTGAATTCGTCCTGCCTGAGCTATTTCCTGCCTAGGATTAGCTTGGTTTGCCTCTTTTGTTATCAGGTTAAGAACATACCCCTGTTAGACTAGGAAAGAGAAAAATTCACTAAAAATCATTCTTATAAGGGAGTTGTACCTTTAAATTCAGAGGGAAATTAGTTTTTTCAATAACAATTTTCCAACTGTTATATTCAATTGTTCTTAAGCATCTTGGGTATTTTAGAGTTAAATTGAAAAGAACAATCTATTTACTAACAATGTTTTCTCCCGAATGATGTGGGTTGCATTCTTAAAAGACAAATCTGAAGCTTTTGAGAAATTGAAAATATTCAAAGCTAAAGTTGAAAATGAGTCTCGATTAAAGATAAAATGTCTAAGATTTGATAGAGGAGGGGAATTAACCTCTCACAAGTTTCTTGAGTACTACAAAGAACATGGGATCAAAAGACATCTGAGTGCACCTAGAACCCCTCAAAAAATGGAATTATAGAAAGGAGAAACATGATAATACTTGACACAGCGCGCACTATCATGATTGAAGGAAAAGTTGCGCACACCTATTAGAGAGATGCAGTCAATACAACAGTCTATACTATCAACAGAATTCAACTAATAATAGACACATAAAAAACACCTTATGAAATTTGGTTTGGTAATATACCTATAGTAAAATACTTCAGAATCTTTGGAAGCAAGTGCTACATCAAGAGAGATGATGGTATTGGTAAACTTGATGCTAGAAGCAATGAAGGTATTTTTCTTGGTTACTCTACTAAGAGCAAAGCTTATAGATGTTATAATTTAAGGTTGAATAAAATAATTTCAAGTGCACATGTGAAGATTGATGAGAAGTTCATGACTCAAGAAAGATATTATGAATATGCACCTATGGTTGAAGATGAACCTAGACCTATCAATAAAGAAACAGTTATTGAAGAAATGTTTGACTGTATTGATGTATCATGCAATAACCCTGAACCAAGTCAAGAAGAATCACAGATCACAGATGAGAGTGTCACAC
>MU228501.1:135472-146737 GCA_018584345.1 Thuja plicata
TGCTTAAGCTAACCTTAGGTTTTCCCTTTTAGGGTTTCATGATTCCTTTTATAAGGATTCACCTCTTAGTTTTCTTTACAGAGTTTTTACATCACATTGTAATTGATAGAAACATATTGTTAATATAATGTTTTTTGTTGCATACGATGTCTCTGGCTTTTTGGCCTCCATAGCTGTTCTTCTGTCTTCTGTATTTTGCTTCTTCTTGTGACACTCATGCATACAGGTGTTCTTGGGAGGATTTGTGTTTATCAAATTTAACAAGGGCATCTGCAGCTAGGCAGGCCAGAGTAGAACCAGAATCGCCTACCGGCCTGAGTGGAGGTGGAGGCGACAACACCCGAGTTGGGGCACTTGTGGATAAATGGGGAGCCTTCATGAAATTTACCAAAGGAGATGCAGCAAAGTGGTTCCCATAGTCGAATCTTAGGAGGTTTTTTGGTCTATTCATCTTTGTTAGTAGATGTCTGTTAATAGAGGTCTTTCTGCCTTAGCTTTTACCTTTTCACAGCTAGCTATAGTAGTTAAGCTTCGAAGCAAAGTCTATTTTTTGTAGCTTGGAATTTAATGCCTTGGATGGCCAATATGTAAACTCTTTTTCTAAATCAATACAATATCTAAAATTACCGCTAAAAAAAATAATTAAAAAGAAAATTAAAACTGGTCTATGATTTAAAATAAATTATATTAAAGTTAGAAATTAACGTAAAGTTTATTCTTAAAATTTATGGTTTAATGAGATGGGGTGGCTAAATAATAAAATTGGAGAGTTAAAGAGAAAGAATTTTTAAAGAAGAGGGTAAAAATTTATTAATCACTAGACAATATAAAATTCAACACGAGCCGCTAGGAAAACCAACAAAACAATAAGAGAAACACGCAACTAAATTCAATCCTCAACACTAAATTCATCCTCACACAAATTCATGCATATATGGAGGTTGGATCAAGGTGCTACAGAAAATGTTGGGGCTTGAAAAGCATTTCTTCTCACGTTCTTTGTTATTAGACATGATCCTCTTTCCAATAATTGGCATATGGGAATTATATCTAAAGACATCAAAGGAGTTTCTTTGTTGGTGTGTTCATATGATGTTTTCTTGGCTTCAAGATGACACACATAAAGGTACACACATAAATGCTTATGGGTTACTTTCAACTATCACATGAGATAGCTACATGAGCCCTGCAACAAGGAGTGTTTGTAAAAGTCATGCTGGTAAAGAATAGTTGTTGGGCACACATAAAATTCAGTGTCCTTCCCTTTAGATGAGGCTAGTGAGATCACAAAGTCACTAGAAAATATTCTTGTTGAGCAAAGGCCCCAATAGAAAACCCAACCACTTAATCTTAATAAAGATAAGGGAGATATTGATGGATGAACATTTCTACAAATTTTATTTGCATAAGATTGCAGACAATTTTCTGTATTAACATAGAAAAATGCAGCAGTAAAGATGCTCTCCCTAGATACATAATCTATTTAAAAAATTTCAAACATTGATACTTATCATTTTCAGGTAGTTGAATTTCCAATGCCTCAATTCAAGGTATACTCTTATTATTGAAGTTTCTTTGTAATCAAACTCAACAATTTGTAGGCATATTTTCCTGAGGTTAGCATGTGGAGAAGTGAGGCAAACAATACATGTTTTCCTATTTTTCTATGGCTAAAACACACATTATAATTCTGGGAAACCAACATGTCCTTCTTAGAGTTCAACAACTGGAAAAACATCCTTCATATAGACTGCCTGGATGCCAAGTTGGGATTTTTTCTAGTCATGTTTGAAGACAAAAGAGGTTGAGATAAAATCTTCAAATATAAAGGATGGATTCATAACAATCATGTGTTACATATGCAACAATGGATTTCAAACTTCAATAGCAAAGCCCAGGCTATTAAATTCATCCCAATGTGGGCATCTCTCAAGAATTTACCAGTGGAGTATAGATCTATATTGATCACATTGTATCCAATTGTGTAAATTACAATGATTATATAGATAGAAACATAAATTATGCGATACATGCATGTAATTTCTGAAGAGGTGGAGAAAATAAAGTGAACTTCTCCTTAGTTAACCTTATGGGGGGGTATTTGTGTACTTAATTTTTCACTCCAGTCAATGTAAAAATGCAAAGCCTTTAGATTTAGTCACCGTTAACATGCATTAGTTCACTCCTTAAATTGGGGATTTGAGAATGATATATTTTCTGATACCATGTAAAATTTTGTAGCTAGAGCTGCATAATACCAATGGATATAGGTGAAAGAGATATAATAAAACTTGTAGGAAAATGAATTAGAGAAAAAAATGAATCGATGGCAAGAGCAGGAGCAAGAGCAGGAGTAGGAGCAGGAGCTGGAGTAGGAGCAGGACAGCGAGGAGGGCAAGGACAAAAGTACCATGGATCTCGCAAACAACTAAAACCTAGTTCTGAGCAGTTCTCAGACCGACATATGACATCTCGCAGGTATTCTCCCAATTTGGAAAATGAGTTTGGAAAATTTTTTAATGGTATCCTGATTGTACAACCTGCGAATGCACGTACAGATCTGGGATTCCAGTGATGCCCATTTGTGGAGAAAAACATATTTTCCAACTGGGATGGTAAGGACAATCGATCAATCTTCCATGGAAAAGTTGTGGTACAACCTGCCAAACCCTTCTTTGTTAACCCTAGGTTCCATGTCCAGAAAGGATCCCATGTGGATCTGTCAAATAGCCAGCCTAGAACAACATCATGTAAGATGAAAGCTAGACCTAATAGGCCTTGTCCAGGTATCTGATCCTATGAGGTAGGAGAAGCGTCTCGACAACCAGAAGATGGTAGGCAATCTCAGGACCTCCCTCTTCTTCAACACGTTGTTTCAAATTTTGAAAATGGAAATAGGCGGGAAACACATAATTTCAAAAAATTACACCCAGTTAAGGGCCAAAAAAATTTTAGGGCTGGAAATCCCAATCACGTTGGTCAATGATCACCTAATCTATTTCAGAAATAACCCAATATTGATATTTGTGAGGAGTCGCCTCCTAACTCACCAACCAAAGCCAAAATTGTGAATAAGTTGGAGAACAATTATGCCAAACAACCAGAAGTGGACCTTGGTAATGCCAGTAGCGATAAGGAGCCTGAGTATGATGAGGATCAAGATAGTCAAGAATGCAAGAACAATACAGTTGGGTCAACTAGACCGAATCACAACAGATCCCCCTTCATTCCAAAAAAGACAGCCTAGATCTGGCAGAAGAAATATTGAAATGATATGATTTCTCAGGACGCCAGCAAGACTGTGCCAGACTCACCTTTTGTCACCCTCCTAGAACACTTACTTTAGCATTAAATTTGCTTCCTTCGACAGTCAACCCTCATTGGTAAGTTTGCTAATAATACTCTTCTTCTTTCTGAAATTAAAGATTGCGCCTCCTCTTGTTGGGTAGGACTTAAAGAAATATTTTATTTGGATATGGAATCCAAATACTTTGTGGCTATTTTTAACTCAAAATAGGAAAGAGATGCAGTATATTTGCAAAAAGGTTGGTTTTGTAAAGGATCAGGATTATTCACTATGTTCTGGGTTCCAAATTTCATTTCAGATCTGAAGGGTCCTCACTTTTTTCCCTTATGGATTTCCTTCCACCAATTACCAATGGAGTACAGAGATTTGGAAATCATTGAAATCCTTGGTAATAAGTTGGGCATTTTTCTTAGGCATGATCTTATTCCTCTTGAATTTCCACATCTTGAAATCAGAGTTTGTCTGCTCTTGGATATGCATAAATAAGTTCCAAAAACAATTACTATTAATTTCAAATGGGGGTCACGGGTTCATAATTTTAGTGTTTAGGATGAAGCTACCGTTCTCAAATTTCAATATAAGCTTGATCATCTTAGCACGCAATGTCAATCGGGAGACCATGGAGAAACAACAGTATGCTCTGACTATAATTCAAATCCTGCAACATGTAGCATCAAGAATACTTCAAAGAATCTTACCCCTACTAGTTCTTCTAAGGAAATCCTTAATCATGAACTAGTTAATTGGGATATGGACATGGCTATGAAAATTTCCCATCTTCTTCGATAGATTATGAATTTCTTGTCCATGGTATACTTCAGTTCTCACACCCTGTTGCTCTCTCCAAATCATAACTTAGTGAGCATGAATGTCCCAATTCCCTTTCAGAAATCCCAGAGGTTGAATAATGAAAGTGTAGATCCAAAATATAAGGTTAAACAACAGATGGATCAAATCATTGTAGAATTAACGTCCAAGTTAATATTTGATAAAACAGGGGTAACAAGAGTAACTTTGGAGGAACAAGATGCAATTAATAAATTATCTTCTTTGCAACCTGGGCTCCAATTGTGCCATGATCAAACCATGATACCGGCTCTGCTTCCATGTAGGGAGGACAATATAAATGAAATCCTTGATGTATCTCAACCTCAGGAATAGATTTATGGCCCAGACTTGCTAAGATACTCAGAGATGGTGGGAGAAAATCACAATAACCTTGAATATTTATCTTTGGAAGGTACAGTTGAAATAGAATTAGGGATAGAAAATTACATCATTCATTAGGCCCAAGTTATGACAGAAGAATTGGGAAAGGATTTGGAGTTACAACTTGAGTCAGATGACTATATTCAGAATAAGGGTAGCCAGAATACAGAGCCTACAGATCACCTGATATTTTTTTATCACATGCAGTCATTGTCAATATAAAAGTCACCTGCACAGTGCCTAAACACCCCCAAAACACCTAAGATAAGAGGTCATACAAAAGGCATGAAGACTAAGATGGAAATTGCTACAGGCATCCAGTCTACTTTAGATGACAACTTTGTTGTTACCAAATGCGTGACAAGGAGAACACAAGGTTCTCCTTGTCAGCAATGAAGATCAAATCATGGAATGTCAGAGGCATCAATGCCTCTAACAAAAGATGTAGAATCAAATCAACCCTTGATTCTATGAAGGCAGACATTATCATGCTTCAGGAAACAAAACTCTCTCAAGATAAATTCGATAACACAATAATTAAATGTCCCAATTGGGTTTCTTCGCACTCCCAAGGGTTGGGAGCTTTAAGAGGATTGGCAGTATTCTAGAACCCTCAAAAGATTCAAGGTCAACTCATTCAGCAGGACCATAACTAGCAACTCCTCAATATGACATAATTTGATATGAGTGTTATTCTAATAAATGTCTATGACCCTTCTTCAACTCAGGACAAATTGAGGTTGTGGGATGTCCTCACTAGGCTGATTCAGAGTTAAGACTCTTAGAATATCATACTTGGCAGAGATTTCAATGCAATTATGAATCAATCAAAGAAAATAGGGGGTATTATTCAACCTATCAAAACTATTCAAGACTTTTCTTGCTTCGTTGACAATAACAATCTTATGGATATTCATCCCACTCAAGGCTCCTTCACATGGACAAACAAGAGAGCAGGGTTTTCCCAGATTGCTGTTAGATTGGACAGGTTCCTACTTTCACAAGAGTGGAAGCTCTAGAATGTTCAAGTTCAGTCAGAAATTATGGCTGTCCCAAGATCCGATCACTTTCCTATTTCACTTATCATCAACAAATTAGGAATTGTTGATAAAAACCACCAAGCATCTTTTAAGTTTGAAAGAATGTGGCTTCGCCATTCGCACTTTCTCCCTCTCTTGAATCAGTGGTGGATAAGCTCTCCTTTTGTTAAAGGTTCTAAAATGCATCAGTTTTCAATGAAGTTGAAACATGTCAAGAAAAATATCAAACAGTGGAATGAACATGTCTTCAAGAATATTTTTCAACAAAAAGAGGAAGTAAAGCAACAACTGTCTCTTATTTACAACCAAATTATTCAAAATGGTATGAATAATGACTCCTACCATAAACAAAAATATCTCCAACATGATTGGGATGAGTTAAGCAACAAGGAAGAGGAGTATTGGAGGAAAAAATCCAGGGAGTTATGGTTGCGAGAGGGGGATAAAAATACAAAATTCTTCCATGCCTCAGCCACACAAAAAAGGGCAGCAAAAATAATATTCAAAATAACTGAGGTGAATTTGGGAAACATTATTTGAAATGCCCAAGACATTTGTGAGGAAGGAGTTAATTTTTTCAAGAATCTATTAGCTCCAGATACAGACCCTTCTCTCACGGATGAGAAATTGAAGGATATTCTGGATGACATCCCATCAATGGTGTCCCCGATGGAGAATGATATGCTTATGCCCCCCTTTTCCATCCAAGAACTTTGTAAAGTTGTTTTCTCATTTCCTCCAGATAAAGCACCTGGGCTGGATGGATTCACAGCTCTTTTCTTCCAGAGTTGCTGGGATGTTATTGGTTAGGACTTATTAGCAGCAGTGGAAGAGTCAAGGAAGCATAAAAGCATGCTCAAGTATTTCAATACCACCAACATTGCTATCATTCCAAAAATTAAGGAGCCTAAGACATTTGCAGATTTTTGACCATTTTCTCTCTGCAACATCACTTATAAGATCATTACGAAGGTCGTATACTTGCGGAAGCAACATCTTATTCCTAACATTATTTCCTCTGAACAAGGGGGATTTGTGTAGGATTAAAAAACTATGGAGGAGGCTCTAGTAGCACATGAGGTGCTGTATTCCATTAATATGAATCAATCATCCAACTTTGTTATCAAATTGGATATGATGGAAGCCTATGATAGAGTTTGCTGGAGTTTTTTATTTAAACTTTTGTAAAAGATGGGTTTTTCTAATGGTTGGTGTAAATGTATCAAAGCATGCATCTCGAGAGCCTGGTTTTCTATAATCATTAATGGCAAACCGTCGGGCTTCTTCTCCTCTACACAAGGAGTTAGACAAGGAGACCCCATATCCCCACTGCTCTTTATCATCATGGCAGAAGCATTCAGTAGAGTTATACAGAAAAAGAATGCAGTAGGGTCTTGGAAGGGAGTGCATATTGGTGGCACCACTATATCAATCACACACTCATTGTTTGTTGATGATACTCTTTTGTTTGGGAATTCAAATGTGCATGAGGCTAGACAAATTAAACATACTCTTCAATTATATTCCATAGTCTCATGACAAAGTATCAATGCAAAAAAATCCAAGATTTACTTATTTAACACTAATAAAGTTATATCAGACAAAATTGTTCATATTCTTGGATTTTTAGAGAACTTCTTGCCTTCCATGTACCTTGGTATCCGCTTTTTCATGGGCTCTAACAAAGCAAGTTATTGGTCTTCAGTTCTGGAATGTATTAAGGGCATAATATTATCTTGGAAAGCCAGATGGTTATCTTTGTTAGGCAGAATCTGACTTATCAAGTCAGTATTATCAGCCATCCCAAATTATTATTTAGCGGTTTTTAAGGCTCCATCTTCCATTTTACAAAAGATTCAGACCCTTATTAGACACTTTCTTTGGACAGTGAATATGAAAGTTCTGAAAATAAAATACCTCTAATATCTTTACAAGATATGTCACATATCCTAGCAACAGGTGGTACAGGGGTGCACGACTTAGCAAGAAGAAATGAGGCATTTAGTGGTAAACTAATTTGGTAAATTTACTCAAAACCCCACAATAAATGGTGTCAAATTATGCAGCAAAAATACTTGGACAATAATGAACCTTCATGAATAATTTCAATTCAAAATCCTCCCAAAGGTTCAGCCATTTGGAATTTCATGTCTTCATCTAGAGATATTGTTGTGAAGTATGTATCTTGGGAGGTTAATAATGGCTGCAGTGTAAAGTTCTGGAGAGACTCATGGAATGGACAACCCCCTCTATCCATAATTCAAAATATCATAGCAGTTAAAGAGGCTTCAGATCACAATTGGGGAATTCAACTTATGCATTACATCTCAGCAGTGTGTAGATTCTCAGGTAAGGTCATTTGGAGGGATCCAGAGGAATTACCACTAAGTGACCAAGAGAAGAATTATTTTAGAGACATATTAGCTACGAGAAATGTATACCTTTCTTCAAATGAGGATAAAATAATCTAGGCTCTGGCATTAGATGGCAATTACTCAATTAAAGAGGGATATAAACTTCTGCAGGAAATAGGGTCAAAAGAGACTCCTTCACGGGCTTTGTCCTTTTGTTGGAACCACATTGTTCTACCAAAAGTAGGCTTCTTTGCCTAGCTTGCAATTAAGCATAGAGTCCTGAAAAGTGAGAGGTTAGACAAATTCTGGATAGCACCACCATTTAAATTCTTGTTGTGTGATGGCCCAAATGAAACAATAGATCATTTATTTATGACATGCCCATTTGCACAACCGTGTTGGCTATTCATTCTATGTAAATTGGATTTCAACACCCCTCTTCCAAACAATATTTGGGACCTCTTCCAGTCATGGCCATACCTATACCGAAAGTCCCTTTTTAATTGTATTTGGAAGTGCACACCACCTTTAGTTAAATGGGCCATTTGGTGGAAAAGAAATAAATGCATATTTAGGAAGGTCTCCTCTCCAATTGAAGCAGTTCTTGATGGCATTGATAAATCCATATCAGAAGTTGTCAATGCCAAATTGACTAAATGTAATTTCAATTGCTACTCATTGGGATAGCTTAATTATGCGAGCTTGGATAAGACTCTTTATTCCCTTTGGGTGTGTAATTGCAAAGCAGAACACAATTAAAATTGATAGATCGGAGGTTAAATGGAATCTACCCTCACTGGATTTAGTCAATTAAAATTTTGACGGGGCATCCCGAGGAAACCCAGGTAAGTCAGGAATGGGGGCTTGCATTAGGAATTCTAAAGGTGACATTTTAGTGCTAACAACCTCACCCCTACCTAGTGGAACAAATAATATTGCTGAAGCACACATTATTCTTGAGATTAATTCTTGCCAAGCAGTGAGGATTTGAGCGCTTGCAAGTTGAAGGTGACTCATTATTCATAATCAATGCGTGTGTAAAAAGACACTCTGCTTCTTGGCATCTCAAGTATATTCTCAAACAAATTTGGTCCCTATTAGATAAATTCCAAGAAGTAACCTTCTCCCACACACTCTGTGAAGGAAACAAAGTAGCAGACATGCTATCAAATTTGGGATGTGATGGGCACATGACTTCAGCAGCTACCTCAATTGAGCTCATTACAGAGAATGATGACCTCCATAATCTGATTAATTCTAATAAACCACTTGACAAAAGATGAAATTTATTGCCATTTCAGCATTCTGTGGATTCGTACAAGCACCCAAAATCGCGGCTAAGGAATAATCATAAATGATCTCTTAGCATGATATCACAGGGACACGTGGTGGATTCGGTACGAGGCTCAAATTAATATGAATTGGTGAAAGATCATTGATCACATGTATATCACATGGATCATCTCAGCCCACATGTGTAAACCAGTTCAAGTGGGATGCAGCACTAAAAGGCACAGTAATCAGTAAATGAACAGATTAAATGTTTTTGGAATTCATAAGTGTTGGAGTTTGTCTATTTATACGGGGATCATTATATATTGGAACATCATAAAATTGTGTAATGGTGGCTCTTGCTGAGGTCTATGTTCATTGTGACTCATGTTCTCAATTTCACAGAGAAGTGTTGCCTAAGAACTATTGAATTTGGTTAGTGCCGAGGGTTGAGGAAGAAGTGCTACCTAAAATTATCGGGGATTATGTTCTTGATGGGTTGTTCATCGCTCATTCGGCCTCAACCAAACGAGTGATAAAATAGGTAATTGGTGATGAGAACCTTATTCCCACTTCGAAGCAATTCTTATACCATTCTTAGTTGGTATCAATATTTCTTTCCAACGTGATGGATTTAACACAATCTGCGCATTTGGTGGAAAGAATTGCGTTTAAAATTGTTCAAAAGCAACTTTGGATTGGGAATAACCTTTAGGTGGCTATGAAAAATTATGATTTATGGAATGGGAAAGCTCTTGTGGGGGTTTTTTTCACTCACCAACAACTTCTGCAATTTCTTGATTTTATGGAAACTTTTGACGGAATTAAAGCATGCTTGACTGTCAAAATATCAAACATTTGAATGGTGTTCTCAAAGCTACTGCATAGGTACTTGGTGTGCAATTGGAGTGTAGAGTGAGAAAGATGGCAGGTGCCCTTCTGGACATTATAGGGTTACTAAATCCTTCTTCTCCAACACATTTCTCTAAACTTTAGCATTCAAAATGGAAAATGTTGATTCACTCAAATGAGTGGAATTTCTGGGAAGAAGGTGACGCCTCAGAGGAAATGCCCAAGGTTGTGCCCGCTCTATGAAAGCAAAGCTCGAATCCAGAATTTGGAGGTGTAGATATTCCATTTTGGCCATTCCAACCCAATGCTATTGTTGAATCTGGGTGGGAGTCGGTTGCATATTTAGAATAGAGGGGTGGATGGGACTTGAAGTCTACGGCTCCTTCGGGTTGGATTTTGAATGCTTCAACACTTCATGGTACCGGTTTCAAGATGCCTACTCCTACAGACTCAACAGACGATTGGAACGAAGGATGAAATTCCCAATCTCAATTTGAATGTCCACAAAATGAGGCTGCAGAGATGGAGGAATGATCCATTTGCAGTGGGTGACAGCTCATGAGCTGAATGCAAATTTTTGAGCATTAAATTTTGTAATCAATTCATATCGAAACATATGTGTAATGTTTTGAGCCCATGTGGTTGGTTTAGTGGTTAGGTTTAGATAGTTTAAGTATACTTCATAATTTTGAATTTTGCCCCCTCGATTATGTCATGGTGTTGAAAATATTATGGGCCAAAAAATAGAGTTGCTAAGAATAGAATTAAATATTTATATTAAATAATTAAAAATTGCATTATTTACATGTTTTATACAATACAAACCACCACTTAAACAAGAAGTGTGGATTGCATGTTTTGTACAATGAACAAATGCAAGAACAAAGAATGCTGAAATCACCACTAAACATACCAAATTATGGTGAAAGATCTACAAAAAAGAGCAACTATCTAAGTTAGGGTTATTGCATAAATCCTTCATGAACACATGAGATCAAACTGTAATCATCCTCAGTCTCATGGTATTGCATGTAAATAATCATGTATCATTCAAACTAAAAGAAAAATAGGGGATCATCATCTGCAAACCACATATCAAATTGAAGATAGAATGATGGAGTTAACAAGGTGGAATTTAGTGATAAGACATGCACCAACACCCCCCTTAAGTCTAACTAAGGAAATAAAGAAAAATAAGGAAAGGAAAGAGGAAAGAGGGAAAACCTAGTGG
>MU228501.1:190043-209252 GCA_018584345.1 Thuja plicata
AAGGAGTGGCAGCTGCGAAAGGGAGGAAGGAGGTGTGGGTGCCGTGTAGGAAGTCAAGCAGCGCAATGGGGATGTGGTGGAGGATAGGTGGAGGGTAGGTGGGCGGTGGAGATATGGTGGCACAAGATGTGGTGTGGGGATGTTTTAATCCCACACTCGCACATTGAGCATAAATAGAGTCATTTAAATACAAAGCTATGCACGCATAATGTGAGTAAAACCGATAACGGCTTGGTCTTCCAGCATGGGGACTAGTGCATATTAGTATCACAAAATCCAAATAGTATGTGATATTTGGGTTTAATAAAAGCCAAAATTTTGAAAAAAATGCCTCAATATGCATGACAAAATGCTTTAATATATGCAAAAAAAATTCAATTTTCTCGATATGCGTGTAGAAGGTCGTACGACCTGTGTTTCTAAAATTCTTTTGTGACAGATTCAATTCTGTCCAAAGGTAGGTGTGTTTATAGTCATTTTTAACTGAAATGACATTATGGACGCAATGGTGGACCCAGATTTTGGTCAAAATGAATGGAAAATAGAATTAAAAATAGAATTTAATAATGAGGCCTAAAATTGATTTTTAGCCCCACGGTGGGCGCCAGAAATGTGCTACCTAAATGTGGGCCTCTGATTTAGCAGTACCCTTCAACATGGTCATTGTTCTTCAGTTGCATATAGGAATGAATATGGATTCATTCATCTTGCATGTCTGAAAGAGTCAACCTGTTGCCTTCTAGAAGGCAGGAGTATGAGCTTGCTCTTAGAAATGTGCTAGCTAAATGTGGGCCTCTGATTTAGCAGTACACTTCAACATGGTCATTGTTCTTCAGTTGCATATAGGAATGAATATGGATTCATTCATCCTGCATGTCTAAAAGAGTCGACCTGTTGCCTTCTAGAAGGCAGGAGTATGAGCTTTCTCTCAGATCATTGCAAGCTCGGTGACTACACACTAACCTAAACGAAGGATTTAAAAATATATGATGAAAGTAAAATGCTAATTAATCTAAATGATTATGCAATTTGTTGTTCATACAAGCTACTTAAGATTTAGTTTTAGAAGCACTAAATGAAATGTGAGATATTCATTTTAACAACACCAAATCAAAGTGTGCTCTAAATTAGAATGATTTGCTTGAATTGAAAGTAATAAACAACAATACTAAATAAATGAATGCTAAAAGATAAGATGAAAATATAGTATAATAACATTAAGCAAAAATTAGGATCCTTTGTGAAGGAAAAGAGTTTCTCTTTTATAGAAATCTCTCTCGAATCAACGGTCAAGATCGAACAAAAAGAGTGGCTCAGATTTGATTGAAGAAGCACAATCCATGTGCAAGTGATTTGATTGGTCAAGAGACTCAGTTGACTGAACTAACTGATCAGTTATTTTTGAAACTTCCAAAATAATTCACAGTTAACTGAAATTTTTCCAAATGATAAACAGTGGAGAATCAGTTAACTGAGTGGAACTGAATTGTTTCCATTTTGATAAATCAGTTAACTGGATTTGATGATGTCATATGCATTTTTAATAAATTAATTGATTTTGGATGCACATTTATGTTTTTATAATTAATTTAATTCCTTTTTAATTTAATTGACAATTTTGTGATTTTTATTTAATTAATATATCATAATATTAAAATTAAATAATAGTATAAGGTTTATTTGCCAATGTAATGTGATTTTATGAATTAATTAATTAATCAAGTATGATGAATAATTAGGACCTAGGTTTTAGGTCAGATCAGTTCGACTGTGATGATTTGCCTATTTGATTTAGGACTTAGGTTTAATCAAGATTAGGGTTTCTTGATTAAATGTTGAGATTGGGGGTCTAGGGTTTATGTGACCATTTTTAGGTGATTACACATACTTGTGGATCCACGGATTCAAATTCGCCACAAGGATTTCTATACAAGCAAGGTGAATTTGTTCATTTACTTTATTTATCTATGCAATTTCAATTCAATTATAAGGTTAATTCCAAAACCAAGGTTTGACCAAGGCAAAACCCTCCCCCTAAAAAACAAACCATTTTTCTTGCAGGGACAGGTTCAGAACAATGAATTGGAGTGCAGATCCGGATACCTTTTTCGGCAAACTATCAGGATCTAAAATCAGATTTTCCATTGGATTGTGCAGGTCAGAATCAGACTTTCTAGGTAAGAATCAAAATTTTTGGGTCAAAGGCGATATTCATTTCTTGGTTAGAATCGACATTATTTTCTGGGTCAGAATCAGACTTTCTAGGTTAGAATCAAAAATTTTGGATCAAAGGTGACATTCATTTTTGGGTCAAAATCGACCTTTCTCAAAAAATAAAAGTATTTCTGGGTTTTGTAGATCTCACAGTTTCAGTTTAGGATCACTAAAATAAATAGTTTCTAAGACTGTTTGACAGGGTTTTCATTAGATTATTTTTTGGAGGTATGTAATTTTTATTTCTTCATTTCAATATTAGTTTTCTAGATTTACCTTTCAAATATTTTCAATTTATCTTACCTAAACCCTCTCTTTAAAGAGGTGAGGGAGAAGTTAACCCAAGCCATTTATCTCCTTTGTATAGATCACAAATTGACACTTACCTTTGTGTTAATCGGATCTCATTAGAGGATAAATCTTGGTATTCTTCCTCTCCTAAGTATAGGGTGTGGATCCATTTTCCCCCTATACATTTTGGTGAACCCGACAAGCTTACCCCCTATCTTTTGTGGAATTAGATGCCCTATTGTGTTTGTGGTGCTCAATTTTCTTTTCATGTGTATAGATTTCATTTGAATGCATTTGGATATATCTAGATCTATTTTCTATGTATTTCTTTATTCATTATTATGTTGCACAAGTTGTTTCAAATATTTTCCAAACATTTTACAATGTGCTTTATTGATAGGGATGATAATCCTCCTATTTGGGATGAACCTTTCAATTTAGATATTGATTACTCTCTTCCTCATGAAGCCATTGTGGATGATTCTACTTTTTCGGATGAACCCTTGGATAAAGACATTGATTTATCCCCTCCTCAGGAAGAAGCTTTGGTACAAGAGGGTGATTTATTAATGGATGACTTATTCATACATGATGGTGACTCTTTTTCTAAAACACGCTCCCCTTATGCAAACATTTTAGAGAAATAAGAAAACATTATTCTAGATGCTTTACCTCCATTTGGGATTCCTTCTAGTGATGAGGCATTAGCGGAGAATGGTATGAATTCCCTTAATGCTCTCCCTCTTAGTGATGATCTTATGGAGAATCAAGATCATACCTCATCTCCTCCTAGGATGTATTCATTGCTTCCTTCTTGTGAATTTGTTTGTAGTTTTGAGACAACTAACATGGTTTATCCAAAACCCTTGTTGACTATTAAAGGTTGTCCTCGCATTATTATCAAAGGTAAAACTATGGAGTATTTAGAGTCTGTCAATGATCAAGATTTGATAGCTCACACCTATCGTACAAGGAATAACCCTCAACCTAATTCGGTGGTTCCTACTTCTTTACCACCTTCTCAACCAAATATTCCTCCTCCACCCTATCTTCCTAGCAAGGAGTATGATTTGATAAACCAATTGCACAATACCCCTGCCAAGATTTCTTTATGGGAGCTTCCTCAAACTTCACCTACCTACTATGAATACTTGCAAAAAGCTCTAGAAAATCTTCCTACTCTACCTCCTAATAAAGAGAACATCAATGCCTTCTTACAGTGCATGCATGCTACCTCGGGTCCTCTTGAAATTGTATTTACTCAAAAGGATTTACCTTCTAAAGAAGTACATAATCAATATGATGCTCTTATGGTTGTTGTTACTATCAATAAGAGTATCATTCATAGGACCTTGATTGATAATGGATCTAGGCTTAATATTTGTAGCATGGACATGCTCAAAGTGATTAAAGCCGATCTTTCAACTATTCAACCTGATAATTCCCCTATACATGGCTTTGATAACATTGATAAGAAAACTTTGGGAATCATTACCTTACCTATCAAAGTAGGTCTGGTCATCCTGAATACTCCTTTTCATGTTACGCCTGGACCTCTTAATTATAACCTCCTTTTGGGTAGACCTTGGTTGCATGAGATACATGTTGTTCCCTCCACCCTTCACCTTAAAGTTGAGTTTATTCAGAACAACATGGTGTATACACTTCATGCGGATGATGCACCAAATCCTTATTTGAATATTCAAACCCACAATATTCCTATTCCTAATAGTAATCTTTCTTCCTCTAATTCTCTTCTTGGAGATGATTAGGGAACCTTGGACTTTAATCCTTCCTTTATTGTAGAGTATAAGGTTTCTGATGACATGTAACTGATTGAATGTTTGATAATGTTAAGTTGAAGATACTGCAAGGCATTAAATCAGTTAATGATTTGTATTGTCATTGATGTCAATTGATATCATCTATATGGTCATAATGCCAAAGACTTCAGAGAATCAATGGAACAAAGGCTATGCTTTTAGCAATACATAAAATTAAAGTATTCACTAAAGTGACAGACAACACCGACGGAGTGCACACCATCGATAAAGGAAAAGAAGAAAAGTCAAAATGATACCCGATGAGTAGAAGATAGTGTTGCCCGATGAAGTAAAACTATAGGATGCTGGATGAGCTAAAAATAGAGTTGCCCAACAAGTAAAAATCCAATGAGGCCTGACAGACGGAGATCCCAAAGCTAACTGGAGTCACATCGATGGAACTATCAGTTATCACCGAAAACTAACTGAAGAGCTGACTGATGGAATAGAGACTTCAGAAAATGAAAAAATATCTAGCTGGCAAGAGCTAAAGATAGACTTAACTGGTTGTTTTCTTTTTTTTATTCGACTAGAGTTAAGTAATTGATTTAAAGAAGATTTGTACAGTTGGAAAGAAGATAACTACGAGATAAATCAGGAGTTATGGTTTAAATCAAATTGGCTAGATTGCTTTTCACGCTAAGAATTAAGAACCGAGAATCAAGAAACAATGAATATCATGTCTATATAAGAGACAATCTTAATTCATTTTAAAAATATACATCACATAGAAAGGGGATTAAGGGGAGTGAATAGAAAGAGGATGCTAAAGAGAAACTGATGAAAAATTACTTCATACAGTCCTAATCAATAAAGCTGAAGGAGAGATAAAGAATTCTGCAAGCACCGATGAATAGTGAAGCACAACATCACAGAGCAGAAAGTGTGGAGTACAAATAATTGAATTGATACATTGATCAGAGAGGTAAAGTACTTAAATAGATTTGAAAATATGCAATTCAAAGTTGCATTAGAAACATGTCATAGTATTTCAGTTTGACCATTGAAGCATCAAGTCTCTTAACAAAGAAGGACTTAATAGTATTCTATATATTGAGGTACATCCCAAGGAGTGCCAAAAAGGTTGATTCATGAAATTAGCATTGGATTTGTCTGATACCTATTGACAGTCTAAGAAGGAGGCTGATTCAAGGATGGTAGCAATAGATGCCCGATACTAAGTGACAACCTCTATGTATAAAATCCTCTAATAAGGTCATACTTAACAGTGTGTTTGTAACCTTTAATAGGGTTGGCTCCTAATAGGGCTCACTTCTGAAGAGTAAAAATTTGGGGTACCGGTCCCAGTGGTTTTTCCCTTAACAGGGTTTCCACATTAAAAATTCATGGGTTATGTGTGTATGATTCATTTCTTTATTGTTTTGTATCTGACATAGTTAACACTGGAATGATCAATATACTCTGCATATTTTCTGAGTTTCGGTAAATAGTTATACTGCTTATCGATAATCAAGGAGAAAAAGGACAGACAAGGAAAATGACAGACAGTTAATCATTATAAGTATTTCGTGACATGCATCTTGTAGGGACTTAATAATCTGAGGTTTATTTGATTGGTGGTTAATGTTTAAAGCATAAATTTTTGAGGCCACTGATTCACCCCCCTTCTCAGTTATTACTAAGAATTGGTATCAGAGCTTGTGTTCTTAGAAAGGAAGGTTTCAAGACCTAAGTCAAGATGTGCCTAAATTGAACAAAGATAATTTTACTTCATGGAAAAGTAGAATAAGACTCCACTTATCAGGTATTGGTAATGATGTAACGCAATTCCTAGATATTGAATATGTGTTACCTATAGGAGTATTGATAGTAGATCAATTGAGAGAGAAGAATGAACACAACTATAGGGTTATAGAGCTTTCTTCCTCACTCTCTGATGCTGAATTTGAAGATGTTAAAGATTGCAAAACTACAAAGAAGATGTAGGATAAACTGAAGCTTGTACATGGAGGTGATACAAATGTTCTGAGAGCCAAGACAGAAAGCCTTAGAGGAAAATTTGATGATCTTAGAATGAAAGAAGGAGAAAACATCACACAGTACAACACAAGAATAAAAGTAGTCAATGTTATACGAGGAGTTGGAGGTACTCTTGAAGAGGAGATAGTGGTAGGTAAAATATTAAGAACCTTACTGCCTGTATATGCTATTAGAGTTTCTTCCATTCAAGAAATGAGAGTAGTAGCAAACAATACAGTTACTCTTGTTAGTTTAATCGGTAGACTGATTTCATTTGAGATGAATAACTTTGATAATAGTGTCTTACCAAACTTAGAATCTACATTTAAGTCTTCTATGAGAATAAGAAAATCAAGTCATAGACACACATCTAGAAGAGATAGTGAAAGTGAAAGTGAAGAATAAGATCTAGATGAAATAGAAGCACTTATGGCCAGAAGAATGCAGAGAGGCAAAGGTAAATACAAAGGCAAGTTTCCACTTGTATGCTTTAATTATAAAGAGATTGGAAACTTTGCTGCAAGATGTCCTAACAAAAGAAAATATGACAGAAGTAATGACAGATCTTATGAGAAGAAATCTGACAAAGGTGATAACAAATATTATAGAGGTTATCGACAATCAGAAAGAAGAGATACCCAAGACTACAAGGACAAAGGAAAGAAGGCTAGCTACCTAGCTGCTTGCAAAGATGAAGATACTAACATCGAACCTGATGAAGACATCGAGATGGTATTTGTAGCTGTAAAAGATGATTTAGATGATGATGAAGAAAGGTATGTAGAAACAACTCTCATATCTAAAATTAGCAAAAATGATGTTTGGATCATAGATAGTGGCTGCACTCATCATATGACTGATGATAAGCAAAATTTTGAGACTTTTGAATACTACAAGGGTGGATCAATAAGAATGGGAAATGACACACCTTGTCCAGTTGAAGCTAGAGGAACAATAATGTTGAATAACCAGATAAAGTGTGATAATTCTTATTGGGTAAAAGGATTGAATTATAGTCAATTGAGTATTTCTTAGTTGAATAATTCAGGTCACAAAGTTGCATTTAAAAATAAGAAGGAAAAGATCTTCAACAAATATGAAAATCTGATTGGTATCGGTGAACAGACTAAAGGTAACTTATTCTATCTGATTGATACTAACACCACTTTCTTAATAACTAGAAATAAAGACATATGGTTGTGGTACAAAAGATTGTGTCATGCGAATTTTGACAACATGATGAAAATAAGCAGAAGGAGAAATGTAAGAGGCTTACCGACGATGACAAAGCTAGACAAAATCATGTGCAAGAATTGTCAAAAAGGTAAAATGACTAAGTCTAGTTTCAAAAGTAAAACCCATTAATCTAATGAAATTCTAGAATTAGTCCATACTGATTTATATAGACCAATGAGGATAAAGAGTTATTATGGAGATAGATATTTTATTCTCTTTGTTGATGATTACTCTAGAATGATGATAGTCATGTTTCTAATAGATAAATCTGAAGCATTAAAGATGTTTAAATGGTATAAGGCTATGGTAGAGAAACAAAGTGGTAAGGATTTGAAATGCTTGAGATCAGATAGAGGAGGATAATTTATATCAGAGGAATTCACTAATTTTTGTAATGAGTATGGTATAAAAAGATAGGTTTCTGCACCAAGAACACCATAGAAAAATGGGATTGCTGAGAGAAGGAACATATCAATAGTTGATTGTGCTAGAACACTGATGATACAAAATGTCATCACCCAAATCTTTCGGAGAGAATCTTTCAACACTATTGTTTACACACTAAACAAAGTACAATTGAATAAAGACACAAAGAAGACACGTTATGAGCTATGGTATGGTAAAACACCCAATGTAAGTTACTTCAAAATCTTTTGTAGTCAATGTTATGTCTTAAAGGATGATAAAAATAGAAAGCTTGATGCCAAGAGTAATGAAGGTATTTTTCTAGGGTATTTCACCAAGAGCAGAGCTTATAAATGTCTCGTCAAGGATTCTAACAAAATTGTTGAAAGTGCAAATGTAAAGATAGATGAATTTGTAGAAAAGAATGAGCTGGAAAGCACAAAAGAACCAGAAGACTACAACAAGTTTGTATACTATGGACTCAACACTCTACCTGAGCAATAGTGCTTAATTATAGAATTAAAAAATGTTGCAACCAATGGTCAGACTGTTGTTTTCGATGGTCAGGATAATAATCAGAATAATGTGCAAGGTGAAGAAGGACAGAATGAAGATCAAAATAATGATCAAGCTGATACACAAAGAGCTATACCTATACTTGCAAGCTATGTAAGAAGGAACCATCTAGAGATCCAAATCATAGGAGATAAGAAAGATGGTACAAGAACAAGAAGTATTTAACCTCAAATTGTTTAATTTGTGAGTTTGAGGCAAAATCTATCAATACTGCACTAGATAATAAGGAATGGATAAGTGCTATGAATGATGAGATTGAACAGATTGAGAAGAACAAGACATGGTCACTTGTGCCAAGACCATATGACAAGAATGTCATTGGTACAAAAATGGATATTCAAGAATAAGCTGAATGAGAATGGAGAAATCACAAGGAACAAAGCAAGACTAGTATGCAAGGGGTATGCACAAGAAGAAGGTATAGACTATGGAGAGAATTTTTCACCCATTTCTAGGCTAGAAGGAGTAAGAATACTACTTGCCTATGCTAGATTCAAAGGATTTAAAGTATATCAAATGGATGTCAAGTCAACATTCCTAAATGGAATACTTGAAGAAGAGGTATACATTGAGCAACTAGAAGGGTTTGTCGATCTAGACAAGAGGAAAATGGTATGTAGACTTCAAAAAGCCTTGTATGGATTGAAACAAGATCCTAGAGCCTGGTATGAATGACTTCATTCCTATCTAATAAGTATTAGATTTGTAAGAATTAGTGAAAACAGTAATCTTTATTTGAAGGAAGATACTGATGCTAACACTTTGATTGCTGAAATATTTGTTGATGACATCATATTTGGAGGAAATGATATGCTATGCAAATCATTTGCTGATGAGATGAGAAAAGAATTTGAGATGTCTATGTTTGGAGAGATCAAGTTCTTTCTTGGTCTACATATCCTTCAGCAAAGTGAAGGTATTTTCATTACACAATCTAAATACATCAAAGAGGTCCTGAAAATATTCAAGATGGAAGATTCCAAACCAGTTGGAACACTGATGGCTACTAGATGTAAGTTAACAAGGGAGCACAAGACAACAAAGGTAAATTATACTTTGTACAGATCAATGATTGGAAAACTCATGTATGTTGTACACACTAGACCAAATATTGCACATGCAGTAGGAATTGTAGCTATATTTTCTACTAACCCCAAGGAATCACATCTAAAGAACACTGAGGAATTTTGCTTATGGTATAGAAGAGAAGGCAAATTTGAACTTAAGGTGTTTATCGACACTGATTGGGTTGGAAATCTTGATGACCGAAAGAGTACCACTGGAGGAGCATTCTTTATGGGTGACAAACTTCTCACATGGATTAGCAAGAAGCAAGGATGCATCTCTCAGTTTACTGCAAAAGCATAATATGTTGCTGCTACTGCAAACTACTCAAATATTGCATGGATCAAATAGTTGCTGGAAGGTATGAATATGAATATCTCAGAACCAATAATTATCTATTGTGATAACACCAGTGCAATAAACATTTCCAAGAATCCAGTCATGCATGCCAAGACTAAACACATTGCCATCAAGTATCATTAATTAAGAGAGAAAGTTCAAGAAAAAGAGGTGATACTTGAGTATGTACAATCAAAAGAATAATTAGCTAATATCTTCACCAAGATACTTCCCAAGGATACATTTGAGTACTTGAGAAAGAGACTAGGGGTCAAACCCCTGTCTACCAGTCAGTAATATGACTGAAGGATGCATCAGCCTACATAATATCAAAATATCATTCATGTTGATACAAGCAAAGAGATGAAATTCAAAGATACATCTATATATAGACAGGTATATATCAGAACCAAGCACCAGAGCATATTGTTGTATTGCTGATGGATAAAGGAAATTCAAGGAATATATTATGGATAGAAAAAAGAAAAGATTGTTTGACATGAATGTCAAATATTTGTAAAATATTTGTTTTGCATTGTTGTCAAAGGGAGAGAAATTATCCATATTATCACATTCTTCAGAAAAAGGAAGAGAGATTATCTATTATCAGATTACTCCAATAGGGAGAGATTATATCCTAAGGGAGAGAAAGTTGTATGAAAGATTACACAAAGGGAGAGTTGCTGACAAGAGAAAAAGACATCACAACAGAGAGAACAATCAAAGGAGAGAAATTGACACAAGGAGAGGTCTCAACACATCAGAAGATAAAGAGCTACAAGAATCAAATCTAAGCTACAACAGATCTTACCAAATTTTAGACATTTTATCGATTGACAAAAGGGAGAGATTGGTAGTTTGATGAATCTCAACGATTGTATTTCATAGTGTATTAGAAATAGTATAGTGTGATAATATATTACGTTGCTAGCAATGCCAAAGGGAGAGATTGATGACATGTAACTAATTGAATGTTTGATAATGTTAAGTTGAAAATAATGCAAGGCATTAAATCAGTTAATAGTTTTTATTTTTATTGATGTCAAATTGATATCATCTGTACGGTCATAATGCCAAAGACTTTAGAGAATCAATGGAACAAAGGTAAGGCTTTTAGAAATAAATAAAAGTCAACTATTCACTAAAGTGATAGACACCACTGATGAAGTGCACACCATCGGTAAAGGCAAAAAATAAAAGTCACAGTGATACCCAATGAGCAGAAGACAGTGTTGCCTAACAAAGCAAAACCATAGGATGTCTGACGAGCTAAAAACATAGTTGCTCGATGAGTAAAAATATAATGATGCCCGATGGATGGAGATCCCAAAGCTAACTGGAGTCACATCGACAAAAATGTCAGTTGTCACCGAAAACTAACTAAAGAGTTGACCAACGGAACAGAGAGTTTAGAAAATGACAAAATATCTAGCTAGCAAGAGCTAAAGATAGACTTAAGTCATTGTTTTATTTGTTTTATTTGAACAGAGTTAAGTAATTGATTTAAAGAAGATTTGTACAATTGGCAAGAAGATAACTACGAGATAAACTAGGAGTTATGCTTTAAATCAAATTGGCTGGATTGTTTTTCGTGCCAAAAATCAAGAACCAAGAATCAAGAAACAATGAATATCATGCCTATATAAGAGATAAGATTAATTAATTTTCAAAATAATTATCACATGAAAAGGGGATTAAAGGGAGTGAATAGAAAGAGGATGCTGAAGAGAAACTACTGAAGAATTACTTCATACAGTCCTGATCAATCAAGCTAAAGGAGGGCTAAAGAATTTTGCAGACACTGATGAACAGTGAAGCACAGCATCACAGAGAAGAAAGTGTCGAGCACAAAGAATTGAATTGATACATTGATAAGAGAGGTAATGTACTTAAATAGATCTGAAAATCTACAATTCAAAGTTGCATTAGAAATAGGTCATAGTGTTTCTATTTAACCATTGAAGTATCAAGTCTCTTAACAGAACAGGACTTAACAGTCTTCTATATATTGAGGTACATCCCAAGGAGTGCCAGAAAGATTGATTCATGAAAGTAGCATTGGATTTGCCTAATACCTATTGACAGTCTAAGAAGGAGGCTAATTCAAGGATGGTAGCAATAGATGCCTGATACTAAGTGACAACCTCTATGTATAAAACCCTCTAACAAGGTCACACTTAATAGTGTGTTTGTAACCTTTAACAGGGTTGGATCCTAATAGGGCTCACTTCAGAAGAGTGAAAATTTGGGGTACCGGTCCCAGTGGTTTTTCCCTTAACAGGGTTTCCATGTTAAAAATTCATGTGTTATGTGTGTATGATTCATTTCTTTATTGTTTTGTATCTGACATAGTTAACACTGGATTGATCGGTATACTCTACATATTTACTGAGTTTCGGTAAATAGTTATACTGCTTATCGGTAAGCAAGGAGAATAAGGACAAACAAGAAAAACTGACAGATAGTTAATCATTATAAGTATTTCATGGCATGCATCTTGTAGGGACTTAATAATCTAAGGTTTATTTGATTGGTGGTTAATGTTTAAAGGATAAATTTTTGAGGCCACTGATTCACCTCCCCCTCTAAGTTATTACTAATAGTTTCTAATCTTGATTTTATGAAGCAACAAAGAGAGTTTGAAAATTGAGCTTTTTATTCTACTTCTCATTCCCTTCATAATAACTTTGTCACTGCTTCTACCCACTATGAATCTGTCAAACCTACTAATGATGACATACTAACTATTGAAGTTCCATTGAATTCTTCTAATATGGCTTCTCGTTATGGTTTTGGTTATCATTTACTAGTTAAACAAGGATTCCATGGTCAAGGATGTGGTAAGCATAAACCAAGAATTCAAATGCCCTTACAAAATGGGGGGCATGAGAATTCTTATGGATTGGGATTTAATCCTCAACAACACATCAATGTTACCAACATCTCAAATAACAATTCAAAACATGATGACCCTATGAAGAAATTTGACCACAAAGTTCTTTTTCCTAAAATCCTTCGTGCTAAGATGATTACTAGACCTAAACACAAAAAGAATTGTAGTCCACACTTGAAGACTCTTCCTTTTTGTTTGTATCATAGATTTCATGATCACTCTACTAATGAATGTCAAGCATTACATTATAATATTATGCAACTAAATGATAGCAAAGTTATCTATATATCATGTGGCAATAAGTTATATTTCAATCCTATTGATGACATGTAACTCATTGAATGTTTGATAATGTTAAATTGAAGATAATGCAAGGCATTAAATTAGCTAATGTATTGTATTTTCATTGATGTCAACTTGATATCATTTGTATGGTCATATACATAATGCCAAAGACTTCAAAGAATCAAAGGAACAAAGGTTATGCTTTCAACAATGCATAAAAGTAATGTATTCACTAAGTGACAAACAACATCGACAGAGTGCACACTGACAGAAAGAACAAAGAAGAACAATCACAGTGATACCTGACGATAAGAAGTATAGTGTTTCCTGATGAAGCAAAACCACAGTGGTGCCCGACGAGAAAAGTCAGAAGGTTGGCCGATGTGAAAAATTCTAATGATGCCCAAATGGAGATCACAAAGCTAATTGGAGTCTCACCGATGGAACTGTCAGTTGTCACCGATGACTAACTTCAGTAGTGACCAATAGAACAAAGATTTTAGAAAATGACAAAATATCTAGCTGGCAAAGCTTAAAATAGACTTAACTGGTTGTCTACTTTGTTTTATTCGACTAGAGATAAGTGATTGATTTAAAGATGATTTGTATAGTTGGAAAGAAGATATCTACAAGACAAATCAGGAGTTATGCTTTAAATCTAATTGGATGGATTGTTTTTCATGCCAAGAATCAAGAATCAATGAATATCATGTCTATATAAGAGACAAGCTTAATTCATTTATGAATGGAATTAAGAGGAGTGCATAAAAAGAGGATGCTGAAGAGAAACTGATGAAGAAAAAAATTCATGCAGTCTTGATCAAAAAAGCTAAAGGAAGAGCTAAGGAATTCTATAGACACCGTCGAACAGTGAACACAACATCATAGAACAAAAAGTATGGAGCACAAGGATTGAATTGATACATTGGCCAAAGAGGTAATGTACTTAAATAGATATGAAAATCTGCAATTCAAAGTTGCAATATGAACAGGTCATAGTGTTTCAGTTTAACCATTGAAGCATCAAGTCTCTTAACCGAGTAGGACTTAATAGTCTTCTATATATTGAGGTACATCTCAAGGAGTGACAAAAAGGTTGATTCATGAAAGTAGCATTGGACTTTCACAATACCTATTGATAGTCTAAGGAGGCTTATTCAAGGATGGTAGCAATAGATGCCTGATACAAAGTGACAACCTCTATATATAAAATACTCTAACAAGGTCACACTTAACAGTATGTTTGTAACCTTTAACATGGTTGGCTCCTAACAGGGCTCACTTCAGAAGATAAAAAATTTGAGGTACCGGTCTTAGTGGTTTTTCCCTTAACATGGTTTCCACGTTAAAAATTCATGTGTTATATGTGTATGATTCATTTCTTTACTATTTTTTATCTTACATAGCTAACTCTGGATTGATTGGTATACTCTGCTTATTTACTGAGTTTTAGTAAATAGTTATACTACTTATCGATAATCAAGAAAGAATAAGGATTGGCAGAGAAAATTGACAGATAGTTAATAATTATAAGTATTTCATGGCATGCATCTTGTAGGGACATAATAATCTGAGGTTTGTAGATTGGTAGTTAAGTTTGAAGGATAAATTTTTGAGGCCACTAATTCACCCCCCTCTCGGTTATTACTAACAATTGGTATCAGAGCTTGTGTGCTTAGAAAGGAAGGTTTCAATACCTAAGTAAAGATCACAAGATGAACAGATGAGATGTGCCTAAGTTGAACAAAGATAACTTTGCTTTATGGAAAAGTAGGATAAGACTCCATTTATCAGGTATTGGTAATGATGTTACTCAATTCCTAGATACTGAATATGTGTTTCCCACAGGGGTATTGATAGTAGATCAATTAAGAGAGAAGCATGAACACACTACATGGTCATAGAGCTTTCTTCCTCATTCTCTGATGCTGAACTTGGAGATGTCAAAGATTGCAAAATGAAAAAGAAGATGCGGGACAAATTGAAGCTTGTACATGGAGGTGATACAAATGCTCTGAGAGCCAAGGTAGAAAGCCTTAGAGGAAAGTTTGATGATCTCAAAATGAAAATGGAGAAAACATCACACAGTACAACACACGAATCAAAGAAGTAGTCAACACTATACAATGAGTTGGAGGTACACTTGAAGAGGAGACAATGGTAAGTAAAATCTTAAGAACCTTACTTCCTATATATGCTATTAGAGTTTCTTCCATTCAAGAAATGAGAGCAGTATCAAACAATACAGTTACTCTTGATAGTTTAATTGGTAGGCTAATTTCATTTGAGATGAATAATTTTGATAATAGTGTCTTACCAAAATTAGAGTTTGTATTTAAGTCTTCTATAAGAATAAGAAAATCAAGTCATAGACACACATCTAGAAGAGATAGTGAAAGTGAAAGTGAAAGTGAAGAAGAAGATCTAGATGAAATAGAAGCACTTTTGGCTAGAAGATTACAGAGAGGCAAAGGTAAATACAAAGGAAAGTTACCACTCGTATGCTTTAATTGTAAAGAGATTGGACACTTTGTTGTAAGATGTCCTAACAGAAGAAAATATGATATAGTTAATGACATATCTTTTGAGAAGTAATTTGACAGAGGTGATAACAAGGATTATAGAAGTTACTGACAATCAGAAAGAAGAGATACCCAAGACTACAAGGACAAAGGCAAAAAAGACAACTACTTAACTACTTGCAAAGATGAAGATACTGACACCAAACCTGATGAAGACATCGAGATGGTGTTTGTGGCTGTGAAAGATGATTCAGATGAAGATGAAAGGTATGTAGAATCTACACTCATGTCTAAAGTTAGCAAGAATGACATCTATATTATAGATAGTGGCTACACTCACCACATGACCAGTGACAAAGACAAGTTTAACACTTTTGAGTATTATAATGGTGGTACAGTAAGAATGGGTAATGATACACCTTGTCCAGTTGAAGGTAAAGGAACTATAATGTTGAATAACCTGATTAAATGTGAAAATGCTTATTGGGTAAAAGGATTGAATTATAATCTGTTGAGTGTTTCTCAACTGAATAATTCAGGTCACAGAGTAGAATTTGAGAATAAGAAGGCAAAGATCTTCAATGAATCAGGAAGATGGATTGGTACCGATGAACAGACAAAAGGTAACTTAGTGTATCTGAATGATACTAACACCACTTTCTTAATGACTAGAAATGAAGACACATGGTTGTGGCACAAAAGATTGTGTCATGTGAATTTTGACAACATGATGAAAATAAGCAGAAGGAGAAATGTAAGAGGCTTATCAACGATGACAAAGCCTGACAACATCATGTGCAAGAATTATCAAAAAGCTAAAATGACAAAGTCTAGTTTCAAAAGTAAAACCCATACATCTGATGATATTCTAGAATTAATCCATACTGATCTATGTGGACCAATGATGACAAAGAGTTATTATGGAGATATATATTTTCATTCTCTTTGTTGATGATTACTCTAGAATGATGACAGTTATGTTTCTAAAAGATAAATCTGAAGCATTCAAGATGTTTAAATGGTATAAGGCTATGGTAGAAAAACAAAGTGGTAAGGATTTGAAATGCTTAAGATCAGATAGAGGAGGAGAGTTTATATCAGATGAATTCACTAATTTCTATAATGAGCATGATATAAAAAGACAAGTTTCTACACCAAGGACACCATAGAAAAATAGGATTGCTGAGAGAAGGAACAAATCCATAGTTGATTGTGCCAGATAGAGAAAGACATCACCCAAATCTTCTGGAGGGAAGCTATCAGTATTGCTGTCTACACACTAAATAGAGTACAATTGAAGAAGGACACAAATAAGACACCTTATGAGCTATGGTATAGTAAAATACCCAATGTAAGTTACTTAAAAATCTTTGGTAGTCAATGTTATATCTTAAAGGATGATAGAAATGGAAAGCTTGATGCCAAGAGTGATGAAGGTATCTTTCTAGGGTATTTCACCAAAAGCAAGGCTTATAAATGTATTATTAAGGCCTTTAACAAAATTGTTGAAAGTAAAAATGTAAAGATAGATGAATTTGCAAAAAAGAATGAGCTGAAAAGTACAAAAGAACCAGAGCCAGACTACAACAAGTTTGTATACTATGAAGAACCCAACACTCTGCCCGAGCAACAGTGCTTAATTCCTGAGCAACATATTGTTGTAACCGACGGTCAGACTGTAAATATCAACGGTCAGGATATTGATCAAAATGATGTGCAAGGTGATGAAGAACAGAATGAAGGACAAAATGATGATCAAACTAATAGAAAAAGAGCTATACCTATACTTGCAAGATATGGAAGAAGGAACCATCTATACATCTAGATCATAGGAGATAAGAAAGTCGGTACAAGAACAAGAAGTAAGTCTTTAAACTCAAGTTGTTTAATTTGTAAGTTTGAGCCAAAATTTGTCAATGGTGTACTTGATAATGAAGAATGGATAAGTGCTATGAATGATGAGATTGAAAAGATTAAAAAGAACAAGACATTGCCACTTGTGCCAAGACCAAATGACAAGAATGTCATCACTACTAAATGGATATTCAGGAATAAGTTGAATGAGAATGGAAAAGTTAAAAGAAACAAAGTGTACACCTCCTTCTTTCATGATTCATGATTCCCAAGCTTTCCAAAGGTTAAGGTTAGCAGAAATGGTTTTACAATGATAGAAATCAAGTACACAAGATCTACTAAAATGAATAATTTAAAGTGTAACTAATAAAATGTACAAGCAGAGAAAGGAAAACAAATGAATGCAAACCCCAAAGTGCTTGAAGCTTCTATTGTCTCTCTTTACTCCTTCTGAAACGTTGTTTGTGATGCTCAGTATTGGTGTGGGTAGCGTCTATGACTTGAGAAGCGTTGAGAATTTGATACTTGAAATGAGTGTGTGATCACAAGATGGCTTGACTGTTAGAACCAAACTGACGGAGTTATGGCACACAAGAGCTTGAAATCTTGGATCCTTCAAATGGTTATGAAGGGTTTATAATATAGGAATTGGGGATGATATGAATGGTTGAGATCAATCCCAGAGATAGGGAGATGAATGATTGAGATTAAAAGGAATTGGAGAAGCCACCAGTAAACTCCACCTCTTCATTTGGTAAAGAGGAGATAGAGTTTGGTTGACTGAAAAGCTAATTGTGAGTTACCTTTTAGAACTGAAGAGGTGGGTGGACTTACCCACATGGAATGTAGAGATGGGTGGAGTAACCCATGTGATCTAATTAGAGTTATCTCTTTGAAGACAAATGAATATTTAATTCATTTATTTAATTAATATTTTCAACATGTGAGATAATTGAATTCTTTTTGATTTAGAATTACTTTATTTGATGAAATTAAATTAATTTAATTAGTAAGTTTAAATATTTGAATTTAAACTATAGGAAATTGAATTTAATTAATTAATTAATGGTAATTAATCAATTAAAGTTAATTAATTATTTAATTAATTTTGTTAATTTGATTAGATGATTTGGAAAATAAAGTTAGAAGAAAATAGATAATTAATTAACAATTAAAAAATTATTAATTAATCGATGAAAATTAGTGTTTTTAATGTAAAGTCGCAAGCCTATCCATTTTCGGGTGTCTACATTTGCCCCTCTTTGATGCAATGTGATTGATCACATTGTGTCAAAGAATTTTTCAGATTTGATCCTTGCCTAGCTTGCCGCAGTGACCACAGGTGGACTATATGCCCCCTCAACAAATTAAGCATAGAAAATGTGTCAGATGAGCATTAATTTGTTGAAAATGTGAATCACTATATGATGATGATGAATGCATTCCTATGTTAGTTATGATGGATGCATTGATTATATGATCTACTATGCACATATTTTGGATTTTTCTTATGTAATAAATGAATGCAATCTACTATGCACAAAATATCTGAGTAATGCATGTGTTAGTTAGAAGGAAGTTAGTTTAGACTGTGATCTCTGGGATTGATTGATAGATATGGAATGATAGAAAGGAAATTTTTTATTTTTTGATAGATATGATTTGATAGAAAGGATGAGTGTCCCAAGTCACTACCCCTGTTTCCAATATTTGTCATCATTGCATC
>MU228501.1:213529-236750 GCA_018584345.1 Thuja plicata
AATGGTGGAGGCATGTCCAATATTGCTTTGACTTTCTTTGGGTCTACTTTGATTCCTCTATGTGACACTATGAACCCTAGTAGCTTTCCTGCGGTAACCCCAAATGCACATTTATTTGGGTTTAAACAGACCTTGTATTCCTGCATTCTGTCAAAGATTGGTCCCAATACTTGTAGATGATCCTTGCAAAGCATTGACTTGGCTAGTATGTTGTCCACATAGTCTTCCATTGTTTTGTGGATGAGATCATGAAAAATAGTTTTCATAGTCCTTTGATATGTCGTGCCAGCATTCTTGAGACCAAATGACATGACGTTCCAACAATAAGTGCCCCAAGGACATGTGAAAGTTGTTTTATGTTGGTCTTCTGGCATGATCCTTATCTGATTATACCCTGAAAAGCCATCCATGAGTGATAGCATTTGATTTCTAGTGGTTAGATCCACTATCATGTCAATATTAGGTAAAGGAAAATCATCCTTGGGAGAAGCTATGTTGAGATCTTTGAAGTCTGTGCAAATCTGTATTTGACCACTGTGCTTTGTAACTAGTACCAAGTTAGATATCAAGTCTGCATATGGGATTGGTCTTATGAACTTGGCATCCAGGAGTTTTTTCAATTCTTCCTTGACTAGCAATGCAACATGGGGATGCATCTTCCTTAGCTTCTACTTGACAAGTTTGGCATTTGGTAACAATGAGAGATGATGTAGCATGAGTTATGGATCTAATCGTGGCATATTTGAGTATGACCATGTGAAGTTGATCATCCTTTCCTTGAAGCAACTGATGAACTATTCTCTCTCCTCTAGGGTGAGTGATTTTTCCAAGTATATGTTCTTTGGGTTCTTGTCATCTCCCAAATTGACTTCTTTTGTTTCTTCTGCTAGTAATGCTAATTTCTCCTCTGTCAAGGAGAGGAGCTCCTTCTTTCCATCTTCTAGCACCTCAGTGAGGTTTTCGCTAGAAGATATGTCTTGTTTTAGCTTTTTATCTTTTTTTGTTATTTTTTCTTTTGTGGACTGGAAAGAGGGGCTTCCTCTCCAAATTATGGTGATCTGTTGAGGTCGAAGGAGAAGCCTTCTTTGTGGTCTCCTAATGAAATTCCCTCTCTAAGTCCCATGAATTCTGCAATAGCCTCATCATTCTTGAAGATGTCTATATAAGGCGGTCCTTGTTGATCCCACTCTATTAGCTCTGGGTGTACTAGACATAGACTCTCATGTTGGTTTGACTCTATGTGGTTGAAAGGGATGACATATATAGTTCCTACAAAACTAGAATGTGATGTGGATGCATCACCTGTGGAATGGTAAATGACATGTTTATTTATGCAAGGTTAGTCATTAATGGATAGTTGGTCAAATAAGTCTTCCAGGTTTATGATAGTGTTTGACCAAGGAGAATAATCTGGGATTGATGGTTCAGATTCGTGAAGGGATCTCCACTTGTGCTCATGGGAGTCATTTTTGATAGAATGCTTGTTAGATGTCTCACTTACTTTGTCATCATCAATTGCTATGTTAATATTTATTCAAGCTTGAGTAGTTCCCTCTTTGGCGGGCAACAATTGTGCTAGTATGTTTCTTATTAAGACATGTTCTGAGTTGTGCCCCCGGTGCATCTCTGCTATTTGTTCCTAATCAACTGGGATGTCTTGGATTATAGGGCTAGTTCTTTGTTTCCCATAGCCTAACCCTCTTTTGTTTCTCTGGGTTGGTGGGAGAGACAATTCCATTAAGCCTTGTTGCCTTAGCCCCAGACCAGTCATACCATCATGCCCAAATCTTTGTAACATTGTATAACCATTTCCATAGTTTGACAAGGGTAGGGGTTGTTGAAATGTCTCTTGTGGATCTTGGTATAACCACATACTGATATCTTGCTCAAATGGATTTTCCTCTACAATGTTTCCCCATATGACAAAGGTTGTGGGAAGACATCTAAATAGAATAGGCTATGGAGTTTCTATTATAATAATAGGTTGTGGCATGCCATAAGTTCTTGGGCTCTGAGGCATGTGCATGATGGTGAAAGCCTCCTCATATCTATATTCACCACAACCCTTGTCGATAATAGATATTTTTCTTGATTTCCATGTGACATAATTAGTATTTGAATCTGTGGATGAGGGGATGCTTGCATCTTGGTTTAGGGGTACCTGGCTGTCAGTACTGATTTGGACTGCATTACAGTATTGGAAAGGCTGGGGATCTCCCTCTATGATTATTTCTTCTCCTTGGTGTGGGAATTTGATGCATTGATGGTATGTTGATGGTAAGGCTTGCATTTCATGTATCCATGGTCTCCCTAGAAATATTTTGTATCCCAAATCAAGATCTACGATTTGGAAGGGAGTGTTTTTGACCACTGGACCAATATGGACAAGTAGAATGATAATACCTTTAGAGGATCTTTCCTCTTCATCATAAGCTTTGATATTTATCCTCCTCATGAAATCAATGCCTGATTTTGAATAGCCTAGTTTCTTGATTAACTTTAGAGTACAAATGTTTAACCCAGCTCCACCATCAACAAGGACTCTATGGATAGAGCTTTTGTGGACCTGGACAAGCAAGTGCAAAGGATCATTATGCAGGGGTTTATGCGGTGGCACATCGCGGTCTATGAATATGGCATATTTTTTAGCATCTATATGGTTAACCATCATTTGGAAGCTCTTGGGTGTTATGTCCCTTGGGATAGATGCATTGTGAAGGGCTTGGTCAAGTGCCAATTTATGCTATGGAGATATGCGTAATAGGTCAAACATGGAGATCTAGGGAGGTGTGCTCTTTAGTTGATCTACTATGCTTGGCTATGGATCTAAGGTTGCATTAGGATTGACAGATAAGGATGGTACTCCCTATAAGACAACTCTGGTGTGACACGTGGTTACAACACATTTGTTACCTTGGTCTTTAATAGTGATTGTAGCCACATGGCTATCTGAAGGATTGAGGAAATTGATAACATTATCACTGTTGGCATATGTATAGTTGACCTATTTGGATGATCCACCAGACCCGTAGGATTTTCCCTTATTGTGATCATAAAAGGTGTCATTGAAGATAGTGTGATCAGTTGTTCCTTTGGCTTGGGTATTTGTTACATCGATGACCCCTATGTCAATGAGATCTTGGATAGTGTGTTTTAATCGGTAGCAGTTAGACATTTTATGTCCTTTCACCTGATGAAACTTGTAGAATTATTTGTCATTATACCACCTTGGGTTGTTGGCATCTTGTTCAAATTCCTTGATTTCTGGGAGAGTTATAGTGTTGGATTGTATCAGCTTGCGTAAAGCTAATTCTATCGGCTCTCCTAATGGTGTGAAATCTTGTTGCTGGAATTGAAACCGTGGTTTGCATTGAGTCTATTGTTGAATGTTTGACACAGTGGCCACTTGGACACAGGGAGGATGGTTTTGGGTGTATGCTTGTTGAGTGGGCTCTGTGGGTTATTGGTTGGCCACATGTGTGCCTTGCAGCGACACCTTGGGTTGTGTGTAGTTGATTTTCTTCACATCAATGACACCATCGTTGGTAACATTTTTGCTTTTGTTCCACCACTTAGCTTTTCCCATTGCATTTTTTTTTGTATTCATTTGTGTTGGCTCTACAAGGATTCCTCATTTGACTAAGTTCTTCTCACAAAGAAATCCTCATTCGATGATTTGTGTGAAGTTTAGAGCTAATTGCAATTCTATTGTGAATGACATGTCTGGGATCAGGTTGTCAATGAACATGACTATTAGGTCTTGTTCAGACACATCATATGTTATGTAGTTTGTAGTATTCCTCCATCTCTGTAGGAACTTCACAAAATACTCTCCATCCTTCTATTTGATATCACAAAGGTCCTTGATACTAACCTTGCGCTCGATGTTGTGATGGAAGTGAGTGATGAAATTTTCAGCCAGTTCACCCCAAGACTGAATGCCATGAGGTGAATGTGAGAACCATTCCATTGCTGGTCTAGCCAAGCTTTGTGGGAATAGTCGTATTAAATATGTCTCATCATGGGTGACTTTGACACAACTAGAAAAAAACTCTCAGATATGTTCAATAGGGTTGGTATTTCCCCTATATTTGTCAAATTTTGGTACCGAAAAGTGAGTTGGGAATGGAGACATGTGAAGAGAATGGTCAAAGGGGTATGGGTATAAATCCTCTACAGTGTAGGATTTGGTTTGCGCCTAATTTTGCATATCCATAATTTGGGTTTGAAGGGTTTGCATTTGTTGCATCAACATGTCCATTTGATACTGAGGCTGATGTGTGACAATGTTCCTCTGTGCTGTAGTGGGTATGAGGATGCACCTCTATGCCCCTTGTGTAGGAACATAAGATTTCATCATGGGTAATTGATATTGATTTCCCATCGCATGGTTTTGAAATAGGGGTACATGAGTAGCCCATGGTGGGTTTTGATGCATTTGCTGTTGGGATTGAGAATGTTGTTGTTGTTGTTGAAACTGTGATTGATACTGCTAGGGTTGATATTGTTGCTAGAGAGGTTGGGGTTGTTGTTGTCAGGGTTGGAATTGTGGAAAATGAAGCTAGGGTTGCTATTGTTGGGGTTGGATTTGAGAAAACTAAAGCTGGGGTTGGAATTGTGGCAACTGAAGCTGGGGTTGTTGTTGCGGAGGTTGGATTGATGTTGGAATGGGAAAAGGTGTAGGTTTGGGTGGGCATTGACTGTAATTTGTACCTACAAAGATGGATCCCTACGGGCATGAGGTGTTGATCCCATGACTAGTATGAATTGACTGTAGTAGCGGCATAGTTTAAGAATAGTTAGTATTTGGTGGGATGGAAGGCATAGCATGAGAGCTTGATTGTCCCGGCCATGTGACCGAAGGTGGGAGCATACTAGTGACTATGGGTGCACTTAGTTGTGAGCCTGTCATGCTTTGAGTGGAAGATGTGCTAGCTTGGTTTGATTGTGTATCATCTATGCCAATGTGGGTGTTACCAATGGTGGGAAGATTTGAGACACAAGTAGTATTTGAGAGGACTGAGTAGTGTTTTGACCTACAAGAGGGTTTTTGAGCCATATGGTCGATACACTAAATTCAGCGGGGAGCTTGACTCCCTTCTTTATTAGCATGGATAAGTAACATTCAGGATTCCTCTCTACAACAACGTCAACTACTTGTGTGGACTAAGCATCTAGCTCAACATCTTCAATCTCTGCTTCTGTGACATTTTGGAAAAAAGTTGACCCATGGGGTTGTTTAATGAATAGAGTAGAACTGGTATTTATGAAAGGATCGTTCTCTTGCTCTATTTCCCAAGTGGGGAATCTATTGACATATGACTCATCAGGTTGTGTTCTAGCCTTCAACCTTGTGTAAGGCCCTTCATGAGGTGTTTGAGACATAGTGTGGTCTAGATTCTGTAACTAAAACAAGTGATATAAAGCAAATAAAAAAGGATAACCTTTCTAAGGAAGTCTGATTTATGTTTTGGACAAGGGTAATTCTAAGGACAAATTTTTGTATATCTTGATCTCGAAGTTGTGATGATGTAAAAAGATAATATTTGTCGACTTTTGCCTTGGACAAAGTCACTTGATAGAGATAATGATGATGTTTGATATGATGGGATTTTTTGGAAAGTGACAATGCAAGCAATTGTTATTTTGTCATTGTTGTTGAATCTTAACTGGTGAGACTATTGTTATCTATTTGAGTAACATATCTATTGTTGATGAAAAAGATTTAACAAGAAGACCAAGTGAATGGTTGATTTAAGGCAAATAAATGGGTACTTGATCAGTTGGCACTCTGGCAAAGTAATTAGTTGTTTATCTTTCAAAGATAGTTTTTTTGGCTGTTTTGTGCCGAGCAAGTTTGGCTTGTGCCGAGCGAAGTTGCTTGTGCCAAGAAAAAGTTATTTGTGCCAAGTGAAGTTGTTTTTGATGAGAAAGTTTGTTCAGTGCTGAGCACCAGTGAAATTGCCAAGTGAAAACAATGATGTTGGCCGACTTATAGTAATTGGAATAATGATGAGATTTGAGATATCTGGCCGACTTTGTTAATTTTATTGGGATATGTAATGTTAATTAAAGATTGATCCATGTCATTTAAAAATGTAATTAATGCATGGTTTCAAGATTTAATTAGAGACTACTTTGGAAAAGTAAATGCAATGCAATGATGGAATGATCCGTTGGATCTGACCTAACCTAAGATCTATGATCTTGATTAAGTGACAAAAGATTTATCTGGCCTAGAGAGAGAGGTATATGATAACCTTAGGGGGTTATTCATTAAGTGTTTGGAAGTGGATGTATGTATGCAAGAGGATTGCATAGTTGATTTGTTGATTGGCATGACCTAGTAGAGAAGGCTGAATGCAAAAGCAAAGATTTGCATGTGTGATTGCTTGACAGATTTTCAAGCAAATCAAAAGATTGAAATGACAATGTAGGCCATCCAGTAAGTTAACATCAGAGCTGTAATTAGATCTGAATTTGCAAAGTAAGTTGTATGTATAAGATCACAACTGTTGATTACTTTCTAACCATTGTATCAGTTAAAATCCTTTAACAAGGTTGACCTAATAGTCATTTGTATAAATCCTCTAACAAGGTGACATTCAGGTGGAATGTTCGAAGTCCTCTAACAAGGCCACTCCTAATAGGGTGATTAAATCCTTTAACTAGGTCACACCTAACAGTGTGTTATTATAACCTTTAACAGGGTTGGCTCCTCACAGAGCTCACTTCAGAAGAGTGAAACTTGGTAGCATGTTACTGGTGGTTTTTCCCATATTGGTTTTCCATGTTAAATACTTGTGTCAACTTGTGTGAATGCTTATGGTTTGTTTTACTGTTATGTTTCTACAAGCTAATTACATTAGACAGTAAACTACATGATTAAAGTTGTTGACATATGCTGCTACTACTGAGTAGATCTGAAATATAAAAAGTTTTATTTGCTACATCTAGACTTGAGGATAACTGATTCACCCCTCCCCTCTCAGTTATTCTAAATTCATTCTAATAGGGGTCAAGATATTTTGAGTCTGAGCTTTTGAACTAACAATGTTTTAGACAATAATCATGCTTTTTAGAGAATGGATGATCTTTAATGTTTAGAGATTCACACAATGTTCTTCGCGTTGTCCTGGGATAGACACTAGTTTTGGACACCAAATGAAGAGTTGTTTCAAGGTTTTATGGTCAAAATAGGAATAATATATCTCTTATCAATTGTGGTACAACTCTTCCAATTGCGGTAAAGTAAATGGTTGATTATGGTAATAAACATGGCAATTTTGGCAATAAACAAGTTTAATGCGGTAGACTTCCATCAATTGCGGCAAAATGTGGGTAATTGTGGTAAAAGGGGAATAGTCTCAAAAAGACTAGAGGATAACTATCACTGTCTAACAATTTGATATTCTACAAAAATGCTTCTGATTTGCAAGACAGTTGATGTTGAAAACCCTAGACTTTAACACGTTTGACTCATTTTGATAGTTGGATGTTTGTTTTGCATTTTCAAAAATTGATCAAAGAACAAGCACAACAGACACTATGTTTTGAAGAATGAAGATTGACAATGTGTATTTTCTACAACTTTTTCAAGTTGCAAGGTTATCACAAGGTCTCAACAATGAACAGTCAGATTAATATATGTCAATGGCTTTAGAATACAATGTTATAGGTCCAATGCTTGAATGTCGATTAGCTCACACAACAATTCTCACACAACTAGGACACGAAGGTCCATGACGTAGGTGCCCGTGTTTTTTCTGTTGCCAGGTATGTTGCCATGGAATGAAGATCTCTTTCACTACACAAATACCATGGGACACATATGTTGGGGATCTTGCAGGGAAATTCTGCAACCCCTGGCACTATAATAAGGTACCTATTCAGAGGTAAATTGGGTTGGTCTCTAAATAACAAGGTTGTAGTAAGAGTCCGTGGTATCTATCCAATTAGTTTGTACGTGTGTGACTCACTTAAGGGCCTTGTTGACCATGCTAGCTCCTTAGGGATATTCATCTGATCTAGACTATCATCAACACACCTCACCCGAGCTTGGCTAGATAAAATGGAACTTTGGTTCGCGCCTTTTTTATATACCGATCAGAAGGATTACCAGTTTAAGGTCGTTCTCCGAGGAAGAAGTGCATTCCCTGGACAGGCCTTTCTAAAAAGTATAAAGGTTTTTAATCTAACAGATTATGCAAGTGCACCCAAAACTCAAGACACAAGGTAACTCGATTAAGCTCCAAAAGTTTGAAATGTGAACTAAGCTACACCACCATACAAGCACAAGTGTTCAATTTTAAGCCCAAAAAGTAGGTGTTAATTGCTTGTTCAATTTTAATGCACCAAATCAAGATATTCTTTGCTTTTTCCAATTTTTATCCCCACATCAATTTTAAGCCCAAATCTGAAATGTGAGATGTGATATGTGTGACAAACACTGTTCTTTTTAAGCCCAAATCGATAAGTGAATGAATTTTAAGTTGTATTACTATCTTGCCTCCTCGATTTGTACCTGTCCAAGAAAGTGTTTAGTATCTTCATAAATGAAAGCTTTCAATCCAAAATAATAGAATATCTGGAAACTCTGGGATTGTTGAGATTGCTAAAATTAATGGTGACTTTGTACTTACCTGCAAATCTCTTAATTGAATCAATGTACCTCATGTATGCTTCGCTTTGATATTTAGCTATGATTGCGAGAATAGTCCTTTGTTGTGATCGATAGTTGATAGTTCTCCTTCTAGCAGCTCTTAATGCTCTAGCACTTGGTATGCGTCTTATTATCCTCTTGGACATTAGTCATTTTCTCAATCCCACCAAGAAATCAAGAAAGAAAACACAAAAAGAAAACGTTTTCAAAGATCTTTCTTTTTTTGAAAATATTTCTCAGAAAAAAAATAACAGAGAATAAAATCCCTGTATAATTTCAAGACATTTCCAAAAATTTAACTTTTTTGATAAGAAATGTTGATTTGTGTCCAAAATTAAATTTTCATGAAATATCATAAAAAATTTAGAAAAATATGAATTTTGGACTATAGCTTTCTTACGTCAAATAATACCTACAAAAAAAAATTTAGATCATAATTCCTTAATTTGTGCCCTAGGGACCCATTTTATCATAAAATACCAGTTTGAAAAGATCTGTTATTTTTGCAAAATAATTTTACGTAAATTAAAATCATAGAGAATAAGCCCCCTCTATAATTCAATACCTTTCCAAAAATGTAACTTTTTTGATAAGAAATGTTGATTTGTGTCCAAAATTAATTTTTCATGAAATATCATTAAAAAATTATAAAAAATCGTAAAAAATTTAGAAAAATCTAAATTTTGGATTGTAGCTTTCTTACGTCAAATAATATGTGCAAAAAAAAGTTTAAATCATAATTCCTTAATTTGTGCCCTAGGGACCCATTTTATCATAAAAGACCAATTTGAAAAGATCTATTATTTTTGCAAAATAATTTCATAGAAATTAAACTAAAAGAGAATAAAACCCCTCTATAATTTTAATACCTTTCCAAAAATGTAATTTTCTTGAAAAGAAACTTTGATTTGTGCTCAGAAATGATTTTTTATGAAATATCACAGAAAAATTATAAAAAAAATAAAAAAACTCAAAAAAATTTGAATTTTTGTTTGGGGCCTCCTTCAATTAGCCTCAAACTACAAAAAAAAATTCATAAAATAATTCCATGTGGTTTGAAAGATATGACCAAATTTCACGTAGGCTGTAAGTTCACGTCGGGTTCACCAAAATGTACACCTCTTTTCGTGATTCATGGTTCCCAAGCTTTCCAAAGGCGATGGTTAGTAGCAACGATTTTACAATGATAGAAATCAAGTACACAAGAACTACTAAAATGAACAACTTAAAGTGTAACCAACAAAATGTACAAGAAAAGAAAGGAAAACAAATGAATGCAAATCCCAAAGTGCTTGAAGCTTCTATTGTCTCTCTCTACTCCTTCTGAAACATTGTTTGTGATGCTCAGTATTGGTGTGGGCAGCGTCTATGACTTGAGAAGCGTCAAAAATTTGATACTTGAAATGAGTGTGTGATCGCAAGATGGATTGAATGCTAGAACCAAACTGACAGAGTTATGGCGCACGAGAGCTTGAAATCTTGGATCCTTCAAATGGTTATGAAGGGTTTATTATATAGGAATTGGGGATGATATGAATGGTTGAGATCAATCCCAGAGATAAGAGGATGAATGGTTGAGATTAAAAAGAACTGAAGAAGCCACTAGTAAACTCCACCTCTTCATTTAGTAAAGAGGAGATAGAGTTTGGTTGACTGAAGAGATAATTGTGAGTTACCTTTTAGAACTGAAGAGGTGGGTGGAGTTACCCATGTGGACTGGAGAGATGGGTGGAGTAACCCATGTGATCTGATTGGAGTTATCTCTTTGAAGATAAATGAATATTTAATTCATTTATTTGATTAATATTTTCAACATGTGAGATAATTGAATTCTTTTTGATTTAGAATTGCTTTATTTGATGAAATTAAATTAATTTAATTGGAAGAATTTAATTATTAAGTTTAAATATTTGAATTTAAACTATAGGAAATTGAATTTAATTAATTAATTAATGGTAATTAATGAATTAAAGTTTATTAATTAAATAAAATTAATTATTTAGTTAATTTTGGAAATTTGATTAGATGATTTGGGAAATGAATTTAGGAGAAAATAGATGATTAATTAATGATTAAAAAATCATTAATTAATACATGAAAATTAGTGTTTTAATGTAAAGTCGCAAGCCTATCCATTTTAGGTCGTCTACACAAAGCAAGACTAGTATGCAGGGGGTATGCACAAGAGGAAGGTATTGACTATGGAGAGACCTTCGCACCCGTTGCTAGGATAGAAGGTGTAAGAATACTACTTGCTTATGTTGCATTCAAAGGATTCAAGGTATACCAGATGGATGCCAAGTCAACATTCCTAAGTGGAATACTTGAAGAAGAGGTATACATTGAGCAACCAGAACGGTTTGTAGATCCAGACAAGAGAAACATGGTATGTAGACTTCATAAAGCCCTATATGGATTGAAACAAGCTCCTAGAGCTTGGTATGAACAACTTTATTCCTATCTTATAAGAATTAGATTTGTAAGGACTAGTGAAAACAATAGTCTTTATTTAAAAGAAGATATTGATGGTAACACTTTTATTGCTGAATTATTTGTTGATGACATCATATTTGGAGGAAATGATATGCTATGCAAATCATTTGCTAATGAGATGAGAAAAGAGTTTGAGATGTCCATGTTTGGAGAGATCAAATTCTTTCTTGGTCTACAGACCATTCAACAAAGTGAAGGTATTTTCATTACACAGTCCAAATACACTAAAGAGGTCCTGGAAATATTCAAGATAGAAGATTCTAAACCAGTTGGAACACCGATGGCTACTGGATGTAAGTTGACAAAGGAGGACAGGATGACAAAGGTAAATCAGACTTTGTACAGATCAATGATTGGAAAACTCATGTATGTTGTACACACTAGACCAGATATTGCACATGCAGTAGGAATTATTGCTAGATTTTATGCTAACACCAGGGAATCACATATGACTGCTATGAAAATAATTTTAAGATATCTGAAGAATAATGAGGAATATGGCTTATGGTATAGAAGAGAAGGAAAATTTGAACTTTAGGTGTTTACCGATATTGATTGGGCTAGAAATATTGATGACTGGAAGAGCGCAACTGGAGGAGCATTCTTTATGGGTGACAGACTTGTCACATGGATTAACAAGAAGAAAGGATGCATCTCTTAGTCTAATGCAGAAGTAGATTATGTTGTTATTGCTGCAAACCGCTCAAATATTGCATGGATCAAATAGTTACTGGAAGATATGCATATGAAGATCCTAGAACTTGTTATTATCTATTGTGATAACACCAGTGCAATAAAATTTTTCAAGAATCCAATCATGCATGCTAAGACTAAACATATTTCCATCAAGTATCATTATTTGAGAGAACAAGTTCAAGCAAAGGAAGTGATACTTGAGTATGTACAATCCAAAGAACAACTAGGTAATATCTTCACCAAGCCCTTGCCCAAGGATACATTTGAATACTTGATAAAGAGACTAGGGGTAAAACCCTTGTCTACCAGTCAGTAAAAATACTGAAGGCTGCATTAGCCTACATATTATCAAAATATCATTAATGTTGATGCAAGCAAAGAGATGAACTTCAAGGCTACATCTATATATAGAGAAGTATATATCAACACCGAGCACCAGAACATATTGTTGAATTACTAATGGACAAGGGAAATTCAAGGAATAAATTATGGATGGAGAGAAATGATTGTTTGACATGAATGTCTGATATTTGTAAAATATTTGTTTGGCATTGTTGTCAAAGGGAGAGAAATTATCTATATTATTTGATATTTTTGGAAAGGGAAAGAGATTATTCATTACTCCAACAGGGAGAGATTATATCCTTAGGAAGAGAAATCGCATGAAAATATTATACAAAGGGAGAGTTGCAGACAAGAGAAAAAGACATCAAAAGAGAAAGAACAGTCAAGGGAGAGAAATTAACATAAGGAAAGAACACAACACATCAGAATAAAGAGAGCTGCAAGAATCAAATCTAAGCTAAAACTGATTTTACCAATGGTTAGACATTTATCAGTTATCAGAACAAAAAGATTGGTAGTTTGATGAATCTCAAATGTTGTATTTCATATTGTATTAGAAATAGTATAGTGTGATAATATAGTATGTTGCCATCAATGCCAAATGGAGAGATTGATGACATGTAACTGATTGAATTTTTGATAATGTTAAGTTGAAGATAATGCAAGGTATTAAATCAGTTAATGTATTGTATTGTCATTGATGTCAACTTGATATCATCTGTACGGTCATATACATAATTCCAAAGACTTCAAAAAATAAAAGGAACAAAGGTTATGCTTTCAACAATGCATAAAAGTAAAGTATTCACTAAGTGACAAACAACACTGATAGAGTGCACACCGATGGACAAAACAAAGAAGAATAGTCATAGTGATACCTAACAATCATAAGTATAGTGTTTCTCGACGAAGAAAAACCACAGTGATGCCCGATGAGCAAAGTCAGAAGGTTTCCCAACAAGAAAAATTCCAATGTTGCCGGACAAACAGAGATCACGAAGCTAACTGGAGTCTCACCGACATAACTATCAGTTGTCATCGATGACTAACTACAGTAGTGACCAAAAAAACAAAGAGTTTAGAAAATGACAAAATATCTAGCTGACAGAGCTAAAAATATACTTAACTAGTTATCTACTCTATTTTATTTAACTAGAGATAAGTGATTTATTTAAAGATGATTTGTACAGTTGGCAATAAGATATCTACAAGACAAATCATGAGTTATGCTTTAAATATAATTGGATGGATTGTTTTTGATGCCAAGAATCAAGAATCAATAAATATCATTTCTATATAAGAGACAAGCTTAATTCATTTATGAATGGGATTAAGGAGAGTGAATAGAAAGAGGATGCTAAAGAGAAACTGATGAAGAATAACTTCATGCAGTCCTGATCAAACAAGTTGAAGGAAGAGCTAAGGAATTCTACAGACACCGACGAACATTGAGCACAACATCATAGAGTAGAAAGTATGGAGCACAAGGATTGAATTGATACATTGGTTAGAGAGGTAATCTACTTAAATAGATCTAAAAATCTGCAATTCAAAGTTGCAATATGAACAGGTCATAGTGTTTCAGTTTAACCATTGAAGCATCAAGTCTCTTAACCAAGCAGGACTTAATAGTCTTCTATATATTGAGGTACATCTCAAGGAGTGCCAAAAAGGTTGATTCATGAAAGTAGCATTAGACTTGCCCGATACCTATTAACAGTCTAAGAAGGAGGCTTATTCAAGGATGGTAGCAATAGATGCTTGATACTAAGTGACAACCTCTATGTATAAAATGTTCTAACAAGGTCGTACTTAACAGTGTGTTTGTAACCTTTAATAGGGTTGGCTCCTAACAGGGCTCACTTTAGAAGAGTAAAAATTTGGGGTACTGGTCCCAATGGTTTTTCCCTTAATAGGGTTTCCACATTAAAAATTCATGTGTTATGTGTGTATGATTCATTTCTTTACTATTTTGTATCTTACATAGCTAACTCTGGATTGATCGGTATACTCTGCTTATTTGCTGAGTTTCGGTAAATAGTCATACTGCTTATCGGTAATCAAGAAAGAATAAGGATTGATAGAGAAAATTGATAGATAGTTAATCATTATAAGTATTTAATGGCATGCATCTTGTAAGGAAATTATAATCTAAGGTTTGTAGATTGGTGGTTAATTTTGAATGATAAATTTTTGAGGCCACTGATTCAACCCCCCCTCTTAGTTATTACTAACACTTGTTTCCTCTAAATAACATTTATGTTCCTATTATGGAGCTCCACATAATGTAAACAATGTTAGCCTAATCCTTGGGGGATCCTTGTCTTGCATAGTGTTGTGTGCGCTATAATAGGTCCCCTTTCATCCTTGTTCCTACGCTTGGGGGGCAAGGATGCCATCTCCTTTTTTGTCTTTCCAGGATCCACTTTTCTGTTAGTTAAGCAGTATCTTTATATTATGTGTTATCCAATCATACATGAAAATTTTGGTTTGCATTGAGGATCTATGTCCTTGATCACAACATATTTCATTGTTTGACATTGGGTTTCCATGGTTGATAAATCTCTCACCTTGGAAACTGAATTGTGTGCTATCCCTCACAAGAGTTACTTTTTCACTTCTTGCATGATATCTCTTTTCATTTGTCCCTTTCATGGCCTCATAGGAGTTGTGACCTTCTTGGCTTGGACTGGGTGTTGTCTATGGATATTGTCTTAATGTTGAAGAAAGCTTTATCCTTGTTCTTTTCTTTCCTTAACATGTAAAAAATAATATGTATTTTGCCATCTTAAGGAGGGGGCATATATACAGCCTCCCACATTCTATATTATGCATTATTTTTCTAACCTTTTGTTTTGCAGCATGCTAAATCCACTTAAGGTAATTCACATAATTTGCTAAATCCTGAAGAGATGCACATTCAATGACAATTCAATATGCTAAATCCTCTGAAGGTAACACACATAAGTTGCTAAATCTTGAAGAGATACACATTTTACAAATGTATTCCATGGTGATATGAGGATATAGATCCATGGGTACTTCATAAAAGCCATCATAATATGCACTACATACATGCACAAAGCCGCCAGAAGGTGCACAAATTTATGGGGTGACTATCAAGTGCTTTCTTGGTGGGCCATCCTATCCTTTTTGTGGTTCACAGTGAGATACACACATCTTACTGGGTGAGCTAACCACTCTTGTCTCTCTCTCTTTCTCTTTGACTAGTGATGTCTCTCTTATCATAATCTTAGGGTTGAAAAAGACTTGAGTCCTTAGGGGCTTGAGGATTCCTTTTTCCCTTTTGATTTCAATAAGATTATCTTTTCTTTATGATCTCTTTCACCAAGATTTTGCCTTGAGTCCATACTCTTGCTAAAGTGGGGGCTAAATGTATCACCGAAAAGTGGAAGCACTTTCATTTAAGACTAGTTTAGCCCTCTGAGTAAGTGGTTTGGGGTCATTTCAAGAGCCTTGAATGGGTATTTGACTTGGATCTTTCTTTTTCCTCTATTTTTCCCCATCTTCCACTTTCCTCTTGCTGAGTTTTGGCACTCTGCTCTAGATTATGAGATTCTTCACCTCAAGCTCAAAGTTGACCTTTTGGGTTAAGGTCAACCTCAACCTTGACCTAGGTCAAGGTTGACCTCGACCCTAACCTAGGTCAAGGTTGAACTCAACCCTAACCTAGGGTTCAAATTTTAGATTCTTGGGATTTTCAGATGTCAGGTTTTGGGAGAAATTGTTTCCTACATCTGGGTAGGCTATTTTAGTCTTCGTGGCAATGATTATTGAAATTATATTTAATATATGTCCAATTTTAGGGGTATAGATCTAATGGGAATTTAATTCTCCTAAGTAGGCCTCTCTAGAATATTGTGCCCTAGATTTGTATATAAAGAAGCTTTCTCCTCTCATTTTCTCTAAGCACAAGAACCATGAGACTTGAAAAGACAAGTTAATATCTATTGAAGTAAGAATCTACTCTCAAGAATTCAAGCATTAAAAGACATTAAAGAATTCAATTCATCAAGGAGATCCATTGGTAGCAATTGAAGGAATCAAGCTCTATGGAGCCCTCTTGTTGAAGATTTCTCCATCCGCATCCATGCAAGCCTCTTCCTATTCCAAGATCCATTCAAGATTGGTGTTGAAGATCTAAAAGAAATTAATTTGAGACATCCTACATTATACATTCATTTGGAGCATTTATACTTGTGGATCCATGGATTTGAATCCACTACAAGGGTTTCTATACAATCAAGGTGAAATTATTCATTAACTTTGTTTATCTATGCAATTTCAATTCAATTATAAGGTTAATTCCAAAACTGGGGTTTGACTAAGGAAAACCCCTCCCCCCAACAAAAAAAGTATTTTTATTGCAAGGATAGGTTCAGAACAATGAATTGGAGTGCAGATCTGGATAACCTTTTTGGCAAACTGTCAGGATCCAAAAATAGATTTTCTGTTAAACTGTGCAGGTCAAAATCAGACTTTCTGGGTCAGAATCAGACTTTTTGGTTCAAAGGTGACATTCATTTATGGGTCAGAATAGAAATTCTCTTTTGGGTTAGAATTGGAAATTTGGGTCAAAGGTGACATTCATTTTTGGGTCAAAATTGACCTTTCTCAGAAAAGAAAAAGATTTCTGGGTTTTGTAGATCTCACAGTTTTAGTTTAGGATCACAGAAATAAAAAATTTCTAAAACTGTTTGACAGGGTTTTTAGCAGATTATTTTTTGGAGGTATGTACTTTTTATTTCTTCATTTCAATATTAGTCTTCTAGATTTACCTTTCAAATATTTTCAATTGCTCTTCCCTAAACCCTCTCTTTAAAGAGGTGAGGGAGAGGTTAACCCAAGCCATTTGTCTCCTTTGTATAGATCACGAATTGACACTTACCTTTGTGTTAGTTGGATCTCATTAGAGGATAAATCTTGGTATTCTTCCTCTCCTAAGTACAAGGTTTGGATTCATTTCCCCCCTATACACTAAGTTTGGAACATGGATTCAGATTGTATCTTTTAACCACCTAAAGTCAGAGATAGAACACAATCTTAACTTGAAGTCTTTAGGAGCCTCACAAGATATCTCTGGTCTTGAGAAAGACCTTGGGCGGGACCATGAGGTGAGTGGGTTAGATTGGAAACATTGGAAATGTTCAGATTCAAGGTATCCTCCTATTCTTTTTCCAGAGATAGTACAGATGGAGGACCTGTCAACATCCAAGATTGTATCGATGGTAGATAAATATCATTCTTCTATTGTTCTTCTAGAGGTAACACTGATGGAGGAACTAAACATAATGGGGTTATCACTAGTGGAGGATAAATACAATCAAGAGATCACTCTATTTTTATGGTTACTCTACTGGAGAATCATAAACTCCTCAAAAGAGTTTCAGATGAGATTATATTTAACAAGACTAGATGGCCCTTTTCCTACAGAACAAGTAGATCCTTAGTGGGGTCGAAAGGGTGTTGGGTCCAACTGGACTTCCTTAGAATGGATAAAAAGCTTAGGTAGGGATTCAGGTCATGGTCCATAGCGATGCCATGGATCAAAACCATTCAATTTCCCCCAAATCTGTCCAGGATCTCAAAAATCTGGGATTCCCAACCCCTGGTCCAGCCTTTGAAGATAATCCTATATAGCCCTCCTTTAGCTCACATCCCCTGGTTCAATCATAAAAACATTGATAAGCTACTATCCCAATGGTTTGTAGAAGTGAAAACAAAAATGATCGAGGAAATCGTTGATCAAGTCATAGTATAAATGGAGACAAAAATAGAACTAGACACATTCTCAAGGACTAAGGACAATAATATAGTCCTCATGGATGGTTCTTATGCTAAAGGCTCTAATACAACTGGTAACTCTTCCAATTTTGACAAGGAGAACATCTTACAAATAAAAATTAAGGACTTGTGGAAATTGACCAAAATGGAGAGAGTTAGTCTTTCCTCTCAAGGGGAAGAACATGAGGGGAAATATTCCACTACACATTCTTAGCCCAATCCTTAGAATTCAGAGTTGTGGGATCCTAAAACATCTACCAATAGTTTTGGACCTAGGAAATCCTCCATAATCTTAGCTAAGGGGTTGGACAACAAAGTATCTACAGGGCCCAGCAAGGATTTTTTCAAATAGAGGAAGAACAACAAAGTGGTAGGTAAATCTAACAACATATCACCAATAGTAAAGGTTATAGTGGGTATTATGCCTCTCAAACCTATTCTAAGATCTAAAAAAAGTAAGGTCTTAGATAAGGAAAATCTCATCAATCTTTAGGCTATTGACAAGACTCAGGGCTTTCTCATTTCCCCTAGATTACAAGTAGTTTATGATCCTTTTGGATACTCTGGTATTGCCCCCCCCTCTGAATAATATATCCAACTCTCTCTTCTTTGTAGAAAGGCTATTAGAGGCAGACTATGTGGATGAGGAAGAACATTTGGAAGATATTGAAGGGTGAAATTACCCTAACTCTCTTTTGAAGGAATCTCATCCCAGTTCTTTTGACATGCTAAACCCTTCACAAGTTCCCAAGATGGTTTCTCCCCTGGCCCCAGTCTCATTGGATCAAAAAAAGTTATTAGGTATTTAAAAGTCTATAAATAGGTAAACTTCCCTTGATTGTGGAAACATCCGGAAGAAGGGTAAAGGTAGGAAATCACTTTCAGCTCTTAGAGCTAAAGATGGGGAAGATCTTGATCAAAAAAAGATCACAACCTATAGATACAAATTGGGAAGGGGAAGATCCTTCCTAGGGTCCAATGAAAATCCTATCTTGGAATGTTAGTGGTTTGAATTCTACTAACAAGAAGTGAGTGTTCAAACACTACATTCTTCACATCAGGGTAGAAGTTGTGCTCCTTCAGGAAACAAAAATGAATTTTGAGTAGATGCTCAAATTCACTAAGGAACTATGGAATTGGGCTTTGGAGGTGGTGGATTCTATTGGTTCCTCTGGGGGCATTTCCATAATCTGGAACACAAGACACATAACATACTCATAGGCGGTTAGTAGCACTAGTTGGATGGGGGGTGATATCAGTAGCCTAAACTCTAATTTGAAATTTTTGATCCTCAATGTATATGGACCAACTCTTAGGAGAAAAAAATTGGAGGTATGGAAGGATCTCACCACATGCCTTGAGGGCTAGTCAGACAAAAAATTCATACTGGGAGGTGACTTTAATGCCATTGCACATTTATCTGAAAAAGGGGAGGCTCTCAGCAAGAAACCCAATCTCAAACTGACTTCAAAGAATGGGTTCACAAAGAGAATCTAATGGAAATATATTTGGATAATGGGGAATTCACTTGGAAAAAGTGGAGACTCAGGCTCAACACCATCTCAGAAAAGATATATATATTATTCTTCAAGGGTGACTTATCTTCCTTCCCCTTTGACGTTAAAGCCTCCATTTCTCCCACCTTGGGCTCTGATCACTTTCCCATTTTTCTTAACATTCTTGGGGAGGACAAACCCTTTCTTTTCCCATTTAAATTTTAGAACATGTGGTTAAAATATAATTATTTTTCAAAACTTATAGAGGAATGGTGGAAATATTTGTAGGTGAAGGGGTAAAATATGTTCTGCTTTATATCAAAGCTTAAACTTGTCAAACAAAATCTTATCATTTGGAACAAAAATCACTTCAAAAACATTTTCTCATCCAAGTTGGAAATAGAACAAAAGCTCAAGGTTCTAAATGAAATGATCCTTCACCAGGGCATGAATCATGAGTAGTATGAATTAGAGAAACCCCTCCTTAGAGAGAAAGAATACATCCTTGCAAAAGAAGATATCTTTTGGCGACAAAATACAGAGAGACTTGGCTAGAAGTAGGGGACAATAACACTAAATTATTTCACAAAAATACTAAATTATTTCACAAAAACACTAAGAAATAGAGAAGTTTCAATAGAATCCATCACATAACTAATGCCAATGGGGGCACACTTCAATATTAGAAGGAGATTTAGGAAAAAGTGGTCAACTTCTTCACAAATTTGTTAAACAATCTTGAAGGTTCTCATCTTCAAGCACATAATGTCATGCTGGAAGACATCCCTAAAATAATATCTCAAGAGGACAATAAACTCTTATGGCTAGATTCACCAAGGAGGAAATTTTTAAGACTCTTAGTCAGATGACTCCTGACAAATATCTAGGTCTGGATGGGTTCCCCCAAGCTTTTTCCTTCATTTCTGGTCCATATTGGGAAAAGATCTCACAATGACATTGGAGGTTGCCCGACCCTCAGGTAGATTCATGACTAAAATTAATAACACTTTTATTGTGCTTGTTCCAAAAAAATAAAATGCCAACAAAATGGATGAATTAAGACTGATTTCTCTTTGCAATACGATTTACAAATTGCTTTCAAAGACATTAGCCAACAAACTCAAAAATATTTTGGGGAAGATCATTCGGGAAGTGAAAACTAGGTTTGTGCTAGGGAGATCAATTCTGGATGGCATAATCATTGGTTAGGAAGCAATTCACTCTATACAAAGGAACAAACAACCCATTCTAGTTATAAAACTAGACATTAAAAACCCTATGATAAGATGGACCGGAGATTTCTGACTAAATGCATGGAAAAATTTGGCTTCTCAAAGGCTTGGATAAACCTAATATTCTACTTCATATCAACTCCTAAATTCTCCATCCTCATCAATGGATCTACCCATGGATACTTTGAAAGCTTGAATGGGATTAGACAATGAGATCTCTTATCTCCCTTTTTGTTTATTATCATGGTAGAAGCCCAAGGCCATAAACTAACCCGTCAACATGCCCAAGGGATCCTAAATGGAGTGGAGATCACATCTTCTATTTCTGCAGTCATTCATCTATAGTTTTTTGATGACATAATTCTATTTAGGATAGGTACACAAGTGGAAGCTGCTCGATTCAAGAAGATCTTAGATCACTACACTCTAGCCTCTGGCCAAGTAGTAAACAAAGAAAAATATCATATATTCTTTCTCTACACCAAAATAAAAAACCAACTTCAAATTATTAAAATTCTAGGATTTAATGTTGGTTCCCTCCCTTGCACTTACCTAGGAATCCCAATTGACAAAGCTCTGAGATCAACCATATCTTGGAAATCCATTAGGGAAAGAATTTATAGGAAGATGGATTCCTGGAAATCCAATTGGTTATTCTAGGAAAACAGAATCATCATGATAAAAGCCACTTTGGTAGCTATTCCTATTTACATTATGCCTTGCATTTCACTACTAATGGTCAGTTATATGGATATAGTGAAGAAGCTCAGAAAATTCTTCTGGCAAGGCACAAACACAAACAATAAATTTTCTCTAATTGCATGGGACACTATATGCAAACTAGTAGATTCTAGTGGGGTAGGGATCAAAAATCAATTCTCCCAAAATCAAGCCCTTAGGGCAAAATTATTTTGGAAATTACATAGAGATCCAAATCTCAAATGGGTTAGAATCATCTGAGGAAAATATTTCCCCAACCTTAATGAGGAATAGTTATTAAGAGTGAAGGACTTCCCAAGGGGTCCAGAATTTGGAACTTTATATCAAATTCCTGAGCTACAATAGAAGAACACATCACCTGGAACATCAAAGATGGAAGTAGAGCTCTATTTTGGGAGGATTCTTGGGAGGGATACCTAAGCATCAACATCCTTTTGGGTTCTGATAGAATCAGTAAACTTTGTTTAGATAAGTGGGGATCACAAATTAAATACTACATTTCCCCTTTTTCTTTGAACTGTCAAGTAGGATCATGGCAATGGAAACAATTTGTAGAGCTAAATTTAGATCCCTTGGATATGGAGAAAATCAAATCTATTCTCTGAAAAAGATTCTTTTTGATTAATTAGGGCAAAGATGAACTAATATGAAATGGATCCAAATTAAGCGAATATAATGTGAAGGATGGCTATAAAATAATATCAGGAGATCAAGCACAACCCAAGTCTCTACTGCCAACTCATTGGTACTAGAATAAGATGTTCTTACCAAAGGCATGAATTTTCTCTTGGGTGACCACTCAAGGAAGAATTATTACTATAGTCTGGTTTAGGAAAATCAAATACCATGGACCCTCAATATGCACTATGTGTCTTCAAAATGAGGAAGACATCAATCATCTGCTCTTATCCTACCCCTTTTCTTCAGAATGCTAGCAATCATTGTGTGCCAAATTAGGGTGGATTTATGCATTACCAAATGATATATTATCCCTCTTTCAATCATGGCCTTTGATGTTTAAAGATTGCCTTTTTGAAAATTTATAGATTATTTCACCCTCAATTTTGATCTGGGAAATTTGGAAAGAAAGGAATCGAAGATTATTCCAAGCGAAGAAACTAAACAAAGCTTTGGTGATAAATAAAATGGAGGTAGCCATTGTTGAACTGATGAATTCCTGTACTCACACCCATAATGCTCAACACAAATATTACACAAGATGGGATGAAAAAATGCTCAAAGGATGGTTTGGTCTCAAAAATCCTCCCATTATAGATAGAGGTATTAAAGAAAACACAATTTTCAAAGCCAATTGTCAATGGTCAACCCCTGCACAAGGTTGGTTTAAGTTAAATTTAGATGGTGCCTCCAAACGCAATCCTGGACCTTTAGAGGCAGGTTGTATAATTCACTCCAGTAAGGGTGAGGTGTGTAACACCCCAAAATTGGCATCTTGCAACCCTAACCAATTTTTTTGCATTTGTCATTCTTCTAAATCATCGAAGTCCTATTATACTAGGCAAATCTGAGTTTTACACTAACTCTACTCGACCTAAGTGTCAAATACAGAAAATCATAAATCTGTATTAATCATACTTCACATTTAATTCCTAAAAACTTATTTGGCTAAACAAATCCTATGATTGAATTAATTTAATTAATAAAGTCCTAGCACTTTAATTAAATTAAATTCACCCTCTTTAGCTGAGACACATAAAAAAGGAATTAAAGAATATTTAATTATTAAATATATATCCTCTTTTCAAATATTT
>MU228501.1:236850-255059 GCA_018584345.1 Thuja plicata
AACAGGTCGAATCACGCAGACAGTCAGGATGAATAACTCATATTCAGTCTTGGCTGTACCTGGTGAAGAATGACTATGTTGAAGTGTGTGGTTGATTTAGAAGGCCAAAATTAACTCATACAAGGTGATAGCCAAAATTTCTATACCTTAGGAAATCGACACTAATAACATGGACAAATTCAAGGCCCTCTTTTACAGTCTCTCAATTACTTAGGAACTCATATTGGGAAAATTGGAAATTGAAGGTGACTCCATGATCACGTTAAATGCAATAAGAGCCACATTTATCATGAAGATAACATTTTGGTGGATGAGCTGGCCAATTTGGCAGCGTCTGGAATCTCTCTCAGAACTATCCATTTTGTGCAAGTGGAAGAAGTAATGTTAGATACTAGCTATTCAAATTGACTTCTTCATCTACTAAGCAAGTGGAAGTACTCTCATCTTCTATTGTGGGCACCTAGTTGTTGCTAGTCAAATTGACTTCAAGATGTTGATTTTACAATGCTCTCAACCAATCACACCAAATTCAAAACAAATTGGCGAGCAGAGTATCCTCATTTTATTTCTAATACATCTGATAGAAATGATGGGATTTCTTCTCCATATGAAACTATCACTTCTCCACTAACACAGAGGACTTCCTTTCTCTGTCATCTGAATAGGCCAATTTAAAATCCCTCCTTTAGCAGAACAAAATTACCTGCATTGGAAAAAAAACTCATAGCCTCTTTATCAGATGAGGACAATTTTAGTAAGATTCAAATAAGGAAATTGCCAAATCTCAGATTCCTTGGGGATGCGCAACTAGGAAATTGAAGATGATGAGAACGTGGAGGAGTAGGATGAGGAAAACGTGCAGCTCTCAAATTAGCAAGAAGGATCACAGAATGAAAATTCTATAGAGAACTCTAAAAATGACTCCTCCTTAGCCTCAAATTAATGCTCTAAGATAAATATGTTAATGATTTGTGTTATATTTGGCGTAAGATTCAAAGCATCATTTAAACTACAGACTTAAAGATTTAAGCTTGGGAGTGGTATAGATACGACCATCGGTAATGAAAAGGTTAGTGGGGGGATTTTAGTTTTTGACATGTTAGAATGATTTAGGTAGGGCACCCAAGATTTTAGTTGATGACATGTCAGAGTGATTGTGAGGATGGGGCTTCTGGAGGATTCCGCTTTGTATTTTCAAATTTGGTATTGTCAAGATCCTATTTGATGTAATCATACTTTAGTTATAGGCTGATTGGGCTATGAACAAAGGTTTTGTTGATGCTTTTTTCCTCCCAATATGATCTTGAACCAAGATGGATATACTTTTATTATATTTAATAGATATCCTCTTGGCTTTGGCCCCATATCCATAAAAAACACACATTATAAAATTTAAATAACCACCAAAATAGAGCTCACATGAACCAACAGTCTAACATCTCTGTGAATCAATTTAAATGGAGTGAAATTAAATTCAATTCATACTAACACTCAAAATATTATGCAGCTAAATATAAAAGAGTTAAAAACTACTAATTATTTTCAATTGTAAAAAGTTATAAATGAAGTTGAAATTTGTACAAGTTGCTTTTAATAAATATGAAGAACAACACTCAAACAAATACACATAATATCATATTTAAAGAAATTCATCATAATAGACTACATCTAGTTTGTGAAGAGGCAAGAGACAATTAGAAAAAAGATCAAATGACTATTAGACATCATATAACCAACAACTTTCATAAATTTATATTAAAATATGATACAGATCTCAAACATATTCTCAACATTTAAATGCATAAATCATGCACCCCTCATCATAAAATAAAAAACCATTAAATTCAAAATACAATAGTTTACATTAATTACATTTCATGATACAACAATTTTACACTAATTATTTATAATATGCATGAATTTCTACTAAATTGGGATACCAATGGATAAAAACATAGCAAAAATGGTACAAATATTTCAACTGATATGATTGAAAATTTCATGAAAGTGAAATTGCACTGCATAGTCCAAACAAGAATGTTTTATGTAAATCATCTTTAATCTACATGAACTTAACCAGATGGATCTTAACCAACATAAACAATGTTTGGCATACAAGTAAAAAGGAATGCCACAAAAAAGACAGTGTCAAAGGCCATTATGTTTTCATCCTACTAATTGGATAGGGTTGGATTAGGGATACAACCTAGTATATGGATAGGGTTGGAGTAGGTATCCAGTACAATAATCCTTTCTAGTAAGGATTCTATCCTCATATACCTAACATCTTTCAAGAGCTTCACATATTGACCCTTTTCATATTCATCAGGTGGTAGAGTTTCCAATGCTTCAAGAGAGAGATGGCATACTTTGGAGCACACAACTTATTGTTCTGACTTCTTTGTGGTCAAACTCAACAATTTCTACATGTATTTTCTTGAGATTAAAATGTGGAGGGGTGAGACAATCAGGTATAGGATCTATTTCCATCTCCTGCATTGCAATGTTAGAATCAATAATCTAAGACAAACTTTAAATAAATTGCTTAGAAAGAACCATTTTTATTTAAATTCAACATGTATGACCTAAAACTACCAACTTATACAATTGGTACAGAATTTCTAAAGTTTCTATAAATACCTGAACAAATAAGCCTAGCATAAAGAACACCTCAAGATTCGGAAGCCTGCAAAACAATTTCAATAGAGGAAATCTATATTTCATTCCCTTTCCAAGGGATGTCCTAGGTCTATGATAAGTTTCTGCAGGGACTGAAAATTCCCTAGGATGTCAAGAAATTTCCTTGCTAGAAACACTTCACTAAAGTCAGGCTTGAATTATAGTTCTAGTTCCCTCAAAGTACCTCCACTGTGTATTTCAAGATGAGTGACTACATAAGAAATCTCATAGAATAGAGCACCATTTACACTCAAATCCTCAATATCGTACACCCTCAGAATTTTGAGTTTGGGGTAGTTAACTAATACAGACCTTACTCCATGCTTAAAACTGATATAAAAATGCTTAATAGTGGATGAAAAGATTACGCCATGACCTATCACATCACATCATCTCATTTCAAGTTTTGGAAGAAGGGGACAGAGAGATACCAAGGAGGATAAAGATTCATCTGTCAATTGAACACCACAGAGGTCGCAACTAATCAGGTGGGGCATTTTGAAAATAAATTTGTAAAAAAATACATTAAAAAGAAGAAGAGTAAAGACCAGAAACACAAGACATAGAGACAATAGATGTATAGTAGTTCATCCATTACTGGACTACGTCCACTCTTCAAGCATAGGATATCAGTTTTATTATCTCAATACAATGACATTATAACAACTCTATATGATATATCATTTACATGCACAGAATAATCTGTTAGAATGAATTTAGAATAACTGAGAGGGGGTTGTGAATCAGTTATCCATAGGTCTAGATGTACCCATTAAAATTTTATACTAAATTAAACAACCTAGATCTACTCGGCAGTGATAACATAAGTCAACAATATAAGTATGCAGTTTACTATTCAGATGAAATAAGCTTGCAAAATCTTAACAGTAAAACACAGTATAAACATTCACACAAGTTGACACCAGTATTTAAAGTGGAAACCCAATTTGGGAAAAACCACCAATAACATGCTATCAAGTTTTCACTCTTCTGAAGTGATGCCCTATTAAGAGCCAACCCTGTTGAAGGTTACAAAACACATTGCTAAATGTGACTTGGTTAAAGGATTTAAACACCCTGTCAAGAGTGGCCTTGTTAGAGGACTTAGAACATTCCAATCTGAATGTCACCTTGCTCAAAGGATTTATACAATGACTGTTAGGTCAACCTGGTTAAAGGATTTCAACTGATATAATGGTTAGAAAGTAATCAACAAGTGTGATATGGTTCATACAACTTACTTTTCAATTTAGACCCAATTCAGCTCTAATGCTAATTCACTGAGTGGCCTCCATTCTCATCTTAAAATCCAGATCTACTTGGGAATTCATCAAGAAATCTCTCTGCTTCTCTACTCAACCTTCTTTGCTTAGATCTAGCCAGTCAGTCAATCAACCATGCAATACTCTTGCATACTCTGCATACATAGCTCTCTTCACTGCTCATCATGAATAATCCCTTGAGGTTATCATATACCTCTCCATCTAGGTCAGATACATCTTTTTCCGCTTAATCTAGATCATAGATCTTAGGTTAGGTCAGATCCAATGGATCTTTCCATCATTACATTTAATTTATTTCTCCAATACAATATCTTTGATCCATGCATTAATTATGGTTACCCATACATTTACATAGTGAAGATCAAACGTGCTTATCCTTAATTAACTTTACATATCCCAATAAAATCAACTATGTTGGCCAGAGATCTTAAATCTCATTAATCATCAAAATACTACTGCTCGGCCAACACAAAAATTGCTTGGTGATGCTCGACACATAAAAGAGAGTATGTTTGGCATAGACTGGTGCTCAGCCAACACAAAACTTTGCTTGGCATAAACTGTTCTCAGTAAACTGTCAGGGAAAGTTAAACAAACATATCACTTTTCCAATGTGCCAACTGATAAAGTACCCTTTGTAATTCCTCTTAACTCAACCATTCCTCTTGGTCTTCTTGTTAAATCTCCTCCATCAATAGATAGATATGGTGCTCAAATAGATAGCAATAGTCTCACCAGTTAAGGTTTGACATCAATGACAAAACAATAATTGTTCCCATTGTAGCTTTCCAAACAATGTTTCCAACAATCTCCCTCTTTGGCATTGATGACAACACAAATTAATAAAACAATAATAATACAAACATAGTTACCATACAATCCAAAAAGTTCCTGTGTTCCTTATATGAACAAATTTTCATTAATGTCTTTAGCTTCATTCTGATTCTAATCTATAAAACATTACTCCCTCTGTGTCTGTAATCACACTGATAACTTTCTATTTCTATACATCAATCAAATCTCTTTGTATCTTTCTCAGTATAATTCTCCCTCTTTCAGTAATCTCTTCCTCTTTTATAGTGATCTCTCCCTCTGTATCTTCTTTTCTGTAATCTCTCCCTCTTTGACAACAATGCCAAAGATGTTGACATATTCATCATGTAGATTATTTTGTTCTAAACTCTGTATCATGTTGTTCCTGTCATCTAGCTTATGACTGATACACTTTTTCTGTCCTTGTTTGTCTTTTCACAACTTTAGGAAGCATCCTAAAGTGTGACTGCCTGTGCATCAATGTGAAAAATATGCTGAATTATATTTTGATGCAATAGTACCGATCTAAACTAATTAGCTTCAGTTAGGGGTATTACCCCAAATTTACCTCGCAAATAATCATGAGCATCCTTGGGTAGTGCCTTTGTAAATATTTCTGCTAACTGTTCCTTAGTGTTCACATATTCCAGTCTCACTTGCTTCTTCTAAACTAGCTCCCTCAAGTAATGATACTTTATAGCTATATGCTTTGTCTTAGAGTGCATTACAGGGTTCTTTGAAATATTAATGGCACTCGTGTTATCACAATATATGACAACTAGTTCTGTGATATCTTCTTTCATACCTTTTAGTAGTATCTTCCACCATACAATATTAGAACAATTAACTGATGCTGCCACATACTTGGCTTCAGCTGTAGATTGTGAGGTGCAGTTCTGTTTCTTTCTTGTCCATGAAACTAATATTTTTCCCAAAAGAAATGCTCCTCCCATGGTTCTTTTTATGTCATCTACATTTCCAGCCCAATCAGAATCAGTATAGACTCTGAGTTCAAATTTCTCATTCCTTTTGTAATACAGACCATAGTCATATGTTCCTTTCAAGTATCTTAGAATCCTTTTAACTACCATCATATGAGTTTCTTTGGTATTGGTAGAAAATATAGCAACAAAACCAATAACTAATGCAATATTAGGTCTACTGTGTACAACATATTACAACTTTCCAATCATTGATTTGTACACTGTTTGATTTACTTCTTTTGTCTCATCATTTTTGATTAACTTCTATCTAGTAGCCATTGGTGTACTCACTGGTTTTGAATCTTCCATTCTAAAATTTTTTAGTATCTCTTTGACATATTTTGATTGAGTAATATAGATACCATTCTTCATCTGATATATTTGTAAGCCAACAATTTTTTTTATCTCACCAAACATAGACATCTCAACTTCAGTTTACATCTCCTTTGCACGCTTGGCATAACATATCTTGTCCATAAAAGATAATGTCATCAAAAAATATTTCAGCTATTAAAGTAGCTTTACTTTGCTTTGTCTTTAAATACAGATTCCTGTTGTCATTTGTTCTTGCAAATCCAATCTTCATCATATAGTTGTGCAATCTTTCATACCATGCTCTGGGTTCTTTCTTTAGTCCATATAGTGCTTTGTGTAGCTTCCAAACCATATTACTTTTTCTTGGGTCTACAAATCCATCAGCTTGTTCAATGTAGACTTCTTCTAATATTCCATTTAGAAATGCTAACATCACATCCATTTGATAGACTTTAAATCCTTTAAAGGCTGCATATGCAAGTAAGGTTCTAACACCTTCTAATCTTGCAATTAGGGCGAATGTTTCTCCATAGTCAATTCCTTCCTCTTGTGCATAACACTTGCATACCAATCTAGCTTTGTTTCTTGTTACCTATCCATTCTCATTCAGCTTGTTTCTAAATACCCACTTAGTACCAATTACATTTTTATCAATTGGCCTAGGTACAAGTGTCCAAGTATTGTTCTTTTCAATCTGTTCAATCTCTTCGTTCATGGCTTGAACCTAGTCTTCATTATCTAAAGCATCTTTTACTATTTTAGGCTCAAAATCAGATAATAAGCAGGTATCTTCTCTCAATTTGCCTCTTGTCATGACTGTAGAATCTTTTGCTCCTATGATTTGATCAGGTTTATGGTGCCTTCTTACATATTTTTCCAAAGTAGGTTCTTTTTGTGCCTTAGATTGATCATTCATGTTCAATTTAGGTTGAAACTGTGACTCGACGTTTCCATCAAATAGCTTGGCAGTCACCTCCTGTTGCTTGGCAATTTTGTTCTAGGACTCGACAAGTGCAGACTGTTGCTCGGCCACTTCAGTTTCAGTTTCAGGTAATTTGTTAGAATCTACCTCATCAAGATAGATGAATGATTTGTAACTTTCAAGCTTAGTCATGCTTTCTTCTTCATTTCTTTCTGCATATTCATCAATTCTAACATTTGCACTTTCCACAATTTTGTTAGTGTTTGAATTCAAACACTTATATGCCTTACTCTTAGTTGAATATCTAATAAATATTCCTTCCTCACCTTTAGCATCAAGTTTTCCATTTCTGTTATCCTTCAGTATGAGGCATCTACTTCCAAAAACTTTAAAGTAGCTTACACTGGGTGCATATCCATATCATAGCTCATAAGGTGTAGTATTTGTACCTTTCTTGACTTGTAATTTGTTCAGGGTATAAATTGTTGTACTTACAACTTCTCTCCAATATTTTTGTCTAACATTTTTCTCCATCATTAGTGTTCTTGCACAATCCATTATAGATCTGTTTCATCTTTTAGCTATACCTTTTTGTGGTGGAGTCCTGGGAGTGGACATCTGTCTCTTTATCCCTCTGTCATTGCAAAACTTGTTAAACTCATTAGAAATAAACTCGCCTCCTCTGTTAGATCTCAGACATTTCAGACTCTTACTTGTCTCCTTTTCAACTTTTTCCAATTACCACTTAAACAACTGGAATGCATCATATTTTTCTTTGAGAAACATAACAGTCATCATTCTAGAGTAATCATCAACAAATAAGATAAAATATTTGTCTCCATAGTAAATTTTCTCACCAATAGGTCCACAAAGGTCAGTACAAACTAGTTCTAGAATATTCTCAGAAGTATGAGTTTTGCTTTTGAAACTAGATTTAGTCATCTTTCCTAATTGACATTGCTTACACATTGCATTTTCAGGTTTCTTTAACTTAGGCAGCCATCTAACCTTTTTCAATTTGCTTATGCTTACCAAGTTATCAAAGTTTACATGACACAACCTTTTATGCCATAACCAAACATCATTATATTGTGCAAACAAGCATGTATCATCAACTAAATCTAGATAAAAAAGTTACCTTTTGTTTTCTCACCACCTCCAACTAATTCTCCATTGGCATCATAGATCTTTTCTTTCCTATGATGGAATTCAACCCTGTAACCAGAAGTATTCAGCTATGAAACACTCAATAGGTTATACATAAGATCATCAACCCAATATACATCATCACATCTAATTTTGGCAGACAATTGAATTAATCCTTTCCCTTTAACACGGCATGGTGTATCATTTCCAAATTTAACATAACCACCTTTACACTGATCTAATGTTTCAAATTTATCTTTATAACCGATCATGTGTTGTGAACAACCACTATCAATAATCCAATGATCACCTTTACTCATGTAAGGAATTAGTGTATTTTTCTCATCCTCATCATCAGAATCATCTTTCATTGCAACATACACAACTTCTATATCATTTTCATTAGATTTGTTAGAATCATTATCAGAAGCTTCTTCAGCTATATAGTAGGACTTCTTACCTTTGTCTCTGTAGTCCTTGTACTTCTTGAAATCTTGATCATCCTTTCTGTCTTTATACTTGCTGTCTCTTCTCTCATCTTTGTCATTCTTATTAGGAGATCTTACAACAATATGACCAACTTTGTTACATGAAAAACAAATAATAGGAAGTTTACCTTTGAATTTTCCTTTTCCTCTTGATAGTCTTCTTGCCATAAGTGCCTCAAGTTCTTCTAGAGCATCATCAAAAGTGTCATTGTTTCTATCCACAAATTTATTTCCTTTGTTATATTTTTTGAGGACCATCTGAGACTTGAATGCAGATTCAATTACTTGTGGAGTATAGTTATCAAAATTTGACATCTCAAATGCAATAAGTCTGCCTACCAAAATTTCCAAAGTCAAATTATTGTTAGGAGTACATCTCAATTCTTGAATTGTAGATAATATAATAGCATAAATAGAAAGAAGTATTCTCAATACCTTGCTCATGATAGTGTTATCATCAATGGTTCCTTTAGCTCCTCTAATAGCATTTACAATTTCCTTTATCCTACCATAATATGAAACTATATTTTCTCCTTCTTGCATTTTCATTTCATCAAACTTACCTCTCAAGCTTTCAAATTTGGCTCTTATCACATTTGTGTCACCTCCATAGATGGTTTCAAGGGTATCCCACATTTTATTTGCACTTGTACAGTCCTTTATATCTTCAAACTCATGATAGTTTAGGAATGATGAAATCTCCAACATTGCTTGATTATGTTCTTGATTTTCTCTTAACTATGCAGCATTAAGAGCTCCTACAAGGGCTACATATTCTTGATCAACAAGATGTTTAGCAGAATCACCAACACAAGCCACATGAAATTTCATCAAACTTTTCCATGCTGGAAAGTTGTCCTTGTTCAACTTCAGTACCTCCCTTTTATACATCTTGATCTTTTTTCTCCAAGTACCTTCAAAATTTTTCAAGAGACCTTAGCTCTGATACCAATTGTTAGAATGAATTTAGAATAACTAAGAGGGGAGGTGAATCAGTTATCCATAGGTCTAGATGTTCCCATTAAAACTTTATACCAAATTAAAGAACTTAGATCTGCTCGATAGTGATAGCATAAGTCAACAATATAAGTATGCAGTTTACTGTTCAGATGAAATAAGCTTACAAAAACTTAACAGTAAAACATAGTATAAACATTCACACAAGTTGACACCAGTATTTAACATGGAAACCCAATTTGGGAAAACCACCAATAACATGCTATCAAGTTTTCACTTTTCTGAAGTGATGCCCTGTTAAGAGCCAACCCTGTTAAAGGTTACATAACACATTGCTAAATGTGACCTGGTTAAAGGATTTAAGCACCCTATCAGGAGTGGCCTTGTTAGAGGACTTAGAAAATTCCAATTTGACTGTCACCTTGCTCAAAGGATTTATACAATGACTGTTAGGTAAACCTAGTTAAAGGATTTCAACTGATACAATGGTTAGAAAGTAATCAACAAGTGTGATCTGGTTCATACAACTTACTTTGCAATTAAAATCCACTTCAACTCTAATTCTAATTCACTGAGTGGCCTCCATTCTCGTCTTAAACTTTAGATATTCTTGGGAATTCATCAAGGAATATCTCTCTGCTTCTCTGCACAACCTTCTTTGCTTAGATTTAGCCAGTCAGTTAATTAACCATGCAATCCTCTTGCATACTCTACATACACATCTCTCTTCACTGCTCATCATGAATAACCCCTTGAGGTTATCATATACCTCTCCATCTAGGTCAGATACATCTTTTTCTGCTTAATCAAGATCATAGATCTTAGGTTAGGTCAGATCCAATAGATCTTTCCATCATTACATTTAATTTATTTCTCCAATACAATCACCAATTAAATCTTTGATCCATGCATTAATTATGGTTACCCATGCATTTACATAGTGAAGATCAAATGTGCTTATCCTTAATTAACTTTAAATATCCCAATAAAATCAACTATGTTGGCTAGAGATCTTAAATCTCATTAATCATCAAAATATTGTTGTTCGGCCAACACAAAAAATTCTTGGCAATTTACTAATGCTCGACACATACAAGAGAGTATGCTTGGCACAAACTGGTGCTTGGCATAAAGTGTTCTCAGTAAGCTGCTAGTGAAAGATAAACAACATATCACTTTTCCAATGTGCCAACTAATAAAATACTCTTTGTAATTCCTCTTAACTCAACCATTCCTCTTGGTCTTCTTGTTAAGTCTCCTCCATCAATAGATAGATATGGTACTCAAACAAATAGCAATAGTCTCACCAGTTAAGATTTGACATCAATGACAAAACAATAATTGTTCCCATTGTAGCTTTCCAAACAATATTTCCAACATAATATATATTAGGCTTTACAGCATTTGGAAGATGAAATAGTTTTAGCATCTTGTGGTTGTAGGAAGAGAAGAAGGATTGGCCTTCATAGTCTCTGATAGAGGTAGAGCCATTACAATCTCCACTTGAATTCCAATCATTTATGTGATAAGAGATGCATTGAGATATCCCTCGTTTGGTTCTTATGGCTATGTTGTCACAATGCCGAGAGAAGCTCTACATAAATTGAACTTCTCCTGAGATACAACCTTTGTTAAAAAGTCTGCTGGATTCACTTTTGTATGGATTTTCTCTAATTGGAAGGTGCCTTCCTCAAGAGCATGATAGATGAAATGATACCGTATTTCTATGTGCTTCGTGCAACTACGAAAAGTTGAATTTTTAGCCAAGTGAATAACACTATTACTATCACAAAATAGAGTGAAACCAGATTGTTGACATTCCAAATCTCCTAAAAATTATTGTAACCATATCATCTCTTTGGATCCCTCAGTTAAAGAGACATACTCAACCTTAGTAGAGGAAAGATAAACAACCTGTTGCTTACGAGAGGCACAACTAATCATTGCCCTAACAAAAGTAAACACATAACCAGTAGTAGATTTTATTTCATCTAAATCTCTAGCCATATCCGAATCAACATAACCATGGAGTTGAATTCCTTCCCAATAAAACATAAAACATAAGCAAAAGTACCTTTCAAATACTAGAGAATCCATTGAACCTCCTGCCAATGAGTCTTTCCTGGATTACTCATAAATTTTCTCACAACTCCCACTGCATGAACAATATCTAGATGAGTGCAAACCATTCCATACATAAGGCTGCTAACTGCAGATGAATATAGAACATTATCAATTTCAATTTTCATTTTCTAGAATTGAAGGACACATCTCAGAGGACAACCGGAAAAGATCAGCCAAAGGAGTAGAAATTGACTTAGCATTTGACATATTAAACTTGTCCAAAATTTTAAAATATATTTCTCTTGAGATAATCCAATTTCCCATTTCTCTCTATTTCAAATTATATCCATCCCAAGAATTTTCTTTGCTTCCCCTAAATCTTTCATTGCAAAATGAAGATCCGAATGCCTTTTTAATTCGCTAATGATTTGTACACTATTTCTGGAAACCAACATATCATCAACATAAAGTAATAAAATGACAAACTCACAAGTAGGAAGGCATCTGTAGAAAACACACGGATCTGATTCACAGTGAATAAAATTTTACCGAGTCATGAAACTGTCAAATTTTAGATACCACTACCTCGGGGCTTGCTTAAGCCCATATAAATTCCATTCCAGTCTGCAACATAACTGTTCGCTGCCCTTTTTAATGAAGCCTGCAGGCTGCTCCATGTATATTTCTTCCCCAATATTGCCATGATTAAATGTTTTTTTAACATTGATTTTCTCAAGCTTAAGATCCCAGGCAACTGCCATACCCAAAACCAAACTTATGGTTTGAATTTTTACACCTAGAGAAAAAATTTCATTAAAATTGATGCCCTTTTGTTGAGCAAAGCCTTTCACTACCAATCTGGCCCAGTAGTGTTTTCATCCTCTAGCTTCTTCTTTTAAATTTTAGACCCATTTATTTTTCAAAATTTTTGGAGGAGAAACCAAATCCCAAGTGTCATTCACTCGTAAAGACTCCAATTCATCTTTCATAGCATCAAGCCAATGTACAAAATCTACATCATTACAGGCTTGGTTAAAAGTTTGAGGCTTCACATGATCTGAACATAGAGAAAATAATAGTTCATAATCATCAAACTTTCTTGGACATTTTTTTCTCTCTTGTAGACCTCCATAGAAGAATATTTTGAGTTCCATCCTAACCATGAGAATAATATATATTTCCAAGTCCTTGTTGATTTTAGACACCCTGATCTTTATGTGCAGAGGTTTCCATATTTTTCTCATGAAGGCCAGTAGTTGTGGAATCCCCAGTATCAAGTGGGCGAGACAGAGTAGGCCACGGTGGCATCACAGTGGGTGCAGACTTAATAAAAGTCTGTGTTGCAGTGGATAGGGGTAGTGGGGTCTCACGCGAAGAAGAAGGCCGCGTAGGCTCTTCCAGTAGTAGAGGAGCAGCCAATGATAGAGAATCCCATGTCAAAGAGGAGTGGGGAGGCTATGTGGGGAACATGACATCGCATGCAGTAGCACCACCATTAAACAAAGATTTTTCTATCAGTGTGGGAGAAAGTGGAGGCTCGGTAGACATAGACTGTACTAGAATAATTGAAACAATGGTAGGCTACGTACAAATTGGAAGTGGCATTGAAGTATTAATAGAGGAGGGATGAACATTTACTAAGGACACAACATCAGTAGAGGGGTGGGATGTAACCTGGAAAACTCTCTGCACATGACTTCCATTTTCAAATAAATCAAATTGAATAGAATCATCAGAAGTGGAGTTTTGATTTACCAAACCTAAGAAATACTTCTCATTAAATACAACATCCCGACTGCGAATCACTTTCTTGGTGATTGAATCCCAAAGATGAAAACCAAATTGATCCTCACCGTATCCAAAAAATATGCATCTCTTTGATTTAAAATCTTTTTTTGTTCTCTGCTCTTTCAGAATGTGAACATAAGCATCACATCCAAACACACACAAATGAGTGAATGAAATTCTTTTATCCGACCACCTCTCTTCCAGAATATCAAAATCATGTCAAGATGAAGGATCCTGGTTGATTATATAAACCATTATATTACATGCCTTTGCCCAGAATTCTTTCCCCAAACTAGCATTGGAGAGCATGCATCGAGCTCTTTCCAACATAGTCTGATTCAACCTTTCAGGTGCACCATTTTCTTGAGGTGTATAAGGGACTATTTTAATATGATGAATGCCATGATATGCACAAAAAGTATCAAATTATGAAGAGAAAAACTCGCCACCATTATCCATTAGTACACATTTAATTTTCTTGCCGGTCTGACTTTCAACCTTTTCCTTGAAAATTTTCAAATTTGTAAATACCTCTGATTTCTTGTTTAGCATAGAAATCCAGACTTTATGAATGCAATCATCAAGAAAATAAATGTAATAATTTGTACCACCGATAGAAGTTACCTCACTAGGACCAAAAACATCTGAATGTATGAGCTCTAATGGAGAAGATTTCTTCTCATGACTCATGCACACAAAACTAGATCAATTTTATTTTCCATAGAGACAATGTTCACATATCTCCAAATCAATTGATTTAAGACCCGGAAGTTGATCTTGTTGAAGCATAACTTCAAGACCCTTCTTACTCATATGACCGAGTCACTTATGCTAAAGTTCAACGTTACTATCTGTAGTGGTCATGGCTACTCCCACTTCTTCATTGCACTCTAAAACATATAAACTCCCTAATTTATTTCCTTTTACCAAAATCAATAAACCTTTGGTTACTTTTCGTGAATCTAGAGAAAAATGAACATTGCAGCCTTGGGCGTAAAGATGGCTTATAGAAATTAGATTTAATTTAAGAGAAGGAACATGATGTACATCTTTCAAAAGCCACTTGCTACTATTTTTTAGCGATAATAAAATATCACCCTTTCCTACAATGCCACATTCTTTTTTGCCTCCAATAAAAACTTTACCAAACATACCTTCTTGATAGTTCGTGAAAGCACTCTGACATGGAGAAGCATGGAATGAGGCTCTAAAATCTAGAACCCACAAACTTGCATCTGTGTCACCAACTGCAAGAACCAATACACCATCATCCTTAACAACTGTAGTATGTGCTCCATCATTTATCACTCTATCCTGGGCCTTTTTGTATTTCCAACATTTCTTCTTGGTATGTCCCAGTTTAGCACAAAACTAGCATGTACCATTTCTTCCTCTTGATTGTGATAGATGTGTGGAGTGAGACCTTCCATTGTTGTGATTTATGCCTCTTTATTGAATCCTACCTCAATTTCTTGTGCTAACCGTTGTTAGTGCTTCACTTGAGGAAGACTCATGATTTTTCCTACGCATGTCTTCGCTGAGAAGTGTAGCAACAACCTCATCAAATTTAAGTTTAGTGTTGGTAGCCACCAAAGTGTTGAATACCATTAGCAATCCTTCCCAACTATTTTTTAATGAATGTAACAACAAAATATCTTTCATTTCATCATCTAATGAGATGCCTACTGAAATTAATTGAGAAAGTAATATATTCAACTCATGGAGATGATTCAACATAACTCCTCCTTCTTTCATTTTCAGATTGTATAACTTTTTCATAATGAATACCTTGTTCAATGCTGAAGATATCTCATATAATGAAGATAATTTATCCCATAGCTCTTTCGTTGTCTTCTCTGTCAAGATATTGAAGAGCACATTGCTTGAGAGTGATAGAAAAATTGTTGCCCATGCTTTCTGATTGAGCTTCTCCCATTATTCTGGTGTTAGTCATTCTTGACCCTTGGTCTTTCCTTCCAACATGGCTGAGAGATCCTTCTTAATCAATAATGATTCATTTTGCACTTTCCATAATCCAAAAATTTTCCTAGCAAACTTTTTGATTTTCCATTTGTTTGCTTCGTCCACGATTTTGAGAAATCTTCACCAATTCCCAAAAATCAAAATGGGCTTTCCAAGCTCTGATACCAATTGTTGAAAATAAATTTGCAGACAAATAAATTAAAACAAAACAAAAGTGTAAAGAACAAAAACACAAGAAACAAAGACAAAAATATTATAGTGGTTCATCCATTACTGAACTATGTCCACTCTTCAAGCAGAGGATATCAATTTTATTATCTCAATACAATGACATTATTACAATAGCTCCATATGATATATCATTTACATGCACAAAATAATCTATACTAGGTATCACAACATTTGGGAAGATGAAACGGTTTTAGCATCTTGTGTTTGTAGGTAGAGAAGAAGGATTGGCCTTCACAGTATCTGACAAACTTGACAGAGGCCAAGCCATTACAGGGGAATTTGACAAAACCAATTGGGAAGCTGGTGAGAATGTAGTAGCATAGATGAAGTGTTACAAGATGCGAACATGAAAATAGAGAAGGGATTTCTTCTAAATATCTTGGATTGCTATCAGAGTCAAATGAAGTAGTGCTATAAGAGTCAAACAGAGAGAGATGTTGGACATTGCATTAAGATGCATATTCTACCTATTTGCACACATTTTTAGGAGAGAAATGCAAGTTGGTGATGTGGACATGAAACTTGGGAGACTAAAAGCTTTGAAGGTCTCCTGAGTGCCAAAGTAACATGTTGAAAATTATATTATCAACCCTTGACATGACCAGTCGATCGCTGGAAGTGAGTTTAGGCATTTCAAAGTGAGTGCGTTCAGGCATTTCAAAGGGAAAATGATGTGGAGCAAAAGTGAGTTCAGGCATTTGAGTGTAGAGAAACCTCCACCTCTTGGAATGAATGGAAGATTTGAAAACATCTTTTATTGGAATTTTTTATAGTATGAAAGAAAGAAGACAATCAAGAAGTGTGTAGAATGCATCATGGGTAGACATGATGTTATGAGGAGATGCAGAAAATGATGAGATTGAAGACAATAGGAGAAATGAGAAAAGTAAAATAATAAAAATAAAGAATATGACTGCTAAGATTGGGCTTGCAGTGTACCCACAAGAAATGAGGTAATTAAAATAACAAAAACATGCACATGTTATAGGAATTCCAGCATCACTTTGGAAATATTAAAAGATCACAATGGCAAACCAACATACAAGAGCAAGAAATAAGAAAGCTTGCAGTGACAAATGAAGAACACATACAAAAGGTGAAGGTCTTGATTTATAGGTTCTTAGATTCTTGGTGAAATAAATGGACAATTGAGATCTTAGCTACAAGATAAATGGCTTACACAAAAGACAAGTGTAATCAGAGGGTTTCATGAGATGGGGCAGCTAAATAATCAGATTGGAGAATTAAGGAGGGAGGTTTGTTTTTAAAGAAGAGCGTAAAAATTTATTAATATATAAAATAACAAGAAAAACACTTAACCAATCAAGCCCGAGGCCCAATAAAGAATCTCGCATCAGCCATGAAAAGATGAGTGATTCCTATCCCCAATATTCTATAGTTTCATCTTATTAGAGACCCATTTAGCCACATATTTGGCCACCTTGTTCCACTCTCTGGGAAAGAGCTACTCAATCTCAAAATTTGATTAATCACCACAGCCAATTGCCAATTCATTCCCTCCACCTACCTCTTATTAAGGAGGAATGATTTGGTCAGCTTTCTCAATAAATAAATAAGAATTTACTTTTGGGGGAGTTGGAAATTTAAACATTCAAATTTATTGAAATAGTCAAATAGACATTGAATTTTATTGAAATAGGGAGGTCACCTTACACTAAGTCAAATTGAAAGGTGACATTTTTCTTTAGTGAGCAAAAGACTATTGGAACAAGATGGTTTTATGAGATGTGATGACTAAGTGGCATAAATTGTAGAATAAAGGATGAAGAATTTGGTTAGCTCGAACAAAAAAGGAAGCATTGGAAATTTTAATATTGATTTTTATTGGAATAGGGAGACAGAACTAAAATGTGACATTTGTCATTAGTTGGTTTATGAAGAATGAGGTTTAAGGTTATTTTAAGCATCAAATTTTTGTATTTGACATTAGTCTAATTGATATCCAACCCCATGCTCACCCCTTATGAGAATCCAAGAAAAAAAATTGTTATGATTTAAAAAAAAAACAATTGCTATGATTTTTTTAAGAAAATACAATAATGTGTGTACTAAAAGATTTTGGTGCATATCAAAGAAATCAATTAATCAAATTCATGTATACTAGTTTAGTTCCATGAGTATAAAACATCAAATAGAAACATATCCTACATTGTTTCTAGGTTGTTTTATCATTTTTCAAAGATAGCAAATGGAAATCTCTCTCTCTCTCTCTAGGAAATCATAGTTAAAATAAAAAAATGTATTGCTTGTTCTTCTCGTTCTACTCCTTTACAAAGTATTATAAATTGAAAATTAATTATTTTATAAAGTATGAAGGAATATGAAACAAATTAATTAGTGTTAAAAATAATTGATGTTTATGAAATAATTAGATTGTTTAGATGGAAATTAAATTTTTTATTAATGAACGTTAAAACTTAATAAAACATTAGAATTAGAGATTTGATATTTCTAAAATAAAGTGGTTCCAACATTATAATAAATTAAAATAATCTTAGATAAAATTATAAATAATAATGCAAAACAAAAGTGGTAA
>MU228501.1:260410-274754 GCA_018584345.1 Thuja plicata
TAGACACTCCATATTATTCATATATGAGACACATAATATTAATTATAGATAAAATATTGGTAGTATATATAAAATTGATTTGATCTATTTTATTTTATATTTAAATAACATTTTATAATTAAATGAACTCACTATTATTATGGTTACCATCAAATATTTATATATATAATTTTATACAAATACTTTTAGATAATTGTTATAATAACTAAACAATTAAAAAATGAAACTTGGCTATATTTTAAAATAAATTATATTGAAAATAAAAAATCAATTTAAATTAAAAAAAAAATTGAAATAGAACTTAATTAAAAAATAAAATAGAAAATATAAATTATTGATTTTTCAACATGGGTTTATGCTTGAAAGTTAGATTTATGATCATAAAGATAAGCCACATAAATGTCTTAGTAAGAGAAATCAAAAGGTAGCTAAAATTTTTAAATTCTCTAAGCTTAATTTTCAAAATGTCTATTAAGGAAAATGTAGGATAGCCGAGGCTCTACAACTTTGCAATTGGAGTTTGTGTGGTGCCTTTCCGGCCCTCTGTACATGGAGGGTCTTTAATGATACTTCTGCCCTCTATTAAAGATGGATTCCTCATCTGAAGGCACCATTTCTGCTCCTGAAGATGCTGCGAACAAGGCTACAGATGACTTTTGATCCTTTGCAGTTTCAGACGATCCTCCCAAGACTTTTAGACAAGCCCTAGTGAACGTAGAGACTAGTAAGAATGGTGCAAAGTTCCTCCAGCGTCGCCAAGACACCAAATCCGGTGAAGTCAATTGACATGAACCAGGAGGTAAGGCTTCATGCCCTAAACCACTTATCATTTCTCCTAAATCTATTATGAATGATTTAATTAAGGCGGAAAGAAACAAGCTTTGTGATACTGCTATTTTTTTGGTTTTTCAAGACATTAAAAGGTTTCCTTCCCACATTTATTTAAACAATTAGTTGCATTCTGTCTAGAGTTCAAAACTAGGGTTCAAGTTTTCATTGTGTAGGATGATTCAAAAAGTTCTATTTATTATCATCTTTAATGACCCTATTATCCAAAAATGGTTGTTGATTAGCAGTTCTGGTCCATCATAGCCTGTAGCTTCCGTGCCCTGAGTTGGTCAGGGTCTGTAAACTTCTGTGCCCTAAGTTGGTCAGGGTCTGTAAACTTTGATGAGATCATGGTCCTCTCCTACCCATGGTGGATTACCGCAAAGAACATTCCCCAATTTCTCTGGAAAGTACTTCCAGATGCCTTTGAATCTCTTGGTAAAGTCATCCATATTGATGAATCCAATGTTTTACTACCGCATATGGATGCTAGTATTTTCCCCTCTCTAAAATGTGGTGTGGATATCCCAGAAACTCTAATCTTTGATCTAGTAGGAGAACACTTCTCATGCCCTCTGGAGTATTTAGGAGGACTCAACTCATGCTTTCTATGCAATAAAGACAGCCACAGAAGAAAAAATTGCTCTCTCATTGCCCCAAAATCTCACCCTCAACCTCCCCTTAGAGATTTGACTGCCAACCATACTCAAGCTAACCCTAGAATCAATCCCCCACCCCCCACCATTGTATAATGTGTCGACCCTTCATTGAATCCCACCCGAAAACCTACCCTGAACCCCTCTGTTTTACCCGACCCCATTGCTCCTTCCCTTGATACTCTACCTTCTTCCTTGGGTCTTCCTAACTCTTGACCAAACCCATAGATCTCACCATATGCTACCATCAGTGAGGGTAAAGTTTCTCCCACCCCTAGGAATAGAAACAAAAGGTGCTCCAAGAATGCACAACAATTGGTCTTGGACAGAATCAGAAGAAATGAAGGCCCTTTCAAGAGGAGAGGAAATGTTAATGAGAAACATGTATACCAACCTCCCCCTCCAGATGACCCCATCCATAAAGTTATTGATAACATGGGGAGTATTGTTGAGAAGACCTCAGATGAGGATAAGCTAGGGGCCATGGATAAGGAACAAGAGGACATGGATACTTCAGAGGTTATCATAGCTACTTGTAATATTGTTCCTTCTTCTAAGAGTTCTCTTCATGACTTTGACCTCCTTGTCATCCCAGCTAAACTCCCAGACCCCCATCCTTACCCTTCCTTTATCTGAACCTTCTAAACATACCCCCTGTTATCCCTGGTGTTATGGCTAATGTCATCCTGAGGGAAGGTGAGACCCCATAGATTCTTACTCAGGGCCATTGTCCTGTGTGTTGATAGCCCCTGGGAGGAAGTCCTCAAATTAAATAGAACTAAAAGGGTCCCCAGAGTCACTAGCTCTGTACCTAAATAAGGTAACCCCATGGAGGAAGGGGACACCTTGGGACCCATACAAGGTAAGAAGAAAAGAGGTATGCCACCAGGCTCTAGTAATAAGAAAGAGCCTAGAGAGGTGCAGTCCAATGAGATCCCTAAATGCTTCTCAAGCTTTAGGAACAATGCTAAACCCCCCACATAACCTCTATGGATCTCAAAATTACCTCTTGGAATGTCAAAGGACTAGAATCCTCAGACAGAAAGTAAATAGTCCAGAGGTTTAGAAGGACCATTAAGGGTATTAATTGCCTAATGCTCCAAGAAGTCAAATGTAATAATTTTAATCTTGACATCTCTCTCAAGTGCATATGGAGAGAAGCCACTGCATTCTCCACTTCACATAATAGGAGGAAAGGAGGCATCTCCATCCTCCTTAGTCCCCAGTGGGCTAAGAAAGTACTAAAGTGGGGCATCTCACTGTTGGAAATATTGTTGAAAAGCTACAATGGAAACAATTGTTGTTTTGTCATTGATGTCAAACCTTAACTGGTGAGACTATTGCTATCTGTTTAAGTACCATATCTATTGATTGATGAAGGAGATTTAGCAAGAAGACCAAGTGGAATGGTTGAGTTATGAGAAATCACAAGGGCACTAGATCAGTTGGAACATTGGCAAATTAATGAGTTGTTTATCTCTCGATGACATTTTACTGAGAATAGTTTGTGTTGAGCACTAGTATATGCCAAGCAAAGTCAGTGATGACCGAGCACTAGTAAATTGCTGAGGAAACTAGTGTTGGCCGAGCAACATTATTTTGGTAATCATTGAGATTTGAGATCTCTGGCTGACATAATTGATCTTATTGGGATATGCAAAGTTAATTAAGGATAAGCACAATTGATCCACCTTATGTAAATGCATGGGTAAGCATAATTAATGCATGCATCAAAGATTTAATTTGTGATTTCTTTGGAGAATTAAATTAAATGTAAAGATGGGAAGATCTATTGGTTTTGACCTAACCTAAGATCTACGATCTTGATTAAGTGGAAAAAGATTTATCTGACCTAGATGAAGAGGTATATGATAACCTCAATGGGTTATTCATGATGAATGTTATGTATGTAGAGTATGCAAGAGGATTGCATAGTTAATTGACTGATTGGCATGATCTAAGAAGAGAAGGCTAAACAGAGGAGCCGAGAGATGCAAGAGTGATTGCTTGAAGTATTTCCAAGAAGATCTGAAGATTGAAATGAGAATGGAGGCCACTTAGTGGATTAGCATTAGAGATGAATTGGATTTGGATTTTCAAAGTAAGTTATATGTATCAGATCACACCTGTTGATTACTTTGTAAACATTGTATCAGTAAGAATCCTTTAACCAGGGTGACCTAACAGTCATTGTATAAATCCTTTAGCAAGGTGACATTTAGGTGGAATGTTCTAAGTCCTCTAACAAGACCACTCCTAATAGGGTGATTAAATCCTTTAACCAGGTTACATTTAGCAGTGTGTTGTGTAACCTTTAACAGGGTTGGCTCCTAACAAAGCTCACATCAGAAGAGTGAAAATTTGATAGCATGTTATTGGTGGTTTTTCCCATATTGGGTTTACATGTTAATTTTTGTAGTCAGCTTGTGTGAATGTTTATGTTGAGTTTCAGTGTTAAGTCTTTACAAGCTGATTACATTTGAATAGTAAACTGCCTATGTATGTTATTGTTTTATGTTATTTCTACCGAGCAGATCTGAGTTTTTCAAATTGGTATAAATTTTTGAAAATGCTTATGTAGCCTCTGCTGCACCTGCCACAGCTGCCCAATTAAGAGAATATTAGGAACACAATCAAGCAATGTTTGAAATTGCATCATCTTTGAACTATCATGAGTTTGAAGATATAAAGGATTGCAAAACTATGAAGCAAATGTGGGATACCCTAGAAACCATCTATGGAGGTGATACAAATGTACTAAGAGCCAAATTTGAAAGCTTGAGAGGTAAGTTTGATGAAATGAAAATGTAAGAAGGAGAAAATATAATTCAATATTAGGGTAGGATAAAGGAAGTGGTAAATGCTATTAGAGGAGCTAAGGGAACCATTGATGATAACACCATTATGAGAAAGGTATTGAGGACTATTCTTCATGTATATGCTATAAGATTCTCTATAATTCAAGAACTAAGATGTACTCCTAATAATAATTTGACTTTGGAAAGTCTGGTAGGCAGACATACTGCATTTGAGATGTTAGATTTTGATAACTACACTCCACAAGTTGTTGAAACTGCATTCAAATCCCAGTTGGTCCTTAATAAATCGAAGAAAGGAATGAAATGTGTGAACAATGACAGTGACACCATAGATGATGATCTAGAAGAACTTGAAGCACTCATGGAAAAAAGACTATCTAGAGGAAAAGGAAAATTCAAAGGTAAACTTCCTATCATATGTTTTTCATGTAAAAAAGTTGGTCATATTACTTCTAGATGTCTTGATAAGAATGAAAAAGTGGAAGGAAGGGACAACAAGTACAAGGATAGAAAGGATGACTGAGACTTCAGAAGGTATAAGGATTAAAAAGACAAAGGTAAGAAATCTTTTTATATAGCTGAAGAAGCTTTTGACAATGATTCTAACAATTATGATGAAAATGATATAGAAGTTGTGTATGTTGCTATGAAAGATGATTCTGATGATGATGAGAAAATTGCACTAATTTCTTATATGAGTAAAGGTGACCGTTGGATTATTGATAGTGGTTTTTCACATCACATGAATAGTGATAAAGATAAGTTTGAAACACTAAATCAGTGTAATGGAGGTTATGTTAAATTTGGTAATGATGCACCATGTCTTGTTAAAGGGAAAGGATCAATTAACTTGACTGACAAGATCAGCTATGATAATGTATATTGGGTTGATGATCTCAAATATAAATTATTGAGCGTTGCACAATTGAATACTTCTAGTTACAGAGTTGAGTTCCATAATAGGAAAGCAAAGATCTATGATGCCAACGGTGAACTAGTTGGAGGTGGTGAGAAAACAAAAGGTAACTTGTTCTATCTAGATTTAGCCGATGAGACATGCTTGTTTGCACAATATAATGATGTTTGGTTATGGCATAAAAGGTTGTTTCATGTAAAATTCGATAACATGGTAAGCATAAGTAAATTAAAAAAAGTTAGAGGGCTGCCTAAGTTAAAGAAACCTAAAATTGCAATGTGTAAGCAATGTCAATTGGGAAAGATGACTAAGTCTAGTTTCAAAAGAAAAACTCATACTTCTAAGGAAATTATGGAATTGGTTCATACTAGCCTTTGTAGACCCATTGGTGAGAAAAGTTACTATGAAGACAAATATTTTATTCTATTTGTTGATTATTACTCAAGAATGATGACTGTTATGTTTCTTAAAGAAAAATATGATGCTTTCCAGTTATTTAAATGGTACTTCGCAAAAGTTGAAAAGGAGACAGGTAAAAATTTAAAATGTCTAAGATTTGACAGAGGAAGTGAGTTTATTTCTAATGAGTTTAAAAAGTTTTGCAATGACCAAGGAATAGAAAGATAGATGTCCGCACCTAGGACACCACCACAGAATGGTATAGCTGAAAGAAGTAACAAATCTATCATGGATTGTGCCAGAACACTAATGATGGAGAAAAATGTTGCACAAAAATACTAGAGAGAAGCTGTAAGTACTACAATCTATACCCTGAATAGAGTACAAGTCAAGAAAGGTACTAATGCTACACATTATGAGTTATGGTATGGATATGCACCTAATGTCTTGATATTTCAAAGTTTTTGGAAGCAAATGTTTCATATTGAAGGATAACAGAAATGGAAAACTTGATGCTAAAGGTGAAGAAGGCATATTTCTTGGTTATTAAACTAAAAGTAAAGCATATAAGTGCTTGAATTCTAACACTAACAAAATTATGGATAGCGAAAATGTTAGAACTGATGAGTATGCAGAAAGAAATGAAGCTAAAAGCACACAAGAACCTGAGAGTTATAAATCATTTGTCTATATGGATGAGGAAGATTCTAATACATTACCTGAAACTGAGAACATGGTCACTGAGAAACAATGAGCACCTGCTGAGTCACAGAATGAGGCTGCCAGACAACATGAGGTAATTTCCAAGCTATCTGATGGAGATGTTGAGTCACAGAATCAACCAGAATTGGACATGAATGATCAACCTGAAGCAGAAAAAGAACCTAGTCTAGCAAAGTATGTAAGGAGGCACCATAAACCTGATCAAATCATAGGATCAAAAGATTTTGTAGTTATGAAAAGAAGTAAGTTAAGAGAAGATACATGCTTATTATGTGATTTTGAGCCTAAAACAGTGAAATATGCCCTAGACAATGAAGACTGGATACAAGCCATGAATGAAGAAATTGAACAGATTGAGAAGAATAAGACTTGGACACTTGTACCTAGCTCGAGTGATAAAAATGTAATTATTACTAAGTGGGTATTCAGAAATAAGCTAAATGAACATGGAGAGGTAATAAGAAATAAAGCTAGACTGGTATGTAAGGGTTATGCACAAGAGGAAGGAATTGATTATGGAGAAACATCTGCCCCAGTTTCTAGATTGGAAGGAGTAAGAACCTTACTTGCATATGCATCCTACAGAGGTTTTAAAGTCTATCAAATGGATGTATAGTCAGCATTTCTAAATGGAATATTAGACGAAGAAGTTTACATTGAGCAGGCTGATGGATTTGTTGACCCAAGCAAGAGGAATATGGTTTGTAGACTACACCGAGTGCTATATGGATTAAAGCAAGCACCAAGAACATGGTATGAGAGATTTCACAATTATCTAATGAAGATTGGATTTGCAAGAGAAAATGACAACAACAACCTATATTTGAAGATAGAGCAAAGTAAAGGTACTTTATTGGCTGAAATTTTTGTTGATGACATTATCTTTTGTGGACAAGATGTGTTATGCCAAGCATTTGCAAAGGAGATGCAAACTAAATTTGAGATGTCTATGTTTGGTGAGATAAAAAAATTTGTTGGCTTACAAATATATTAGATGGATAATGGTATCTATATTACACAATTGAAATATATTAAGGAGATACTAAAGAATTTTGGAATGGAAGATTCAAAACCAGTGAGTACACTCATGGCTACTGGATAGAAGCTGAAAAAGAATGATGATACAAAAGAAGTGAATCAAACCCTTTACAGATCAATGATTGGAAAGCTGCAATATGTTGTACATAGTACACCTATTGTTGCACTAGTTGCTAGTATTATTGCAAGATTTTCTGCCAATCCAAAGGAAACTCATATGATGGTAGTAAAAAGGATTCTAAGATATTTGAAAGGAACAAATGAATATGGTCTATATTACAAAAGGAATGATAAGTTTGAGCTTGGATTTTATACTGATTTTGATTGGGCTGGAAATGTGGATGACAGAAAAAGCACCATAGGAGGAGCATTTCTTCTGGGAAAAATATTAGTTTCATGGACAAGCAAGAAACATAATTGCACCTCACAATCTACAGCTAAAGCCGAGTATGTAGCAGTAGCAGTTAATTGTTCTAATATTGTGTGGTTGAAGATACTACTGAAAGGTATGAAAGAAGAGATTACATAACCATTTGTCATATATTGTGATAATATGAGTGCCATTAATATTTCTAAGAACCCTGTAATGCACTCTAAGACAAAGCATATATCTATCAAGTATCATTACTCAAGGGATCTAGTTCAGAAGAAACAAGTGATACTAGAATATGTAAATACTAAGGAACAATTAGCAGACATATTTACAAAGGCATTACCCAAGGATGCTCATGAGTATCTGCAAGGTAAATTAGGGGTGATTCCCCTAACTAAAGCTAATTAGTTTAGAATGATTATGTTGCATCAAATGACTATATTTAGAATATTTGAAACCTTGATGCACAGACAGTCACACTTTAGGATGCTGCCTAAAGCTATGAAAGAAAGACAAAGATAGAAAAGAGGATCAATCATAAAAAAGATGACAAGAACAACATGATACATAGTTTAGAATAGAATAATTTGCATGATAAAGATGTCAACGTCTTTGGCATTGTTGTCAAAGAGGGAGAGATTACAGAAAAGAAGATGTTTACTGATAGAGGGAGAGTTTACAAAAAAATAAATTGTTGTCAAAGAAGGAAGAATTAGCAGAAAAATAAAATTTTCAGTGTGATTACAGACATTAATAAATATTTGTTTATATCAAGGAACACAGGCAGACTTTTTTTATTGTATGGTAACTATGGTTATTGTTTTATTGTTTAGTGTTACCATCAATGCCAAAGAGGGAGATTGTTGGAAATATTGTTGGAAAACTACAATGGAAACAATTTTTGTTTTTTCATTAATGTCAAAGCTTAACTGGTGAAACTATTGCTATCTATTTGAGTACCATATCTATTGACTGATGAAGGAGATTTAACAAGAAGACCAAGTGGAATGGTTGAGTTATGAGAAATCAAAAGGGTACTAGATCAGTTGGCACATTGGCAAAGTAATGAGTTCTTTATCTTTCGATGATAGAAAACTGAGAATAGTTTATGCCGAGCACTAGTATATGCCGAGTGAAGTCAGTGATGAATGAGCACTAGTAAATTGTCGAGGAAACTAGTGTTGGCCGAGCAACCGTATTTTGGTAATTATTGAGATTTGAGACCTCTGGATAACATAATTGATTTTATTGGGATATGTAAAGTTAATTAAGGATAAACACGATTGATCCACTCTATGTAAATGCATGCGTAACAGTAATTAATGCATGAATCAAAGATTTAATTTGTGATTTCTTTAGAGAAGTAAATTAAATGTAAATATGGGAAGATCTGTTGGATCTAACCTAACCTAAGATCTACAATCTTGATTAAGTAGAAAAAGATTTATCTGACCTAGATGAAGAGCTATATGATAACCTCAAGGGGTTATTCAATGTGAATGCTATGTATGTAGAGTATGCAAGAGGATTTCATAGTTAATTGACTGATTAACATGATCTAAGTAGAAAAGGATGAACAAAGGAGCAGAGAGATGCAAGAGTGATTGCTTGAAGGATTTATAAGTAGATATAAAGATTGAAATGAGAATGGAGGCCACTCAGTGAATTAGCATTAGAGCTGAATTGGATATGGATTTGCAAAGTAAGTTGTATGTATCAGATCACACCTCCTGATTAGTTTTAACCATTGTATCAATCAAAATAATTTAACTAGGTTGACCTAAAAGTCATTGTATAAATCCTTTAGCAAGGTGACATTCAGGTGGAATTCTCTAAGTCCTCTAACAAGGCCACTCCTGACAGGGTGATTAAATCCTTTAACTAGGTCACATTTAGCAGTGTGTTTTGTAACCTTTGATAGGGTTGGCTCCTAACAGAGCTCACTTCAGAAGAGTGAAAAGTTGATAGCATGTTATTGGTGGTTTTTCCCATATTGGGTTTCCACATTAATTTTTGGTGTCAACTTGTGTGAATTTTTGTGTTGAGTTTCACTGTTAAGTCTTTACAAGATGATTACATCTGAATAGTAAACTGCATATGTATGTTATTGTTGCCAAGCAGATCTGAGTTGTTCAAATTGGTATAAAGTTTTAATGGGCACATCTAGACCTGAGGATAACTAATTCACCCCTCTCTCAGTTATTCTAAATTCATTCTAACTCACCTTGTAATAAAGCAATATGGATTATTCTTGAGGAGAATAGATTCAAACTTGGTATATGCTCAATTTATGCCCCTAGTGATTATAGGGAAAGGACCGAACTATGGAAGTAGCTCATTTTGTTGGAAGAAATCCCTTGGATTATAGTGGAAGACTTCAATATGGTAGTCAGCCCTCAAGATAAGATAGGGGGGAACAAATTGGAGTGGAAAGGCAGTGAATAATTCTTCTAGAAAAAATTCCTAAGAAAACACAAACTCATTGATCCCTTAATTGGATGAAAGGATGACCATAAGACATATGGTACACCTAGTACAACTACCAGTAGAACAACAAAAGAATCTACTCTAGATTGGACCGATTCTACTTTAATCAGAAAGCCCTTAAATTCCACAAAGATGAGGTGGGCACATTTGTTAGAGTCATCCCCTACACACTCTCTTACCACCACCCAATCAGTTTCAGATTCCTATCCTCTGGACTCCTCCCTAAGGGAAACACAGGACATGATTCATTTTGCCTCAACACCTCCCTGCTGGATGATCTAGGAATGGGAAAATCTATCCTCATGATTAAGTGGTTCAATGAAAATGTGGCTAGTCACTCTAGTGAAAGAGATAAGTAGGCCCAAAACATCACTAGTTGGAGGGCCCTCTTTAAAACTGTAAGAGGCAAGAAAGCTAGAGATGCTATATGGACTAAAAATGCCCCGCAGGATGAACTTTTTGAAGCAAAAATTGACCTACAAATCAACCCCTCCTTAGAAGAACTAACTTTAAGGATGTCTAGTACAAAGGATGACTAAGGAGAATCCAAAATTCAAAACTCAAGGACATTAAGATCATATTAAGATCCAACTGGGTGGAACATGGTGATAGAGTGTCCAATTTTTTGTTTAACCTCCTTAAACAGAAAGAAGCAAGAAGAAATATTGAGGAAATCTGGGTTGAAGGAGACAAAGTCACTAATCAGGAGTATATTATCCTCTCCTTAAAAAATTTCTACCACACACACTTCACATATGAAGATAGTGGTCTTGAGATGTCAGAAGCTAGAGCCAAAATCAGTCAAGTGATCCCCAGGAAAGTCAGTGAAAAAGACTCTAATTTACTCAGATTTCCTATTAAATTGGATGAGATCAAGGATTCCATTACTCAAATGGCTATGGGGAAGGCCCCTAGACTTGATGGGATCCCAGTAGAATTCTATAAGAAGCATATGGATTGGATTGCCTGAGACCTAATGGAGGTGTATAGTGAAGCCTTCTAACAAGGAGAATTGTGGAAAGACATCAATTATGACTTAATTAAACTTATCCCCAAAGAAGGAGATAAATCTCTAATAAGAACTAGAGACTTCTAGCTCTTCTTAACACCTCATATAAAATCATTTCCAATGTTTTGGCTACCTGACTCAAAAAATTGCTTCCCAAAATTATTGATTACAACCACACAGGTTTTGTGAAAGGTAGATATATACTAGAAAATGTGGTTACTTGTTGGGAAGCCATGGAATGGGCTAAAGAATATAATTAGCAATCATCCATGCTCCTTCTAGACTATGAAAATTCATATGACAGGATTTAGTGGGGTTTCATCTATATGATGATGAGCTCTTTAGGCTTTCCCAACCACTTTATTAACATAGTCAATACTCTAATCAATGGAGCCCTTGCTATGGTGGAAATAAATGGAATGAGATCAGAGAGTTCTATGCTACCTTAATCAATAAGACAAGACTGCCCACTGGCCCCTGCCCTCTTTGTCATTATTGTTGAAGTAGTGGGCCACCTTATTACTGACAATTCTATCATACCGAGAGTCAGGGGTATTTAGATTCCTAAAGGTAAAGAGATTTCAAACATTAAATTTGCAGATGACACTGCCATATTGCTAAAGCTGGAACTAGAAAATATATCACACCTCATGGATAAACTCAACTTGTTCTGCTTTGCCTCAGGCAACAAAATCTCAATGGAGAAATCACTATTTATGGGATGGTCTCCTGACCCCCCTAAATGGCTCTCTCAATGGAACTTTAGATGGGAAGGGACAAAATTTTTGATCAAATACCTAGGCATCCCCTTCTCCCTCAATCCTAACCTTAAAGTCATGTGGGAGTGGGTAAAAAACAAAGTGACTAAAAAACTTAGCAAATGAGATAACCAATATCTTTCCTTGGTTGGCAGAGTTCAAGTATGTCAAAAGATCATGTCCTCCTACACTCTCTACTTCTCCTCCACTTAGTTGTTCTGTTAGTACCAGTTCAACCACCTCTAGAAGATTATTAGGGACTATCTTTGGTCACATGGTAGAGGTAACAAAACATGACATGCAATTAAGTGGGAATGGTGCACCAAAATCAAGAAGCAAGGGGGACTAGGGCTTAAGGACCTCAAAATTAAAGGCATCTCACTAGAAACTAAATGGATATCTAAAGCCTTGGAGCACGATGAACCTTGGTAAGACCTTATCATAAGTAATATAACAAGAGGCTACCCCAAGTAAGGTAAACGATGGAGGAACCTATCCATGAATGACATCTTAGCAGGGGAAATCGACTTCAGTGTAAAAGGCTTAGTAGTCTTTAGATCCATCTAGAAATCCTGGAATGTTTTCATGGTAGGATCTATGGAAACATACCCATTTGGTGGAATCTCATCATTAGAGGAAAGCCTTTGGTACTACTTTAGGGATGCTCAACCAGAAAGTGGAATGAGTTAGGAATTTCATACCTTGCAGACATTTTTTAGAATGGTCAACTTATAGAATGGGAGGATATCAAAAATAGACATGGACTCCACAACCCATAGTTTAGGACCTACTCTATTGTCAAGGACTCTTGTGTTGATCTCTTCCTCCATAAGTAGTTATATGTCAATAGTGACAGCCACCTTCAATTCAGATGGTCTCAGGGGACCTTTCTCACTAAAACCATCTCCAAAATGATTTATGGCCTCCTCACCAGAGAATCCTCCATCTATCCCCACCTCAACTCTTGTTGGAACCTCAATTTTGAGCCTGATAGATGGTCTAAAATTATTTGCAACCTCTTCTTATCCCTCTCTAAGCCTAAAACCAAGTGCTTCATGTGGTGGCTTATCTTGCACAGATTGCCTTTTAGACTATCCAATGGTGAGTCCAATATCTATTCCTTTTACCCTCTCCCTGAGTTAGTTAGCCATAATTTTATCAGTTGTTCATTTGCCACCAGTGTCTAGAAACTCTTTGGATTCCCCCAACTTTATGCAGCCTCCGTAGTGGATATTATTTTTGGGCATATTGATGGTTTGAAACAAAATTTTAATATTTTATTTGCAATTATTTCTTCTTTAATTATGTGGAACTTATGGAAAAAGAGGAATTATAATATGTTTGGTGGCAATCTTAGAAGCCTTACTGAGTCTCTCAAGAGACTCATATTCCATGATATTGCTGTGCAGGTCACTGTTGTGATAAAGATCAAGAGGAAAAAGTTGGAAGATCTATTCAAGGATGAAATGGTCAGACTAGGAGCATGGGAGGTCTCCCATTGGTACACTTGGATAGATGAGTCATAGGAATTGGCCCCCTTCAGAGCTTCCCTTCACAATTTCATGGTAGAAGTTGAAACCTTGAACCAAAAAGAGAGACCAATCATCAATGTTGTCCCACTCAATGTTATTCCAGGCCCAAAAGTTCCAGTTGCCATTCCCCTGGCTCACCCATATGAACAACATATCAGAAAGGATGAGGTGCTCAAATGGATGGAAGGCCATCAAGGCTCGGTAGCATGGGCACCCCTCAGGGAAGAAGATGTCATATGATGTTGGCTTTTATACAACCTTTTTGATTAACCACTATGTGTAATCCGTAACTTAGTCAGTTTTATTGTTATATTTCTGCTACTCTTATCATGTCATTCAGGTGTTGTTGAACATGTATATAGGTTAATTACCATCTATGTATGTTGGGTGCAATTTTTGGTAAATAGGTAAAGCTTGATACCTGATTGTAACTACTTTTGTATGAATCAATATTCATATATATTTAATAGAAAAAAAAGCCTCATATTATTCTTACTAAGAATTAAAATAGGAGATTTCATCCTTACATAATTATATTTTTATTGATGGGAGATCTCATCCTTACATAATTAAATTTTTGTTGATGCATAAATGTAATTTTACAATTATAATCAATTGGTCGAAACTATTAGAGTTATAAGAATTTGGTTAAAACTATAGAAAAAGAAGCAAGAAGTGAAGTTTATTACTTTCTCTTGAGTTATATCCATGTACTAGCCTAAGTGAGAATAGATTTGTTCAAGAGTGTACCTTGACCTATCAAAATCTCCTTATGGATATTGATCTAGATGACCATAATATTTCTT
>MU228502.1:0-22196 GCA_018584345.1 Thuja plicata
CTGCCAGACCATGGGTGGCACCCCAGTACTTTTTTCCATGCCACTCATACATTAAAGGACAATCCTTATGGGATAGGCTTTTTCCTGCTTTTAAAATATCATCAACTACATTATCTGTGATGCTGGAGGGAATTTCCTCAACTTCAAAATATTTATTCAAGAAAGCCACTGCCCACAAAAACCCAACTCTACCATACAATAATTTGTAGGGCACATTATAACTGTCGAGCTGTTTAGGAATCTTTTTGAATAGATTTAGATAATGTTCTTGCTACAGCTGATTACCACTGTGCTTGGCTGCAACTGCATATACACGAGCTTGTCCACAAATAAATGTTACATATTCTCTCATGCCTCGTGCAGCAGTAACACAGGATTCAATAATCTGTGTGCAAAGAGACAAGTCATCTGGGTTTTCCGTCACCTCATATGCTTTGAAACACAAATATGCCTTTCCAAGAGATCCTATACACAGGCTGAAATCCCTTACAATACCCTGAGATTTAGCCCATGTTTCTCTCACAATCTCGTTTTTGAGAGTTGAAGCGGCCTGAAGAAATTTTTGAGCCACCGAATTGTAAGGCAGGCGCAATAAATTCAACAGCTGATCATCGCCATCTTCGGTTGCTGCTGTATAGCCACCAGCTATCAGAGCACTTGCATAAGGTGTAGGAGCTGCGGCACCATTAGTAGGATTCCCATAGCCAGTCCCATAAGCACCTCCTGCATAACCTGCGGGAGCACCACCATATGCAGGTGGTGGAGGAGCCAGCCCGAAAAGATAATCTGGCATGTTATTAACCCAGGCCGAAGCCTCAGATCCGGACCCACAATCCGATCTGTTGGAAATGCCCCGATTCACAGGCGGATTATTGAGCGCCTCCACAAACCACTGCTCCCTTCTCGATTCCTCCATTACAGACCCCAAACTGGAAGTAGATCCATCCGCTCCCCTGTTAGTGAATACAAAAGCCTCAGACGGGAAAATTTATACCTAGATTTCTGCAGCCTGTCGTACTCCACCATCATACTGTCGAGATCCTCGTCATTTGTGACAAAAATCAGCGATTCTAGATCTTCATTGGGCAACTGGTATTTGAACGAGACCCCAGATCCCCACACAGCCGAGATCTTCAAAATCATGTTCGCAAATCGGGTGCTGCTGTCGACGGCCAAGATCCTTGTATTGCCGCCAATGTATGCGAGATGATTGTCATGCGGGCGGGGTATAATTTTACCACCGGAGCTGCACATGAGTCAAACCCGGGTCGACAACGAACCAGTCGAAGAATTGTCGACGGCCACCCATCTCTGGTTCGCCGACCCGGTGAAATAATCAGAGTCAGTTTCTCTGGACCGAGGTGAAGAACTCACTGAATCTGGGTAGTTTCCTTCCATGCCCACCGGTAGGTTTGTGTTAGAGTCCCAATTAATGTGTGAAAGCCAAGCAGAGACATGGCTTCCACGATTGTCGTCAAACTGGTCCAATTTAGTTACCATGCTGTCCAGATGGGGATTAAAGCCAGTCACCGTGCCTCTTTGTGGTGAGTGACCAAGAAACAAATCTTTACCATAAAATCGATTCATGCCCTTTGCTAAGCTACGAAAACCAACAACATGTAGGGATGAATGGTGAATGAACAAATCCTCACCGTCATGATCTCTAGACGACTCGTTCCTCATTTCACCTTCAAAACCAATATCTCTAGAAATCCTTGCAAAGGAGCCACCACTCACCTCAGACTTCTCTATATAGCAAGTCACAGCGCCCTTGGGAGGTGATTTCGAAGGCAGGACATCCCTCACTCCGAAATTGGTTTCCAAGACATCCCTCTTATTATGTACCTCCTCATCTCCACGACGAACAACAGTTTGGGCCTCCTGACCCTCTTCTTCGCCAATACACAGGCCTCTTCTCTCGGCTGCGATAGCCTCTTCGTGTTCTGCCTCTTCATCTTCTTTTACAACGAGCTTCTCATTTTCCCTTTCATCTTCTCCTACAATGAACTTGTCGTCTACCCTTTCATCTTCTTCTACAATGAAGTCTCTCACAGACTGTCGTTCACCAAGAACAAGTGCTTCTTCATTATCCAACTGCAACATCCTATGAATTTTGGAAGTGAAAGCATTCAGATTATCAAGACTGAACCCAGAAGTAAAGAAATCCATTTTATAATAGACCATCACCAGGTCCTTAACAGACTTCCTAGACATGTGTATCTTTGCCCTCTTCCGCAATTCTTTCATGACGTTTTTCTTATGTTGCACACCACCTGTGCACTCAAGAATTTCATAAAGCTCAAATCTGAGAGCTCTTAAATCTTCTTCTAGTTAAGCTTTAGGCTTATCTTCCCAACCATCCCACCAATGCACATGGCGAACTCTTTTATCTTTTGCAGGCCCAACATCAATCTTTACGGAGCCTAAATTTCCAAGAAATTCATCGATGACAAAATCAACTTCATCTTCTACCATCTCTGCTCTAGCCTCACCTAGGCTCTGATACCAATTGTAATTATTAAACGAACAGAGAAACAAAATGAAAACACAATACGAAGAAGAAAAAGTACAATAGACACGATTTTATCATGGTTCGGCAGTATGCCTACGTCCACACTTGAAGCAGGGATTCAATTATATTAATCCAGTACAAGACAATGATACAATCCAATCATCCAATACATGACTTTCCTAAGTCATTTAACGAAAGAGATGGGAGAAACCAAACGGTCATGTGACCGTTGGGCTTCGCATCCCAACAAAAATATGTTTTTGACCCAAACATGGGCGGCACCATCTTCCCACCCAAGAGGTGGAATTAGAAATCAAAATTGGGTTTTAGGTCTTTTTAACCTCATTTTATAAAGCCGTCAGGTCCAATCTTCCCATTTATCATTTCTTGGCGTCAGGTCTGATCTTCCCATTCCCATTTCTTGGTTTGCGCTGGTCTGTAGAATATTGTGAGGGTTTGACGCTTGCCGAAGGGCGCGGAAGGGTAAGTTGAGGTATTGGAGGCTGCTACAGAGGAGGTCACAGATCGCAGAGAAGGCTATGAGAAGGCTGCAAACAGTGTATTTTACCCGTATTTCTAGGTTTGCCTCCAGCTATTTTATCAGGTGTCAGGTTTTAACCAGTTTCAGTTTATATATAATCTCTTTTTCCATGATGCACTGGATTTTTAGGTGATTGAGTGTCATCAAATATGCCTTCGGTCTGCTAATATTATTCTATATAAATTAGGGTTTTTGTATAAGATTTTTCTTAGGCTTCTACACAAACTATGTCAAGCTGTTCAAAATGTTGTTGCAAAGATGTATGGGCAAAGTGCAAAAACAAACAATCTATCACATAATCATAATATGATTTTCATTTCATCAACTAAAAAACTGACAATCTTAAATTGATGTCGGAAAATAGAGCTCAAAAATTATAACATTTAGTGCTTTTTAGGTTTTTGTTCCAAAATATCAATAAAGTCCATTTCTTTGTTTTGCCTAAAATGAAGTATCCGTAGGATCAAGTCTATCACGGTGATGGCCTAAAAGTGCAATTTTGGATGTTCTATTATTCTTACTTCTCTTTCATCTTAAACACTTAAAGTGACAATAAAATTGAATTAGAAAAAGTTAATTTGATTCTTAATCATATGATTATCACTTCACGATCATTTTAGAATATAGTATTCAATTTAATGTATAACTTATTTATTGATTGAGTGAGTTGTCAATTTAGTGAGTTGCTAACATGTTCCATCATATGAAAATACATATTATATTTAACTTTAGTATTTCATTTTCACATTGACTAACCTTAGAGGTTGCGAAGCTCAAATATTCCTTGACTTCATGAATAGATGCTTGGTTGTATTTTTTGTTTCTTCATGTTTCCTATAAATTCCTGCTACTTTTACCTTCCATATAATTGTGATCAAGATGGAACTATGCTTTCAAAATGATTATTGATAGTTAAGCAAGTTTTTTTTACCTTTGTTTGCATATTAATGATATGTGCATCTTGTGTTCCCATGATATCATTATATTAGTGATAGAATATGGATATATCATGTTGCACATATTTGATTACTCTTGTCAGTCTCACATTGAAAGATTTCCATGTACTGAGATGGGTATCTTTTGTGTCATGGGAGATTCTGAGGAAGTGTAAATACTTTGTGGTAGGGTGGACAGACACTCCAACAATGTTCGTGCCCACAAGTTGTTTGAGGAATATAGATGTTCAAAATTCCTATGAGGTTGATCTCATGTTTTTGTAAATTATGCACTCATTGTATTTGACCATGAGGTCTATTGTCTTTCTACACGTCCTTTTTGTTTAGCCTTGTTAGTGGCATCTATGCTAAATCTTTATTTTGGGGAAAATTTAAAGTCTTGTTTTGATGTATTTAAATAAGTTCATTAATCTATACTTGATTTTATGTATTTTGATGATTATTATTTTAGAAATTGTGGTTGTCCTTACGTTAATGAATTAACTAAATATTATAATAATATAACTTGTGGTGGTCCTTACACCCACATCCCCATGTCCCCTCGTTCTGTCCATCTAGACTACGTTGGTGGTAAAGAGATTCCTCATAATATCTCACCTTTGACTTCCGCTAAGGCCACCCCAATGTATGAGACATCAAATTCAGGTTAGATTGGGAATAATGTGGATGATTTATGAATTTTGTACAATACATAGAGTTCCATTATCAAGTGGCTAAGAGCCCAACTCCACACAACTAGGAAAAATATCTGACACAATGAGGGAAGGAAGATGGGGCCTAGGGCACACCTAGTACCATCCCACTTACAGATACAATGCAGAATTACACAACAACAAAGTGAGAGAAGAGAAATGTAGATTTCTTTATTATTAATAAATCAAACTCAATACATGCCAGGCTGTAAGGCCTTCCTGGTTATGGCCATATACATCAGAGTGTTTTACAATTTGATCTTCTTACCACAGAGAACTCATAATTCTAACATTTTCCTTGCTTCTCTAGGACTTGCCTCTAAACTAAGAACATCCAAAAGAATACATACAAGAGTCCAACAAAGAAGTCAATGTTAAAATACAAAGGTGGACCCAAATTTAGGTCCACACTGATCCCAATGAGAGACCCCACATTAATTCAGCCACGGAAATTAGTGTCAAAATTGGCCAGATCAGGAAAACACACGTCAGGAAAGCATCACTGAAAATCAGCAAACTGTCAGTAAGGCATACCCGAGCAACAGAGAAAACCTGTCAGTAAGGCATCACCAATGTTTTTCAGGTAAAGCGTCACTGATAACAGCAAACTTGTCAGGTAAAGAGGTCACCAAGACCCGTTGGTAAAGCTAGAACCCGACAGATAGGAAATAACTAGACAAACATAAGTAAACTTCTTTTTGGTTGAGCAGGATTGCCAAAGACCCAAGATGTTCCTGCATCAGACACCTGGGGTTGAAAAGAAATGATTCCCTAAATTATGTATCAAGTCCATCCTGAAATGAATCCAACTTAGATTAAGAAATCCAAGATGAGTCCTCAATCGGTCTATTTTTACACTTTACCAAATATTCCATGTATTCCCTTCCTCTTGTACTTATGCCAATTCTCTGCTTCAAGATCTTCTCAACTTCTTCTATCTACTTCTTAGAATAATCACTTGGTACTGTTATTTCTTCATCAGGTTCATGATATTCATATAAGTCTAAAATATTGAATATAGGTGATATATCCATGTCATTAGGTAATTCAACTTCATAAGCATTTCCACTGTCAAATCTTCTCAGTATTTTGCAAGGACCAAACTTCTTCATCTTCAGTTTCCCATATGTTCCAATAGGAAATCTTCCTTTCTTCAGATGAACCATCACATCATCACCAACTTCAAATGTCTTATGTCTTCTTGATCTGTCTGCATCATCTTTGTATTTCTGATTACTTTTCTCTAGCTTCTATTTTACATCTTCATGCAATGTCATCATAAATTCTACAAATTCTTCTGCTTCAACGCTTCTTTTCTCTTCACCAACAATGTCTCTCAAATCTGATATACCTCTAGGTTGTGTTCCATGAACAATCTCCAAAGGTGTCTTTCTAGTACTTATGTTTATTGAACTGTTGTATGCAAATTCTGCTTGTGCCAACATCAAATCCCAATTGCCTGGTGTGTCTCCAACTAAACATCTCAACAAGTTACCCAAACTTCTGTTTAAATCTTCTATTTGTCCATCAGTCCGTGGATGAAATGTAGAACTAAATTTTAACTCAGTATCTAGCTTCTTCCAAAGTGCTCTCCAAAAATAACTTACAAACTTACTGTCTCTGTCAGAGATGATACTCTTTGGTAATCCATGCAATCTGACAATCTCCTTAAAGAAAAGATCTACTATATGAAGTGCATCTGATGTTTTCTTGCATGCTATAAAATGTTTCATCTTAGAAAATCTATCCACAACAAAAAATATAAAATCATTACCTCTTGCTGTCCTCAAAAGTCCAAGAACAAAATCCATGCTGATATTACTCCAAGGTTTCTCAGGAACATTAATAGGTGTATACAATCCAGTATTCTGACTTAGTCTCTTTGCAATTTGACAGACTCCGCAACTTCTCACAAATTTCTGAACATCCTTATACAACTGAGGCCAAAAATACCTCTCCTTCAACACATTCAATGTTTTATCAATGCCAAAGTGTCTAGCCAATCCACTACTATGTTTCTCTTTTATCAAATTAGTTCTCATTGAACCTCTTGGTATGCACAACTGAATACCTTTAAACAACATATCTTCCTGAATGAAATAGTCTTCATACTTACTTGATTGATTTGTATTATGTGCTCTGCACACTCTCCACTGCTCTAAAAAATTAGGATCATTTTCATACAAATGCTTCATGTCATTAAAGCCAAGAACTTCAATTCTCATTTCAGTCAACAAGGATCTTCTTCTACTCAATGCATCAGCAACTCTATTAGAAACTCCACTCTTATGCTTAATCACAAATGTAAAAATCTGCAAATACTCTACCCATTTCATATGTCTTTGATTCAACTTGTTTTGACTACCCAAATATTGTAAAGCCTTATGATCAGTATACAACACAAATTCATTTGACATCAAGTAATGCCTCCATTTATTTATAGCTTGCACAATAGGATAGAATTCTTGATCATAGACAGAGTACTTTGTCTTTGCATCATTCAACTTTTCACTAAAGAAAGCAACAGGTTTACCTTCTTGAGTCAACACAACTCTGATTGCACTTCCACTTGCATCACATTCAACTTGGAATACCTTTTTGAAATCAGGTAAGGCTAGCATAGGTAATTCAACAACCTTCAATTTCAAAGCTTCAAAACTCTTATCAGCTCCATGTGTCCATTTGAACTCTCTTTTATCTCCTCTTATTGTCTCAGTCATAGCATTGCAAATAGAACTAAAATTTCTGATAAACTTCCTGTAAAAACTTGTCAATCCATGAAATGATCTTACCTCAGTAACATTCTCATGTGTAGGCCAACTCAATATAGCTTCAACCTTTTTGGGATCCATCTTCAAACCATCAGCAAAAATTACAAAACTCAAATATACAAGCTCTTCTTTTATGAAGCAACATTTCATTAGATTTATCAGCAACTTTTCCTCTTTCAACCTCTATAGCACTTGTCTTATATGCATCAAATTTTCTTCTCTGGTTTTACTGAATATCAGAATATCATCTAGGTATACAATCACACATTTGTTCAAGAATTTCTTCAAAACTTCTTTCATCAATCTCATAAATGTACTTGGTGCATTAGTTAAACCAAAAGTCATGACCAACCACTCATACAAACCTTCTTTTGTCTTGAAAGTAGTCTTCCAGTCATCTCCTTCTCTGAATCTGATTTGATGATATCCACTCTTTAAATCAATTTTGGTGAAATATTTTGCTCCACTTAAACAATCCATTATGTCATCCATTCTTGGTATAGGAAACCTATACTTGACTGTGATCTTGTTTATTTCTCTGGAATCTATGCAAATTCTCCATTCTCCATTCTTCTTAGGTGCCAACACAATAGGTACTGCACATGGACTTAAACTTTCTCTGGTTAAGCCTTTGTTGAACAACTCATGAACTTGTTGATTAAACTCTTCATTCTTGGTAGGTATCAACCTATGTGGTGCTTTATTTGGTAAACTAGCTCTAGGAATTAGATCCATACAGTGTCTGATATCTTTGATTGGTGGCAAACCATCAGGTACATTATCTAAAATGATTTCTTTGTATTCAGTTAGCAACTTCTCAACTTCTGCAGGTATGTCATCTTATGTATTCTTACTTGGTTTGTTAGGAATCAAAGCATAACAAATATCATTTCTTTTCAAGTCTTTAACAAACTATCTACCTTCCATTAGACAAACTTTCGCAGATGTACATAACTCATCAGCAGATTCTTCAATCAAAGGTAACAAAATTTCCTTCTTCCCATCAACCCAAATAGAATATCTATTCAACCTTCCATCATGTATAGCATGTCTATCATATTGCCAAGGTCTACCCAACAAAATATGATAACAATCCATCGGCATAATATCACATAACACCTTGTCATAGTACTTTCCAATTTTCAGATTAAAAAAAAACATTGGTCACTTACCATTAATGTGTGCTCATCCTTGATCCATGAGATCTGATAGGGTTTCAGATGCTTCATCCTCTCTAACTGCAACTTTGAGACCATTTCTTCTGATGACAAATTCTCTGAACTTTGACTATCAAAAATGACTTTCCAAACCTTATTTGCAACCCTACATCTGGTTTTGAACAAACTCTTCCTGACAGGATCTTTCTTATCTTTCACACTCCATAGTATCCTTCAGATCATGAGATTCTTAGGTTCATTTGATGACTCTTCTTGCACTAATGCATATTTGGTACTGCTACCACCTTTCTTGCTTGCATGTGTACACTCAAAGGATTTGTGTCCTTCTTGACCACAATTGTAACAAGTTACTTGGAACCCTCTTCTGCTATATCCACCTCTGGAATAATTACCTCTTCCTCTGTATGAATTTCCACCTTTCCATTCAGTCTTGTGTTTGTCTTGAGATGTGTTTGTATTTGACTTGTTTGGTTCAGATCTACTATTTTCACCATGAGATCTACCTCTTCTTCTAGGGAATCTACCACCTCTACCTCTTTGTATTTGTTCATATCTTCTATTCAACTTTTCTTCAGCTTTTAGGGCAAATTGGTATGCCTCTTCAATGCCTTCCATCTTGATCAAACTGATTTCATCTTGTATGGAACTTCTCAAGCCATTCAGATATCTTGCAACTCTTTCCACTTCATCTTCAACATGTCCAGATCTGATGTCCAATCTGTAAAATTCTTCAGTGTAGTCTTTGACTAACTTGTCCTTCTGCTTCAAACTTTGCATTCTCTAAACTAGGTCAATCTGGTAATCGCAAGGAAGAAATTTTCCTTTCAATTTGTTCACCATCTTATCCCATGCCTTTATTTTGTCTTTACCTTTCTTCTTTCTATCCAATTGCAAATGTTCCCACCATAAGGATGCATGACCTTTCAGTTTTGTGCTTGCAATCTTGACCTTCTTGTCTTCTGCAACATTCCCATATTCAAAATATTTTTCCATCTCAGTGATCCAGTCCATCAATTCATTAGAATCTAATTTTCCACTATACTCATGGGGAATAAACTGAGGTTTGGACTTCAAGCTTGTCAAAGCTCTGAGTAATCTTTCCTCTTCTTGATCTAGCACAGGTGCAGGTGCAACTTCACCTTGAACCTCTTCAAACTCATCATCACTAACATCTTCAAGATGTCTTCCTCTATGCTGGGTTGTCTCAACAACTTCCAATCTTGCAGCCATTTGTCAAATCATATCAGCCAGACCTTGATCGAAATTTCCTCTCCCATGAACCATCTTGAAACTCTCTACAATTATAGGTCAGATCGCAACTTGCCACCCTACAAAAAATATCTTTAGAGTTTACAAGAAGGAGCCACGGATCTCAACTTGCTCTAATACCAACTGATGCAAGGAGGGAAGGAAGATGGGGCCTAGGGCGCACCCAGTACCATCCCACTTGCAGATGCAATGTGGAATTACACAACAACAGTGAGAGAAGAGAAATGCAAATATCTTTACTATTAATCAATCAAACTCAATACATGCCAGGTTGTAAGGCCTTCTTGGTTATGACTATATACATTAGAGTGTTTTACAATTTAATCTTCTTACCACAGAGATCTCATAATTATATCATTTGCCTTGCTGCTCTAAGACTTGACTCTAACTAAGAACATCCAAAAGAATATATACAAGAGTCCAACAAAGAAGTCGATGCTCAAATACAAAGGTGAGACCTAGATTTAGGTCCACACAGATCCCAATGAGAGACCCCACATTAATTCATCTACAGAAATTAAGTGTGGAAGTTGGCCAGATCAGGAAAACACACGTCGGGAAAGCATCACCAGAAATCAGCAAACTGTTGGTAAGGCATACCTGAGCAACTGAGAAAACCCATCAGTAAGGCATCACTGACACTCGTCGAGTAAAGCATCACCGATAACAGCAAACTTGTCAGGCAAAGAGGTCACTGAGATTTGTCGGTAAAGCCAAAACTTGACAAATAGGAAATAGATAGAAAAACATAAGTAAACTTCTTTTTGGTTGAGCAGGATTGCCAAAGACCCAAGATGCTCCTGCATCAAGATCAATAGAGTCAAAGTGATTGTCGAGAATGAAGTGAAGGCAGGGGATTGGACCTACAACAAGGGGGATACTAATAATTGGGGGGGGGAGATGATTTGGTGCATAAACGAGACAAGTGGGAGATTATGGAAGACTCAATTTATGATAAATCCCTTATCTCCTTAGAGAAGGAGAAATAGAAAATGATTAGTCCTCTGACTAATGTGAAAATGAATTTGTCTCGGTTCAATAAAAAGTTATAGGATTTCATGGCTTTTAGAAAACAAATGATGAAGAAGACAACCTATTCCTTCTCCACTTTGCAAGCTGATATGGAAGAATGGAGAGCCAAGCAAAGGAAGAGGGAATAAAGTTTACAAGTGGCTACACTCTCGAGAAGAGAATGGACCTCTTCATATGTTGTTTCTTCCATGTGTTCTCCCATGAGGACTTATTTTTGTAGACAAGCTCAAGGAGTTGAATGAAGATTAGAAGGGGATTAATTTTCTCTTTGTTTAGTTTTTTTTATGATTTGTCTTGTCTCTGGTACTTTTGTTACTAGTTTTTTTGTTGGTTTTTTTTTTTTGTCCCTAATTGAATTCACTACTTGTGAATTCATTTTGAGTTGTCTTTAAGACTTGATGTTATTTTTCTTGTTTGGTTTTGGCCCTTTCCTGATTAACTAAATAAGAACATTTGTATTTACTAAATACTTATTATGTGTTTTTATAATTTAAATAATAGTAATATTAATACCTTTTAGTTATGGGAGACGACCTATTAGTTGAGCATGCTAATTTATTTGGAAAGTCTCCTGCTTATAACTAAGGTTTTAGGCCGCATAAATATGCATTTTTTCAGGGTCCCCAAAATAACCAAAAAAAGGGTGAGATTGATACAATGTACTAATTCATGTTTTATTAGTCTGTTGATGTGTCATCACATGATTTGTTTCTTCTTAAAACTAAAGGATATTTCAAACAATAATAATTATATTTACTAAAATCTTAATATGAATTTTGAAAAATTAACTAAAAGCAGTATTGAAATTTCATATAATATATATCTTAAAATTACTAAATAGTAAATCAAATTGTACCAAAAAAAAATTTAATATAAAAATTTTAAAATTAAAAAACCTTTAAAATAGTCTTCTATTACTCCACGACATTCCCTTTTAAAATGGCATGGTACTATTTTTTGTCCACTAATACTGACTGGTAGGTGATTGCATGCATAGCAATAGCACTGACATAGGTATAAAAGAGATATTGAAACACGTAATACATACCCGTAAAAACAATTCTTTTAATTCTTTTAGTTTAGTAAAATAATATATATTTTTAATAATATTTATATGCATACATTTTTCACTTGCTGTCAAACATGGAAGTTCATGTGGCTCAATTCCTAACAAATCTCAATCTCTCAGGAATAGTTGCAGCTTGCAGCATGTATTGTTGCTGATGTATTCCTCAAGTGGGTTGTTCTTTCTACCAAAAATATACTCACTCTATTTCACCGTGTCCGATGTGTCACAAGTTTTTCCATTTTATAAGTAGGGTGTTATCTCTAGATTTGTTTCTACTTTTCATACACCAATTTAAGATTTATGATTCTTAAGAGATGACATGATGTGAGTTCATAAATTAAATTCTTATCCATATGAGTGAATCACACAAATATAAATTTAGTAATCTTAGGTAAAAAAGAAAAGGGCATAACAAATGGCATTATAATTTTATAATTTTGAAAGGAGTGTAAGAATGAAGATGTGTTTTTTAACTATTTTTTAAATGAAACAAACATGATGTTTCAATAGAAGGTGATCTCAGGTAAAAATATCATGTTTAGCATATGCAACTAGTCAATCATTTCATTTACTAAAATGAAAGTAAATAATTAATTTAACAATTTGATGTAAAATACTTTAAAATGAAAGTAACTAACTTAACAATTTGATATAAAACATACATTTACTTTAATTTTTAATATGTGTTATTGTATATAGTCTTTATTAAAAGCAACATGTAAATGTAAACATGAAGTTTTTATTATTATTTGACATTTTATCATGATTTGAAGAATATACTATAAAATGATAAAATAATACAAATATCTTAAATTCATTTATATAAAAAAAATACAAAAAGTAATCTTATTTTGATATACCTATATTAAATTTATTATTTTGAATGGATTAGAATTTTGAAACTATATTACCTTACATACTTTACATAACTATATTTAAGATTAAAATGATTAAAAAAAATTTACTTAATTTATTTAAGAGAATATAATTATTTTATTTACTAAATAATTCAAAATATTTATATTTTTTATTTTACTATGAAATTATTTTGTTACATCAAAAAACATATTATATGTAAAAAGCATTGCATTTAATTCACTTGAATGCATAATAACTTAAAAATAATTTATTATTATTATTTTTAATATAAAAATAAAAATATTCCTACCTTTTTCATAATATTTTTTTTACTTTTATTAAGAATGTGATAAAACTAGTAATGACACTTTAAGAAGCAATGAGAATGCCAAAAGATATTAAAGGTCAATTAGGAAAAACTTTTGGTCTAGTTGAATAAAAACCTTCTCAAAAAAAAGTCCTCACTGTATTATGTCTTCCTTTGTTGAGAGAAGAGTACATTAACGTGAAAAAACCTCCCTCGGAGAGCAAAAAAGGGCGGCCGTAATAAAGTAATCGGTAAAAGAAGATGGTAAACAATACAGACAAATATATGTGGAAAATGGGGACGAGGGAACGATGCAACCTGTGTGGCGACCGAAAGTTGATAAGGAAATCTAACGGCTGCCAGCGTTTGGATCGTCCTGCAGTACCTTTTATTTGTTACCTTGCCGTTGATGCCCAAAGCCAGGTCGTTCCTTTCAAATAAGGGAACGCGTTGACGTAATTATATAAAATTAGCAATTGTATTTGTGGTGTGCAATGGGTACGTCGAATATATGTAGATGAAGTAATTGTTTTTAGAAATCAATTATTTAAAGTTTTATTAATTTTAGAAATGATTAGTTTGGTATTTATTTTTTTAATAAGATTTTTTAATTAATTAATGATTATAAAGTAGTTTTATTTAGTAGAATAATAAAAGTAAATTTCATTTATAATTATAAATAGTTTATTAAAATTTTAATTATAGTAGAATAATTATATATAATTAGTTTATTTTAATTCACATAATCATATAATCTCTCTCTCTCTCTCTCTCTCTCTCTCTCTCTCTCTCTCTCTCTCTCTCTGAGAACACACACACATTGCTTGAATCTCATTATTGTCTCTTTTGTCTTTATTTTATCTCAAGATTTCTCTCACTCTCTAGATCTATATCAAATATCTCTAGCTCTCACTTTTCACTCCATCTCTTATACTATATATCTCTCTCTATATTTCTCTATTTGTATCTCATTCTATCCATATTTCTCTACCTCTATCTTCTTATCCCTCTCTATCTCTTTGTATGTCCCTCTACATATATATCACTCTCACTCGTCATCTTTCTATATCTCTTACTACATATATCTTTTTATCTCTCCTACTCTAGAACTCTAGCTCTATTTCTATTTCTCTCTCTACCCCTTTTCTATCCATATATTTCCCTACATCTCTTTATCTATCTCTCTATCTATCCATCTCTTTCCCTATCCTTATCTATCTCTTACAATCACCCTCTATCTATGTCTCACCTTCTCTCACTCACTTGAGTTTTATCTCCCCCCTCCCCACCTTCTTCTACCTCTCTCTATCCCCTTATCAGTGTTTCTATATCAACCTCTTTCTCTCTTTGTCTTTCCATATATATCTTCTTTTATAATCTCTCTTTATCTTCTCATATCTCTCTCCCTCTTTCTTTCTTCCTTTCTATATATTATATAATAATTATCTTTATCAAATTATACATAATTATTTTGATCAAACAATCTTTATCTCTACCTCTACTCTAAGTCTACCTATATCTACTTATCTCTCTCTTCTTTCTCACTCTATCTTCATCTCTTTCTCTTTCTTCCTCTCTCTTCATCCATCTCTATACAGGTCTCCCTCTAAATATAGAGTCCCTGTTTCTCACCCGTTCTTGACAATGCAAATTTTTTGTAGTTGAAGATTTGTACACGGGTAGACAGGAGGTTTGTGTGCATTATATACAATGTGTAATGACATTGAAAAATTACAGTTTGTGCGTATTATTCTTTAATCCATTTCTACTAAAACCACGGTTGAAACAGAACACGATCGCCCCCTTCGTCCTCAAACTGGGTATTGCTACCATTGACCCGGCTGGATTTCAAAATCGCGGTTCCGCTTCATTAAAAGGACATGCAAGACGATTGCAAGTCCCAGAACCGTCGATCATTTTCACTTTGCTGACTGTTTTTTCTTGTCCTCGATGGAAATCAGAAAAATTGTAGGATATCGTCCGCTCGTTGCTTCTGTGTCTGGAATTGAATTGGTCATTTCCATTTTATCATTTGATTAAAATTTAAGAAAAGCTATGGCTAGTGAAAAGAAGTGAAACGGAAGTCTTGCGGGTTTTGTTTCAAGTTGAATCTAGACAGGACCATCAGATTTCTGTTTTTATTTATCCAAAGCCACTCTAGTATCTGAGATGAAAGCTTTCCGGTTCGGTGTCTGCCAAGTTCTCTTTATTTCTTTTCTTTTTCTTTTTTTGGATTTTTTTTGAATATTCAACTGTGATCAACTAGAAACGTAAATGTGAAGACATGCAAGTGGGGACGCTGACAAGACTGTCTACTATCGTGCGTACAGTCTAGATGGAGGCATAAGCGAGTGTTGGAGTACAACAAATCTAACGACTCACAGTCTTGTCGAAGCTTTCAGAGCATCACTTTGACAGTTGCGATGGGACTGTTGGGAGCGGAGATAGATATAGGTTGCTAATTTAAAGTTTCTACAACATGACAATTCACGCCGTCCTCCCTGTAACACGTATGTTCTGCCAAAAAGTTATTTCCATCAACGGTCAATGGTTCTTCAATCGTCTTGCAAGGTAGGAATGCAATATCAGCCGTAGATGTGTTCTTCTCAGATAAGAAACGCCTTTGAGGTGAAAATAATTTAACAATAATAATTTGGTGATAATAATTTGGTGCTGATAGTTTTAAGAGTCTAATGAAAATAAAAATAAAAAATAAAAAATAAAAATATAAGAATAAGAATATATTAAAATATAGTAATATAATCATATTTTAATAATAATTTAATATTAATTACAATTGACAATATATTAATTACAATAGCTATTCTACCTATCTTCTTTTACACACTTTTATATTTTTATTATAAATTAATTTTATTTTTCTCTAAATCCTTACAATCACTTGAATATTACCACCAATATAAAGGTGTTTTAAAAGTACTCGTTGAAATAAATTATATATTTTATGAATTTATGCACTAATTCAAACCATTTGAAAAAAAAATTGTATTTAAAATTTGAAATAACCAAGATTACATCTATTGCTATTACCACACTAAAACATCAAGAAGTCATTGACGTATACAACAACATAAAGTAGTCCACCACAGAATCCAACTGCATAAAGTAGTCCACAAGAGAAGGAGAGTTCTAATCTAGTTATAAATCGAGGCAAAACAATCCATCATGATTCTATAATATTGAAAAGATATGATAATAAGAAAATTGTTCAAATTGCCTTCAATATATTCCAAAACACTTCAAAATTAGTGGCAGACCCTCCTCCCTTACTCACTTCCTGCTCCGCCATATTTCTAAGTTTCTTCCCTGCTCTTCTTACTCTCACACTCTCCTCCCCTTCCATCGACATTCTAATATTTTTATTTATTTCTTCGGCTCTTATTACCCTATTCCCATCCTCTATCATTTTTACCCGTAATCCAAACTTCCATTCCTCGACATTAGTCTGCAATTAAAAAACTGGTCCACTGCAAGAGTAAATCCCAGCATGGGAACACCCGTTGATACACTTTCCACAACCGCATTCCATCCATAATAGCTGAAAAACCCTCCCACAGAAGGATGTTTCAAAGCCTCTGCACGCCTAAACCAGGTGTGAATAAGCCCCGCCTTTTATATTCCTCTAAATATTAACTCGACAACATATCTAAGTAATGGCTCACCTCTTTATCTAGGAGAAGTGCCCATAGAAAATAGCACCCACTCTTCATGAAATTGGCGACGATTTCCCTTATCTGAGCCCTCTTTATGGTCATCAAGTTGCCAAAGGAAACATAGATGACCGACCTCACCAGTTTGGAATCCATCCATTCAATGCATTGTGTGTCGAGCTGCGAAGAGAAGCCCATGATTATTGGGCTCACATAGTGCACATGTGTTTTGTCCCATTGTGTCTCCATCACTTTGCAATCCAAGGCGTAAAAAGAATTTTCCACAATCCAATTTTTTCGTCCTTACATTTGCAAACACTCAACTATTTCATTTCCCAAAGGAGACTAAGGGATGAATGTCCATTGGTTGTAGCGGAGGCATATATGTTCGGATTGGTTAGCAGATTGTTTAGATTGTACATATACGTGTTGGCATTAATGTTTTGTCATTGATGTCAACATATTTATATTGTTGGAGATAACTTGTTCCTAGTTTATTTAATAAGATGTTTTTTACAGTACAACTACTGTATTGAATACCATATGTTGCAAAGCTGGTAATATGTTTGGGGATGTTTGTATTTGATTTTATTCAAGTGGCATAGGTTTGCATGTTGATTTGGGTGAGCCGTGAAGCATTTATAAGAGACTGTTATTTTGGTTATTCTGTCAAAGATAGTGTTTCATTTAGTGGATCGGTGTGGATCGGTTTGACAATATTCTTTGTTGCTAACCTTGTGGTGAGTTTAGGACATGGATGTGTGTCTTCAGCTTGAGTGGTTTGTGATTTGGCTGCTAGAAAGCTATTTTTATTTTATGGCAGTGGTTAAGGTTTAGTGTTCATGATGAACAGTGCATTTATGAGTTTGATTTATGAGACAGAGTTGTTCCTGTTGATGCCATTGTATTTCATGTTGCTTCCTGATATTTCTTGATTGTATTCTATTCATGTTGGTGGATCATGTTGGGTTATGTGATCGAATTGAAGATTCCTGATGTAACATGTTGGTGTTCTTATTATTCTTGGCCAAATTGGTGGTGTAACATATTGTGATGGATCATGTCATGATTTATAGAGCTAGAGCATGCTTGAGGATGTTGTTATGGATCACTGTTATGTCTTTGTCGGCATTCAATGGATCACATTGAGTATTGAGTTGTATTGAATTAATATTTTGTAATTAGGTCGTTGGCTGACTTAGTTGAGTTAAATTTGTGTAATGTGTATACATATGTATCTTTGTGATTGCAAATGTGTGTGAGGATGCGATAGTTCTAGAGTGGGTGGTACGAAGTGGTATGAGTAGAATATGTAATTAAGGCATAGGTTTAATGTACTTCATTGGAGCTGTGTTTGCATATCATAGATGTTGTTTTTTTAGTTCATGACCTATGGCGGTATGTCCTCTATGATTTGAAATCAGAGATAGTTTTAAGATAGTGATCCTTCCTTGGGATTGAGATCCTTGTTGTATTTGAGTAGTGATCTCTATGCAGTTTTCTTGAATTCTTGTTCATTCCCATTTTTAATACTCCTAATATGGTATAGCACTTTTGCCTGAGTTTATTCATCTTGAGGGTTTGATTCCCGACGTTGTTTTTTCCCTAACTGGGTTTCCACATCAAAATTCTTGGTTTTATGTGTTGATTTATCTTTTATGTTCTTGCATTCATATTTATCTTTCAGGTATGAGATTAAGTTGGTAATTTGGTTAAAGGTCTTCAGTTTTTAGACATAGCTAATATCTTTTATAAATAGGATCAAGTGACCTAGTAGGATTTTTATAGGTGTATATTCTTGCTTGAAGCTTGTTTTCTCCCTTATTTTCTATAAAAGGAAATTCACAGTCATAATAATGAGGAATTATTAGTTTTTGGTTTTAGGGTTCAATATTTCAAAAAACTGTGCAAGTAAGGAAAAAGCTCTATAAAATGTAAAGAGTTAAGGAAATAATATAATTGTTAGTCATTAGACCTGAGATATCTCTGTGTTTTATAATGAACTTCATGAGTATATTTTATTCTAGGACTATCTATAGGGCTAGAGTGTAATACTATTTTAAATTCAATAATTAAGGATTAATTGGGTTATTCATGCAGATTTGTTGCATTTGAGTTATAGCTATTGTTGTTTTCTATTCAAGGAATGGCACTTGAGTGAATGTAACAGAGGTATTGTACTTACAGATGGATTTCTAAGTATGGTCATAAGGTAAAGATTTAGTGGTCTTATCATCATAAGGTGATAATAATTTTTAGAAGATTTGCAAAACATGTTTGATGTTGCAAGATGAAATGCTGATTATATGGCTCTGTAACCCTTCCCTTAGCATTGGTCAAGTCCTATATATCTACCGTTCTTTCAGTTTGGCCAAAAATCTTTAAATCAATCTTTACTTTTCAGTATGTTTTTTTGTTGCCTTGTCCCAATCTCATGCTCCATGTAGGTTGATGCTCAATGGATAATCAACCATTATCAAGTATCTCCCTGCTATGTTGATTTCCTTATATGAGATTTATCCGCTTTGTGTTAATGAATTTTACGAGTTTAATGTTATTTTTGAAGGGCATTAAGGGATCACCCTCCCTAATTTGGCAAAGCCTAAAGTGCGCAAGGGTTTACTAGATCCTTGTCAGTTGGTCCAAGTCTCATAGACTTATGATTGTTAGAGTTGGCTTCTCCATAGGAAATTGATTGATCAACATGGTTTCTATTTTTTAGTGTAAACCTATTCTAGGAACCAACATGTTGGAGGAAGATGAAATTGTTTCTACTTGATCCTGAGATCCTTGCCTCCTATCTACAATAAGAAATTTGCCTCTATTGAAGAAATCAGAACTGTGACTAAAGTGACAAGAGATACATTGATTGGTAAGTTATCTACTTTTGAAATGAGAGAATTTGGTGATAGTATTCCTAAATTTGAAACTACATTTAAAGCTACTATTTATAATGATAAGAAAATATATGATAATGGAGAAATTTCATCTAAGTATGAATCTAGATATGCTAATGAACGGGTAGATATTGAGGAAGAGGAAAGGAAGCTTGATCAACTTGAAGCCCTAATTGCAAAAAGACTACCTAAGGGATCTAGTAAGCATCAATGAAAGTTTCCTTTGAAGTTTTTTTCATGTAATAAGATTGGTTATATTTCTTCGAGATGTCTTGATAGAGAAAATAAGTACAAGCCTAAGAAATTCAAGTCTAAATATCAAAAGAAGTTTTATTATGTTGTGTATGAATGCGTGACTGATGATGAATCTAAAAATACTGAAGATGAGATTATGTTTATTGCAATCAAAGATGAAAATCCTAACATTGTAAATGAAGAGAAAGCCTAGGTTTTTCACATGGATAGGAAGGATGAATGGGTTATTGACAGTGGATGTTCACAACACATGATCACAAAAAAAAAAAAAAGTGTGAAGTTAGAAAGGTATGATGTGTTGGATGATATCAGTTTGGGTTACTGATCATGCTGTTGATATTCATGATTTGTCACTGATGTCAACATATATTTCTGTAGAGAAAAAAGAATGGCTACTTGACTGGAAGGAGTGTACGAACACTTTACGGATGATTCAGAATGATTGAAGTTGGATTTTAGCAGAAGGATGTGTTTTAACCTTATTCCTAAGGTCACTTGGCTTTATTTTGCATACTGTGGATGTTACACTTGATTTGGTGAAGACTGCTTTTCTGGACTGTAACTATGATTCTGGACAAAGGAGGTCTCTGTGTTTCAGGTATATATTTCTAGCGGAGATATTTCATATCATACAAGCTTACTGGTGGACAACCGACATATGTTAGAGTAATGGGTTGAGTTCAATTATTATTCAGTTACTAGTGACGTCAGCTATGTCGTGTATTCTGGAGAAGACCTATTTACTGGCCAACTTCACACATGTAGCATGTGAAATTAATTATGAGCATGGATTGTGGATCTAGAAGTATATGAGATGGATTATAATTGATTTTTACTTGTTATAGGTACCGTGTGTATCTTAGAAAGGGGTTATATAGTTATTTGTATGATGGAAAGCCTTAATTGGCCGACCTAGTTAATTATGTATTAGGAAAGCTTAATTTTATGACCTAATGAATTATTGTAAGAGGGTATATATGAATGATCTTTTCTTGTGGAGAAGGTGTGGATGAGATTAAAAATGTACAAATGTGTGGAAATTGCAAAGCTTATTGAATGTTGCATATAGAGCAGAGTTGATGATGGTTATACTTCATTGGAACTGACCAAGCAAAGACAGTTTCTATCAGACAGTTTGGTCGATTGTTTATTTACTTTATACACTTGATTCAGATTGTAAATCCTTAAGGGTGGCTTTAACCTTCTTTGGGCAGTGTGCCTTGGCAGTGAACCTATTATTTTCCTTGACTCCTAACAGGTTCTGTTTCCTAACAGGGCCTGTGTACTGTAATGTTGTAACAAGCTCCTAACAACGCTAATATCTTTTAATAGGGATACTATACTCTCATTACATTATGTGTTAATTCCCACTGGGGTTTTACCTTTAACAGGGTTTCCTCAAAAAAAAAATTTGTGTTATGGTGTTGGCATTTAATGTGTTATCATTTAAATTTACAGATTTAGTTTATAAAATTTAAAGTTTAATAATCTATACTACAACTGATTCACCCCCCCTCTCATTTTTCTTGTGAACTCTTATTCCTAACACGATGGTGGTATTTTCAGATCTGGTGATGATACTCCTTGCATGATAAAAGGAGGAGGTTATATTATTCTTTATGGTAAGACTAATACTAATGATGTTCTATACGTTGAAGGTTTGAAATATAATCTTTTGAGTGTTGGTCATCTAGTTGATACAGGATACAACTTAAAATTCAAGGATGGAATGTGCAAGATTATTGGAAGCTCTAGAATTTGAGATTGCTATAGGAAGAAAGAGTAAACGTAATGTATTTCATTTGAACAATTCTGAGTAGATGCTTGATTGATAAGGGGTGCCAGCAAGAAGTTGAGTCCACTTTTTGGCCAAAAAGTGGAAGTGTTTTTCCTGATTTTCAAGTTGTCTGTCAATTGATGTCAAAATTTGAGGCACTTAGAGATTGAATATCAAAAAAATTCACTATAGAAAATGTAGTGCTCAGAGTCTATTTTTCAAATATGTAATTTATTTAAATACCCACATAGTAGAAAATTTATTTAGTATGCATGTTTAAAAACCTCTTTTTCAAAATGTTTGTTTCAGGACCATACCCCGCATGTGTACGACCACCCTTTTTTGGAGTAAATAAATGAATTTTTCTAAATCCTTTTGGGGGAAGGTACCTAACACATCAAAGATTGGTCA
>MU228502.1:30024-49756 GCA_018584345.1 Thuja plicata
TAGCAGGGGGGTCGGTGGTAGCTCTCAAAAACGGGTACCCGTTCAGCTAAAAACGTGATCCCGTTTTGCAAATTGTGAAAATGATTTGCAAAACGGTTTAAAACAAAAATTAAATAGTTTTACAAAATGGGCACCCATTTTTTAAAAAATGGGTGCCCGTTTTGCTACGGGTGCCCGAACCAAAACGGGTGCCCGTTTTTAAAAACGGGCACCCGTTTTAAATTTACGGCTCGGGCACCCGAACCATAACGGGCACCCATTTTTTAAAAAACGGGTGCCCGTTTCTGGTTGCAAATTTTTTTTGCCCGCGGACTTCCGCGGAATTGGCACTCAACTTTGTGCTTGCACCCTAAGATTGATAACAGTTGGTTGTGGCATAAGATATTTTTTCATGTGAACTTTGAAAACATTGTGAAGATAACTACTACAAATTTTTTTAGAGAAATTTCTAAATTGGTGAAGTGTGTTAATGTGATGTGTAAAGACTGTTAGTTGGGTAAATTGACTAAGTTTACTTTGAAGAGAAAGAATTATTCTTCGAGTGAAATATTTAATTTGGTGCATATTGATCTATGTGTCCCTGCAAGAACAAGAAGATATTATGGGGACAGGTATTTCATTCTATTCATTAATGATTATTCTAGAATGACGTGAGTTACATTTTTTAAAGAGAAATTTGAAGCCTTTGACAAATTCAAGATTTTCAAATCTATGGTTGCGACTGAAAATGGATTGAGGTTGAAATGTCTCTGATCGAACAAAGGTGGTGAGTTTACTTCAATTGATTTTAATAAATTTTGTGAAGAAAATGGAATAAAGAGATAGATGTCTACTCTTCAGACCCCCCAACAGAATGGAATTGCAGAGAGAAGAAATAAAAATATTCTAGAAAATGCTAGATCCATGATGATTGAAGGTAATATTTTACAGATCTATTGAGTAGAAGTTGTTATTACTACAATATACACTTTGAACCAGGTGAAAATTAAGCAAGGGACCGGTAAAACTCCTTATGAACTTTGGTATAGTCATATTCCTACAGTGAAATATTTTAGAAATTTTGGAAGTAAATGCTATATTAGAAGAGATGAAGACTTAGGAAATTTTGATCCTAGATGTGATGAGGGAATATTTCTTGGTCATTCTACAACAAGAAAACCATATAAATTCTGTAGTACCCACCCCTTAGTCAGCCTTTCTATTTCAGTTTCTGAGCTCTTTTAAGCCTTTCTTGTATGCGTTGGTTATTTCAGTTGATCTTGTGGATATTTATGCATTAATTTTCATTATGCTATTGATTCATTGATTAGTTGTATTATATCATCTATTTTCATATGATTTATGATTATTTAATGTTGGTTATGTATATGTTATGATGACATTTTGATTATGGTTTTCTAGAAATATTGATCCTATATCTATATGCACATGGATTGTTGTGATGTTTTACATTATTGTTTGCTATGTTTGGTATGGTATGGGACATAGTCGTAGTTACTTGCTTCAATGAGATCCACACAATAAACTTGTCTCAACCGTTATTTTCTATACTATATGTATGTGTATGTTCATCTTTGTGATGACAGGTTTGCAGGTACCGGGCTACATCTTCCCTGAATTGGCAGGAGTGAGCATGCCCTATCGCAATAGCTCAATGGTAAGAGAGGGGAGATAATATTCAGGCGTAAATCCATACCCTAAACCCTAATTTTGTCCTAGAAATGGACAAGAATCTGACTGACTACCCTGTCTGAATCTGTCAAGTGACATGGATTCATGAGCCTTTCTGTGTGTGCTTGTGTGCCTGTGTTAGTTGTTTCTCTGTTTCAGATGTTTTTATAACTTTTGGCTTGATTTATTTAATGAATAATTATGGTAAATATTAATGTTAATAACTGCACCTTTAATAAGGTTAAAACGTTGATATATTGAATGTAAGGCTATTTAATAATTAAATATTTATTAAATGCCTATATTTAAAGAATTGATTTAATTATTAAGTTTTGATTTAAATAATTGAGATTTAATAAATACTAAATTCAATTAATTATAATTATTTGTGCAAATTTGAATTGTTGAGTATTAATTTAAGTTGCATGATTAATTGATTTATTTAAATAGACATATTTTCATGCATTTTCAATTATGACTTTATTTTTATATTATAAAGTTGAGTTGTGCATGCTTTAAGTGAAAATTGAAAATAAAGCATTTTTTAAATTATTAATTAGATAATTAATATTCCCTTTAGGCTTTTCCTTTTGAAAACCTAATTGCCTGGTTATCTAAATCTTTGGATTGAAAGCCATTTTGGAGGTTGTTCAATCTGGGAAAAGGAGAAATCAGGTGACTGAGGATTTGTGAAAGCTTAGGAACATTTTGGAGTATTTTGGATTTTTGATTTGCTTTGGATTTGGATTTGGTTCCTGTCATCAGTTACTAAGGTAGGATCTGGATTCTTGTTAATTCTAGCTTTCAGATCTCTATCTTCTATGCATCTGAAATGCTAGGATCCTTTGTATGAATCTTCCTTCTTTGTTATCATGTGATTTGATTGCTTAAAATTGGGAAAATGCATTATTGGATCAATTTTGTGGTTTAGTTCATTTTTGTATGTCATATCTGTGTTTTTCGAGCATAATGGTTTCATTTTATTATATTGGATGCAAAACGGGTATTAGGGTTTTCAATTGGAATGTTTTAGTTCTCAATATTTTCCTTAGGGTTTTAAATTTGTGAAAAATGTCTTCTTTGGGAGAAATTGGTGATTGTTACAAAAATTAGCTTGAAACCCTAAGATCTCTGAATATCTTACCTTGAAAAGTAGAAATCTTACACTCATCAGGTTCTTGTCAAAACTGGGTCCAGAACTGCAAGGAAACAAAATAATTAGGGTTAATTTGCATGCTTAGAAAAGAACTCTTCTTGAAAAACAAGTATTAATTTATAATGTTTTCATTGTTTACATCAAATTGCAAGCTTGAAAAATGATCTAGAAAAAAAACAAAATTAATATTAAATTTAGAATGATTCCTTGGTTGCATCAAATTGCATTTTTTATTATTTAAGCAATTTAATATTATTGCATGTAGATCTACAATTGCATAGTAAAATATAAAATGAGGATAAATGCATGTTCTTTCTTTTATTATGAAAATTAATTAAATAAGATCTTTTAAGTATAGTATAGACAACTACTTCTCAAACAAGGGCACAAAACCTGGACATGGGAAGATTGTAGAAACGCTCCCATTTAACAAACCCCCTAGAGCACCCTTCAATCCAAAAGCCACCAGAAAAATTTGGCAACCCAAACAAATTCAGGAATCCAAAGATTGTGCCATAGCTTCCAAGGATACTCCTTGAGATCTACACTACGCATGAGCTACGATTAATATATCTCTACCAACACATATGCTCCAGGATTAAATCGGCTCCCTGTGGCAAACAACCCTACTTGGTAAGTTATCATCCAATACTTTGTCATTTTTGAAGATTAGGGCTTGGGATTTTGACAACTGGGTAGGCTTATCATACATTTTCCAACTGGAAGCCGATCTGGGTTTCTTTGTAGCTATATTTAAGAATGTAGCTTCCAGGGATAGCATCCAAAAAGACAAAGGATGGTTCTACCATGGTCTGGGTTTATATACTATGATCTGGACCCCAAACTTTAAACCAGATCTTTTGGCTTGCAATTTCTTTCCCTTTGAGGTTGCCCTTCCTTTTCTACCTCTACAATACAAAGAGTTAGAAATTATTGAGGTATTCTCTAACCAAATTGGAATATTCATTAGACATGATTTCATCCCCTTTGAAATTCTACATAAAGACACCAGGGTCTGTGTCCTTGTTTATTGTTCAAAGAAACTACCAAAGTAGATTAAGATCAACTCAAAATGGGGTTCTTGGAATCAGGACATTGTTTTGCAGAGTGCTGAAATTGTTCATCAAATGCAACATAACCTTGGGCATCTCACATCACAATGCAATAGGAGAAATCATTTTGTCATTTGGGTTTGTGAAGACCACTGTACAGAACCAACAACATGCAAAGTTGGGTTATTAAAACAATAGACCCAAAGAGAAACGTCCATTCAGAACCTAGATACGCCCTCTGCAAACATCAATGTAATAGTAGAAAATACATTTACATACCAAGAGTCAATATGCTTCTTTTTCACATTACGATTTATACTGATGTTTCAGGACAGAGTGAGGTAGGGAATGGCCATTGGCTGGGAACAAACTGATCCAAATTTTCAAAATGTTGATAGTATTGTTCACAACCTAATGTATTCAGAATCCACTGTCAAAATATTGGATATGCAGGAGGTATTCAATGAAAGGGTTGTAGTCACATTCAAAGCCAGGAATTATATAGATGCCCAAATCATCAACTTGGCTTCTCAAATGATACATGAAGATGACCTAGATGAGGGAGCACTAGCCGAGGAAGAACAAATAATAGTAGGAGATTTATCAATGCATCCCCCCCACTTTCACAGTGATCTAGAATCTATTAAGGAGCACTTGAATATATTCAAAACCCAACCTCCAATAGCGACAAAAGAGACAGAGATCAAATTTCATAGTACAAATTCAGAAATCACTCAGAATCTCCAAGGGAAGTCAATGCTAATGCACAAATGCAATGCATGAGAAGGTTTTACATTCCCAATATCTTCAGAGAGAAAAGACCTAGATCAACCCCCATTTGAGGATTCAATCATGCAATTTGGTACCCTAAATCAAGTAAACATGGACTCAGAATATATAAGCGGGGTGGAGGAAAGAACAATTCAGGATTATAAAGAAGCTCAGAGTATAAAAATTTACATACCTTTGGGAGGTTATGATCCAAACATCACATTGTCACTTGACCAAACACCATGCCAAATAGGTCAGGAAACACCCACACCAAGGAAGAGGAGGAGAAAACCTAAGTCTTCTAAGACCAAGGTGGAAATAGCTACAAGTATCCAGTCCACCCTAGATGGAAGATTTTCCATTTCTAAAAGATTGACAAGGAGATCGAAGGGATCTCCTTGTCAACAATGAAGATAGCCTCATGGAATGTTAGAGGTATAAATGCCTCCAACAAAAGATGTAGAATCAAGCAAAAACTAGACTCTATGAGGGTGGACATTATATTAATGCAGGAAATTAAGCTGTCACAAGAAAGTTATGACAAAACCATTAGAAAATGGACCAAATGGAAGTCCATTCATATGCAGGCCAACGAAGCTTCGGGTGGCATGGATGTACTATGGGACCTCAAAATAGTGCAAGGACAGCTTATAAACCAAAATGATCACTTTCAAATCCTGTGAGTCAAAAACTTTGATCTATCTTTCATTTTGATCAATGTTTATGGTCCTACGGCAACCCTTGAAAAGTGAAGAGTATGGATGAATTTAACATGCTACACTCAAGCCCAAGTGAACAATATATATCATCATGGGAGGTGATTTTAATTCTATTCTTAAAGCCTCTGAAAAAACTAGAGGGATCTACCCTCCATTGAAAACCATACAAGATTTTTCACAATTTGTAGAGGACAAAAACTTGCTAGACATAGAACCAAATAATCGATCCTTCACATGGACGAATAAGAGAGCTAAATTCTCACTCATTGCTAAAAGATTGGATTTCTTCTTAATATCCCAAGAGTGGAAACTATCAACCTTTGCTTTCCAATCAGAAATTTTGGCCACACCTGGGTCAGACCATTTTCCAATCTCTCTTCACTTCCAAGCTCCTCCAATTAATCAGGGCATTAAGCATCAACCAACTTTTAAATTTGAGAAAATGTGGCTCTGACACCCGCAGTTCCTACCTCTTATTGGCCAATGGTGGATCAGTGCACCCTGGTGTGTAGGCTCTAAAATGCAGCAATTTGCAGCCAAATAGAAACATATCAAGAAACATGTCAAAAAATGGAATGAGCTGACATTAAAAAATATATTTAAAGAAAAAGAGAATGTCAAAAAAAAATTAGCAGATATTCTTGATACCACAATTAAACATGACATGGACAATGGAAACTTTGAAAGCAGAAACAACTTCAGCAAGATTGGGAAGAGCTAAGCAAAAGAGAAGAAGTTTACTGGCATCAAAAATCCTGAGAACTATGGCTAAAAGAAGGAGACAAAAACACCCAGTACTTTCATGCTTCGGCACTCCAAAACAAAGTAGAAAATCATATATTTTCCATTAAAAAAGTAGACAATGGTACAACAGTAATGGATGTAGAAGGTATTCAGCAAGAAGGGGTCAACTTTTTTAAAAATTTACTCAATTCTCCAAACTTACCAATGCCTGTAGATCAGAAAATATAAGAAATTTTGCAAGGAATCCAATCAAACATCACTAAAGCTGATAATGCAGCATTAATGGCTCCTTTCACTTTGTCATAAATTAAAAAAGTAGCATTCTCTCTGCCATCGGACAAGTCTCCAGGACCTGATGGAATCTTAGCTCTATTTTACCAAGAATGTTGGGACTTCATCAGATGAGAAGTACTAGGTGTGATAGAGGAGTCAAGGAAAAGAAAAGGTACGTAAAAATATTTCAACAACACCAACATTGAAATTATTTCAAAGATCAAAATTCCCAAAACTTTTTCAGATTTCAGACCGATCTTGCTATGTAAGACAATTTACAAAATCATGACAAAGGCTATTTATTTGAGGCTACAACACCTGATACCTAAATTATTTTCCCAAGAGAAAGGAGGATTTGTGCCAAGAAGAGAGACTATAGAAAGAGAAATGGTTGCACATGAGATATTGCATTCAATCAACACAAGCAAGTCAGAAAAATTTGTCACTAAATTAGATATGATGAAAGCATACAATAAAGTGAAGTGGACTTTCCTCATTAAAGTTCTAAAAAAATTTGGATTTGCGAATAGCTGGTGCAAATGGATCAAAGCTTGCATATCAGGGGCATGGTTCTCAGTATTAATTAATGGAGTCCTGGCGGGCTTCTTTCCCTCCACACAAGGGATCAGACAAGGAGACCCATTATCCCTGGTCCTTATCATATTAATGGCTGAAGCTTTTAGCAGACTCATCAATGTTAAACAAGTTCTTGGTCTTTGGGTAGGTTCAAAAATAGGGGATTCAGACTTATCTATTACCCATTCACTATTTGTAGATGACACCTTTCTATATGGAGCCTCTAATATTAAAGAGGCTAGACAAATTAAACAAGTCATGGACTTGTACACCGAATCCTCGAGTCAAAAAATCAATGCCCACAAATCCAAAATATACTTCTTCAATACCAATCAGATTATCTCAAACAAAATTGCAAATGTGTTGGGGTTTACAATTGACTTCCTTCCCTCCATGTGCCTTGGTATCCCTTTCTTCATGGGCATAAACAAAAGCACACACTGGTTGCTTATTATTGATAGAATCAAGTCCAGAATTGTGGCATGGAAAGTGAAATTGTTGTCATTAGTAGGGAAAATACTTCTTATCAAAACAGTGCTAGTTGCAATTCTGAACTATTATCTATTAGTAATAAAATCCCCTCCTTCAGTGATTCAGATCATCCAAGAGATTCTCCGACACTTTCTCTGGACAACAAATATTAATGGAGAAAAGAAAATTCCTATTGTTTCTTTACCAGACATGGAACAGGTGAAAGTCCTGGGAGGGGTAGGTATACATGACTTATCAAGCCACACCAAAGCCTTTGGGGGTAAAATTGTTTGGCAAATGTACCCAAACCTAGAGCAAAATGGTGTCAAATTATGCAGCATAAAGACTTAGATAACACTTGTCCTTCCAAACTTTTCACCATTAGGGATCCCCCAATAGGATCAACCATTTGGGATTTCATGATGGCTTCGAGAGATATTGTTACCAAGTATATAACTTGGGAGGTGAACGTGGGGGATAGAGTTAAATTTTGGAGAGATTCATGGAATGGAGCACCTCTCTTATTCCAATCAGGGCCACAAGACGACTTGGTGGAAAACACTGAAGCACTTTGGGGACTATACCTAGTGGATTATGTCTCTGTAGTATGCCTAATCTCCAACTAAGTAATCTAGAAGGATCCAGATGAACTGTGCATCCCACCTTTGGATAGAGCTAGACTAAAACAAATTTTTGAAGGCATAGCCATATTTCTATCAAATAAAGTAGATAGATTACTATGGGCTCCAGCTAAATATTTTCATTTAATATAAATGAGAGATATAGAATTATTCAACAGTAGCAAACAAACAATGTTCTGCATCGAGCATTCTCCTTCTATTGGAACCAGGTAACACTGCCTAAGGCCGGTTGCTTCACTTGGATAGCTCTAAGGAAAAGAGCCCTCACTAGCGATCGATTAAATAGACTCCACATATCTCAACCATTTAAATTTTTACTATGTGATCTCAAGTTCAAAGATGTGGATCACCTTTTTCTTAAGTGTCATTTTGCGCAACAGTGTTGGATATACGTTCTTGGAAAATTGAACTATCTTACACCCCTTCCCAACACATTATGGGATCTCTTTCAAGCATGGCCAGAATTATACCCAAATTCACTTTTCTCATCCTTATGGAAATGTATTCCAGCTATAGTTGTTTGGTCTCTGTGGTGGGAAAGAAATAAAAGAATCTTTCGGCACAATCCTTCTCCACTAGATTCAGTTCATATCTGTATGGAAAAGTCCATATCTGAAGTAGTAAATGCAAGCCATAGCAGGGTTAAATGCAACCCAGTACTAATAAGCTGGGACAACTCTGTCATTTAGGAATGGAAATGAATTCATGTGCTAATTGGCTGAGGAAAACATGACCAGACTAGGCAAACAAAATATCGAGATTCCATCCACTGGATTCCCCCTCAGCCAAAAATTGTCAAAATCAACTTTAACGGTGCATCAAGTGGAAATCTAGGACAGTTAGGGATAGGTGTGTGCATCAGAGATCATAACTAAACTGTATTGGCTATCAAAACCTCCCCACTTCCTATAGGATCTAACAACATTGCAAAAGCACAAGCCTTATTCCATGGTCTCATTCTAGAAAAAAAAGGAAGATTTGAAAACATTAATTTTGAAGGTGACTCCTTGGTCATCATCAATGCGTGCATCAAACAGAAGATCCAGAATTGGAAATTAAGGTACATCCTTCAACAAATTTGGATATTACTGGACTCATTATTAGACCTCTTCATCTCCCATACCCTGAGAGAAGGGAACAATGTTGCAAATTACCTTTCTAACTTGGGTTTTGATGGGCTTGAGCATGATAACATAAACCCTCAGGATTTCATATGCAATAACCCTAAGTTACAAAGACTCATTCTAATTGATATAGATGCACAAAAGGACTTAGGCAATTCTTATACACAACCAAATTCTCAGAGGGATATCTAAAGGAAAAGGACGTTAGTAACATCTCCTGTGATGTTAAACAATGATGAAAGATTCAATCCTTGCGTAGAGTACTTCATATGTGATAACACATGGGTTCACAGACACTTAAAATAGAGTAAATACATTACAGGTGTGACATTAAGTAAGGGATTATGGGAAATAATTAAACCACATGGCTAATCCAAAATCTTACTCTTTCATATGCAAGGAATCCATATTGACAGAGATTAATAGTTTCATATGTGTCATCTGCCCACGCGGAGTACCAACAATGGCTTAAAAATGTGCGTTCAAATCCTGAGCACTTGAAGCTCATCAATTCAAAGTACAAGAGAGCCACTTCTGGGTTGGGTTTAAGATTTTACATTATGAAAATAATGACATGGAAACCCTCATGTATTGTAAATAATTCTTTCTTTAACAGGGAAAAATCACTTATGTAGTTACAAAAATAGAGAAGTAATCGACAACCACTGTTAAAAACAGAGCTACTTCCACCATTAATACTTGTGATGGAGCCAACTATTGGAGAATTTCTGTGATGTGATTCTTTTGGGCTTTTACATGAAGAGATGCTTCCTCAAAACCATAGAATATCTCTCCTCCCGGACGTATCAGAGAATCAACTCCCAGCCAGAATTGACGACTACCAGCTTGACGCCATGTTCATTTTCCACACGCCAATGATTGGCAGAGCCATTCGCCGAGTAATTGGAGAACACATACTTATTCAACGAACAAAATAGGTTCTCTTCCCATCGCAAGTTGTATCAATTTTATTTCAAATGCAATGGACCTCCTCCAATCTGTGGAATTACTGTTTCTGATAGCAAATAAAGTAGTTCACCTGCAATACATCTTTGATAATCGGCTTTTGTTAGAAACCCACAAATACAACTTGTGGTCTGGGTCTGCCATAGTAGGTGGGTTTTTCTCCCATCACCAATTACTCACCAAGAATGAATGTATGATTGCATTTGACAGCATTAAGAAAACCCTAGAAAAACATAGCTTCCACTCTATGTAGAATAATATGCAACTTGTGTCTACGACTTTGGATAAGGAATCTGAAGCCAATATTAAACACATATTCTTCGCTATGCTTGACATCCATGAGTCTCCAAATGTATCCTTGCAGACCCTCAATTTGGCAATGATTCAAGCCCCAAATCCAGTAGCTAATGTAACCCCAAATCCTGTCCCAGACCTCAATTTGCCCTTTTCTCAGGGTATTCAACCAAATGTCAAATTTGTTGTGATAGGTACTATGCAAAATCAGAATGTGGATGATAGTGCTAGATGGGTCACCCAAATCTCCATTGCTCCTCGTGCAAGTTGGGTCAGCGCTGGGCTCACCAATGTAATTCTTCAGCAAGAGGAATCTGATTCTATGGAAGAATAGATCTGTACTGGTGGATTGGGGCTCAATTTTGTAAAATTTTGACATGTATTCGAAATGCAGACATTCTGTAAATCCTTTCTTTGGATTTTGGGTAAATATATGTTGAAACTCGTGATACTAGTCCTACAAAGGATAGTTCACCTCCTAACTGTAATAGGTTAGTGTTAGTTAATTTTCTTACTCTTTTGTATCTGGATATGATTATGGGTTTTCTTCCTGATTCTTTCCAAGTTGAGCCATTGAATCAGTTAATATAATCAATATATATAGTGGCCAACCCACTTTTGTTAAAAAAAAAATCTTTTAAAGAATAAGTATTTATAAGATATATTTATTTGCATGTTATTTAAGAAGGATTTATTTATTTTTATTAAAGTAATTCTTGTTGGAATTTGCATGGAATAGTATTCTATTTTTAGAAATTGTGTTTCTTTAGGAATTCTATTTTTAGAAATTCTATTTAAAAAATAATAAAATAAAATAAAATAAAATAAAAATTTAGAATTCACATGGTGTGGTATTCTCTTTTTAGAAATTATATTTAAAAAAAAAAAGAAAAAAATTGAATTTGCATGGAGTGGTATTCCATTTTTAGAAATTATATTTAAAAAAAAAAAAAATTTAATTGGCATGTAGTGAGTATTCTATTTTCAAAAAATTCTATTTAAAAAAAAAAAGAAAAAATTAAATTAAATTATATAGATGTTTTCAATAACTTTTACTTGTAATTATATTTGGTTTTTAGTAATTATTAAATATATTAATTTATGAATGGTAGATTTTATAAATTAATCTATAAAGGCTTAAGGTACATTTTCTTTGGAAAATTGAATTATATTGTTGTTAGTAATTTTATCAGATAAACTAATTTGCATAGTACTACTATAAATGAGTTTATCACTGAATTTTGTTGTCTTTCTAGAATCATACTCATTATGTCATGATGTGTCTTCTGAGTGAATGATTAAAAAGATTGTGTGTTTCTCCCCTTTTACGATACTGCAATGTTTTCGTTGTCTGTTGGGATTTGTTGGCTATCAGGAAGCAAAACCAGAGGCTTCAGGGTTTCTGTTTCTGTGATGTTTGTGTGCTTCAGTGCATGTGCATGTTGAGATCAATTTTGAGTCTTGATCTTTTTACCCAACCTAGTTGTTTAACTAGTCTTATGTGATCTTGTCAGAGTATTCTAAATGGTTTTTGGTTAATTGAGAACCAATAGTTCTTGTATGTGAAAGAACCAGTTTTGAGAGTTATGTTCTTCTCTTTTGATGTTGTTATGATTCTTTGAGGGTGTGTCCCTGTATGAGCGGGAATCAGTGATGAGTTTTATGTTATACCTCCATGATGTTCTTTTGTGAACCTAGGGTAGGTTACCTAGTTGTATAGTAGGAGGTGGCTTGTAATAAGTGTCGAGGCTCACAAGTGGCTACTAGGATCATTTATTGTAAGTAATTGTAACATGTAATAACATAATAATTTATTAGGGTGCCTTAGTATAATCTAATAAGATATAAGGCCTCACCCATGCTTGAGCCCTATTATAGGCTAAGATGGAGGATGAGATAATATTTTCCACCTTGAGGGGTGTGTGTCTGACATAGTTAGTGACTTTGTTTATTTGAGAGGTCATTGACACCATGTATGGTCACTTGAGTGTCAAGCTCCATTAAGTGATTACTAGGACAAAAATCAATGGTTAGACATACATGATGAGACCTTCCCATATACAACTTAGGTTATCCTATGTGTGTCGGTTACCTCTGGTATTTTGTAGATTTCCTTATTGGGATTTAGAGAGCTTCTAGGATCTTTCTATGCATTTCTTTATGATGGTCTTGTATACCTTGATGTTGTCTTCTTGTTGTATTCCCATGTGAGTGGGCCTGTTATTGTATAGTCAGAAAATGGAAGCACTTCCATAGGAGACTGGTTTAGCCTTCTGAGTGAGTAGTTTGGGGTCATGACAAGTGCCTCTGAATGGGTTCCTGATCTTGACATGGCTTCCCCCCTGATCTGCCTTTCTAACCTCCATTTCCTGACCTAAATTTTGCATTCTGAGTCTCTGACCTGTGATCCTGGGATTTGAGGATAGGGTCAACCTCCTAGGATAGGGTCGACCTTGACCCTATCCCAGGGTCCAAATCCTAAGAGCTTTTGGTTTTTGGGATGTCGGTCCTCACAAAAATTTCATTCTTGCTTCTGGGTTGGCTGTTTCGGGTTCTGAATTGGTTGATTCCTAAATTATATTTATTATTGGTCCTCTCCTAGGGGTAAAGGCTTAAATAAGGATTTAATTATCCTATGTAGGCCTCCTTAGGAGATTGTGCCCTAAATTCATATAAAAGGGAGCCTTCTCCTCTCATTTTCTCTAAGCATGAATAACCACGATCGAGCGATTGAAGTCTTCTAATCAAGCATCAAGCATCCTTATGAAGTGAAGTCCAAGCAAGCAATTAGGCAAGATTTGAAGCAATCATCCATCATTCTCAAGTATCCATTTGCATGAAGGAGATCCATTAGAGGCCATTAAAGGATTCAAGCCAAAAAGTGCCCTTTTGGTGATCTCTCTATCCATCTTCTTCCAAAGCCCTTGTCAAGTTCAAGAATCCATTCAAGACTTGGTGTTGGAGATCTAAAAGAAAGAGATTGAAGACATCCTTCTATTCTACATTCCATGTTTTGAAGCATACTTGTGGATCCACGGATTCGAATCTGCCACAAGGACATTACAAGCAAGGTGAATTTATGTGTTTACTTTATTTATCTTTGCAATTTCAATTACATTATAAGGTTAATTCCAAAACTGGGGTTTGACCAAGGCAAACCCCTTTCCCCCAACAAAAAAACATTTTTCTTGCAGATATAGGTTCGAGACTGTAAATCAAAGGCCAGATTCAGATACCCTTTTCAGATTTCTTTCGGACTATGCGAACATGGACACTTTCGGAGTTGAGCAGGTTGAGTTGGAAAAAGTGGTACAAGGTTGACCTTTTTCATAAGAAGACATCAGAATGGAAAAATATTTCTAGGGTTTTTCCATCTCTCTGTTCCAGTTCGGTATCAACTATCAGCATCTCCAGAAATAGTCTACAGATCTCAGAAAATAGCAATCTTTAATTTGCCATTTTGTAAGGTTGGTACTTTCTCCCATTCTTTTCAATTAATGTCATTAATCATATTAATCAATTAATTTATAGAATTTAAGATCCCCTTTCTTGGTCTTTTTCCAAATATTGGATTCATTTGTGTATTAACCCTTTGGGTTGATCAAAATTGGATCTCCTATTTGTGTATTTGAGGTTGAAAGAAAGGAGCATCTTATCTTCCCTTAATCACAATCACAATTGCAATATACTATCAATATCAAACTCAATTAAGTGTAAGATGTGAAATAGGGTTAAGGATTTCAACACACTATAACAATTAATCAATTAATCAAATCTCCTTTCCAATCTTTATGTTTTGTCCTTAACACACCCTCATTTCACCTCATCAAAGTTATTATCTCCTTAGCACGGTGAGAGTGGAGCTTTTTTTCCACGTGGTCGGGTGGTAGTGATTCTTATTGCCATTGAGATCCGACGTTCATCTTCATGCTTGGATGATCCTTGTTGGAGTTCTTCTTCTATCTTCTTATTCTTCTAGAGACTTATTCAGTTTCATGACTTGTATATTTGTAACCATATATGTATATTGGTTGACATCCTTGCAGAGGATGTATTGTATTGTATTATTATGTATTATTGCATACCTTGTTACTTGTGCAGTGGATGTTGATTCAGTTGTATATCTTGGGTATCAGTTTTATATGGGGTCTTATTATATGAGATGTATATTATTGGGTTCAGTTGATGTATCCTTTGTATTAATTCTTTATAGTTATTCTCATAGATTAACTTGCTTAAGTAATTCTACGTTAAGGAACCCTCAAGATTTGTAAGCTTTGTTGAGTTTTACTTATGTGTATGTCCTGTTATCTCATATGTTTCTTCCGCATTGTTAACATTATTGTTTATAAACATTTAAAAAAAAAATTCTTGTTAACTTGGTTGCAAATTTAGGTTAGTTCTCATGGGTTCCCTGGCGGAGCATTACACTTGGTATCAGAGCACACATTTCTACACTGGGAGCTCTGCGAAAATTGTGTGCCCATTAGTTGGTTAGTAGTTCATGTTAGCAGACACCTTCTTGTGTCTTTAGAGTCATTATTCATGATCTCTTATTCGTGTATGTGGTTCTTCCCACTTGATTTGGGAGTGATATTTGGTCTTGGTTGTTATAGGTGGATACCTACTGAGGCTTGAATTATGCTAGGATCTGTGATTGAAAATATAGGGTCTCTAGTCTTGTCATAGCTCATTAAGTTCATAATCATCTATATGAGTGTTTTTTATAGTGAGAAGATGGCTTACTTCTCTTGGCTTTATGTGGTTTGTATGAAGACTTGGTGATAGTCATTTGACTGCCTTGTCTGTTATAGCATGATAGTTGATGTATGTGGTATGTGATATGCTGTGACAATGGAGTCCTAAGTTTGAATAACTCCTTTTTCCCTATTTTCTTTCTCTTTGAGTGACTTGTTATTTCTCTTGAGTGACCTATTTCTTAGCCCTATAAGTGTGATGTTATTGATCATGTATGATTAGACTTCCTTGTTGTATTGAATCAACTTTATTTGAGTTATATGAACTGTATTGTGTGAGTGTTGTAAATTAGCTCTGAGGAATATGATTGAATATGGAAATTGGAAAGTAAAATTTTGTATAATCTAGACGTATATATCATTCATGAGTGGTGCATTAATAGAGTTAGAATTGTAGTCATTATTATAGATCAATTTGGGTAAAGGACCTAAGTCCCCAAGTAAATTATGCATTGAATCTAACTCTTGTAACTTTTAGCCTATTTGTATCATTCTACAAATGATTGATTAGATATTATTGTTAGTAACATAGTAGAATTCATAATTGCATGAAGTTGCATAAAGATGATGTTAGAAATATAACATATTGTCTACCTTGAGTGATTGGGTGCATACTCTAATGCATCTAGAGTGAGATACCTTAGATGTCGTGAAGCGACTACTCCCTTGAGTGTGGCTACTACTAGTCACCTTGTTATGTGAAATGTTTTTATATTGATTATTCATTTTGGTCAAGATTGATATCTTGTTGTGTTGTATGTGGTCAACATTTATTTATTTTGAATTTTCTTACGACTAGATTAGTCACCCAAATCTCTTTTCATTGTCTATTTTGTGGGTCGTGGCATTAGTCGCATTTGATTTAATGTTGGAATTGCATATATTTTTGATTTAAAGTTGAACTTTGGAAGTTCTCCCACTTGGGTTTTCCCTTGATATGTACGGTGGCTATTCTGAATGTTTTGTGTTGTTGATCATGTTTCATGATAAGTATTGTTTTTATCATGTTCTTTGTGGACCTATGATAGTATATTTTTATTTTTTTCAAACAAAATTTCTCTAAAACTCAATTTCTAAAATAGAATTCCTAAAATACATAATTTCTAAAAATAGAATACTATTGCATGCAAATTCCAACAAGAATTATTTTAATATAAATAAATCAATCCTTCTTAAATAACATGAAAATAAATATATCTTATAAATACTTATTCTTTAAAAAATCTTATTTAATTAATTTTCATAATAAAAGAAAGAACATGTATTTATCCTCATTTTATATTTTACTATGCAATTGCAGATCTACATGCAATAATATTAAATTACTTAAATAATAAAGCATGCAATTTGATGCAACCAAGGAAGACATTCTAAATTTAATATTTATTTTATTTTTCAAGATCTTTTTTCAAGCATGCAATTTGATTTAAACAATGAAAACATTCTAAATTAATATTTACTTCTTTTTCAAGAAGAGTTTTTTTTCTAAGCATGCAAATTAACCCTAATTGTTTTGTTTCCTTGCAGATCTAGACCCAATTTTGACAAGAACTTGGTGAGGGAAAGATTTCTACTTTTCAAGGTAAGATATTCAAAGATCTAAGGGTTTCAAGTTAATTTTACAACAATCACCAATTTCTCCCAAAGAAGATATTTTTCACAAATTTGAAACCCTAAGGCAAATATTGAGAACTAAAACATTCCAATTGAAAATCCTAATGCCCGTTTTGCATCGAATACAATAAAATGAAAGCCTTATGCTCCAAGAACATAGATATGACATGTAAACATGAAAGAAACCACAAAATTCATCCAATAACACATTTTCCCAATTTTAAGCAATCAAATCACATGATAACAAACAAGGAAGATTCAAAAAAAGGATCCTAGAATTTTAGATGCATAGAAGATGGGGATCTAAAAGCTAGAATTAACAAGAATCAAAATCCTACCTTAGTAAATGGTGAGAGGAAATAAATCCAAAGGCAAAGCAAATCACAAATCCAAAATACTCCAAAATTCTCCTAAGCTTTCACAAATCCTCAATCATCTAATTTCTCTTTCTCCCCAATTGAACAACCTCCAAAATGACTTTCAATCCAAAGATATAGATAACCAGGCAATTAGGTTTTCAAAAAGCAAACCCTAAAGGGAATATTAATTATCTAATTAATAATTTAAAAAAATGCTTTATTTTCAATTTTCACTTAAAGCATGCACAACTCAACTTTATAATATAAAAACAAATTCATAATTGAAAATGCATGAAAATATTTCTATTTAAATAAATCAATTAATCATTCAACTTAAAGTAATAATCAACAATTCAACTTTGCACAATTAATTACAATTAATTAAATTTAATATTTATTAAATCTCAATTATTTAAATCAAGACTTAATAATTAAATCAATTCATTAAATATAGGCATTTAATTAATATTTAATTATTAAATAGCCTTATATTCAATATATCAATGGTTTAACCTTATTAAAGGTGCAATTATTAACATTAATATTTACCATAATTATTCATTAAATAAATCAAGCCAAAAGCATCATTAAATCAAATAGAAACCATCTAATCAGAAAAATAACTAAAAAAGAGAAACAATTGACATAGACACATAAGCACACACAGAAAGGCTCACGAATCCACATCACTCGACAGATTCAGACAGTGTATTCAGTCAGATTCTTGTCTGTTTCTAGGAATAAATAAGGGTTTAGGGTATGGATTTATGTCTGAATATTATCTCCCCTCTCTTACCATTGAGATATTGCGATAGGACACGCTCACTCCTGCCAATTCAGGGAAGACGTAGCCTGATACTTGCAAACTTGTCATCACAAAGATGAACATACACATACATATAATATAGAAAATAATGGTTGATACCATTTTATCGAGTGGATCTCGCCGAAGCAAGTAACTACGAATCTATCCCATACCATACCAAACATAGCAAATAGTAATGTAAAACATCTCAATGATCCATGTGCATATATATATAGGGTTAGTATTGTTAGAAAACCATAATGAAAATGACATCATAACATATACATAACCAACATGAATTAATCATAAATCATATGAAAATAGATGATATAATACAACTAATCAATAAATCAATAGCAGAATGAAAAGAAATACATAAATATCTTCAAAATCAACTGAAATAACCAACACATATAAGAAAGGCCAAGAAGAGTTCAGAAACTGAAACATAAAGGCAGACTAAGGTGCGGGTACTAAAAATTATCTAACTTGGGGTTGAAGAAAATGATTGAGAGTGCAAATGTTAGAGTGTGAAGATTTTCATAAATAGGTCAGAATTTGTAGTTATCAATCAGATGATTAAGAGGAGAGTCAAATTGTACAAGCGTAGAATCATAATCAGAATGGATCATTAGAATAGAATGAATAAGATGAAAATGATGATGAAGTGTAAATACAATAATCTTCTACAATAGAAAATCCAAAGACTCCCAGGTATGTAAGATTGAATCATTTAGAAAATTAGATTATTGGTGATAGAAATCAAGGTGTCGAGATTGAGGAAGAATTTCTAGAAGTGATTTTTTTTTCTAAGATTGAGTCTAAAGATGTTGATGAAGCATGTAAAGATTACAGTTGGGTTAAAGAGATGGAAGAAGAATTGGAATACATTGAAAAGAATAAGACATGGATCCTTGTTCTTGGACCTAAAGACAACAATGTAATTAGTACTGAATGGGTATTTAGAAACAAATTGAAGGAAGATCTCCATAAAATTATCATAAGGAATAGGGAGCGATGGAGCGATGGGCGGGAGTCCGCTTTTGAAACCAACAAGGGTTTCAGCTGCCTGTTGATCTCTGATCAGCAATGATGAGATTATTGAGGAGGATGAGGAGCCGCCTGATGGCAGGAATGGAGGGTTCGATTGGCAGGATAGGTGCCTGCCATGCTGGAGGACTTGCTTGCCCTGGCTGGGTGAAGATTCTGGTTCTGTGAGACTGAGAGTGTCCTCTCCTTGGAGCGCTCTGTCCTGGGTCTGTGGGACCAGGAAAGACTCTTTCTTTGAGTGCTTTGTCTGCACACTCAAGTTTGGGAAGAATAGTGCCTGCGATGGTGTTTGGAGTGCGCATCGGTCGACTGGGGAAGTGATGCAGAGAAGGATCTGCGTGGGTAGTAGGAGTGGCGGTGTTCCCAACCCAATGGTGTGGCCTTCCAATATTATATTGGAAGTGTCTATCCTGCTTGTGGGTTTGGGGAACGTCATTCCTCCTGACCTGCCCAATATCTGTATGGGGGTTTTCTTGTCCAGGATTTCCTTTTTCTTTTCCTGGTGCGAATGTTTCTTGGGGCTCTCTTGGAAGGGGAGATATTTTTCTCCTGCCGGTGTGTAGATGCGGTGGCAGAGGAGTCACTCTGTCTCTCCTCAGGTGGACTTGTGGATGGTGCTGGAGTTCAGATCTGTCTGCTCTGTGCCGTCCGTTACCTGGGTTTGGGTGCTCAATGCCTATGTGGGTTTG
>MU228502.1:75938-145758 GCA_018584345.1 Thuja plicata
ATTTGAACTGTAAAAATTATATCAAACCAACACATTGGTTATTTAAAATCAATCATACTTTGTTGGGAAATGTTGATATATTTATTTGCCAAGCAAAAATTTTCTAATGTGAAAGGAAACTTAAATAAAAAAGACAAGAGTGCAAATTCTACAATGTATATTGATATTTTAATTAGCTGATTACTTCTAAAAATTTGAAGGCAATCTTGTCAAGCTTCATATTGATCCTATACAATAGAGTTTGGGATGATGTTTCTAATGATTTTTTTTTCTCAAAATAATTATAAATTTTAATAATAAAAATCAATAATAAAGAAATATAATTATGTAAGGAAAAATTGAAATTTTACAAGGAAGGAAGTAGAAATGAATAGAGAAATAAAAATTAAATTTATTACTAATATTTCAAAATCAAATATATTTGTGAAAGATGAAAACTGCAGTGAATGGATAGGTAAATTCTTTTACTTTAAATAAAGTTAAAGATGATGCACCAAAAAATTAGAGCATAAGAGATATTAAAAGTCAAGAAAGGAAAGAAGGAATAAATTATTAAATAAAATAAATCATAGATACATTTGTAACATTTGAAAAGAAAAACAACTAAGTCATGAGAGAAATATTTTGCCTCAAAGTACAAGGTGAAATAAAGAAAGGAGAATTTTTGAGAAGTTAACATTCACTAAGTAAATAAATTAAAGACAACTGTTGTGAATATTATTTCTCAGAAGGGGAGAATTATATGGAAAACCAAATTTCATAAGGGGATAAATATATAAAATGTAAATTAAAATGATGATTTCAATATTTTAATATTTCAAATAGTGAAATATTTATTATGTCTTATACTTCCATGGATTGCAAAAGAATTTAAGGGATTTGTGTAAGTCAAGAGAGAAGTCAAGATTTGAGTTATTTAATTATTGTCTTACTTTTTTAATGATTAATTATATCATTAAAATATAAAATAATATTTACAATATTCTCACTAAATTATTTATAATAGACATAATGACTAGGTTTATTCATAGCAAGCTCCAATTCCAAGTTATATGAATCAGGGATAAAGGAAACCCCAACACTAAAATCTAATTGATGATGCTATGAGACCCATAGATCTTCACTCCTATTAATAAATTCTTGTTCTTGAAAAAATTGAACTACACTTTTCCCAATCAATTCATTGATTCCCTTCTTGTTGTACTTGACTTAAAGAAAAATCACAATGCAATTTTGAATCTTCGTGAAGTATTTAATTTTGAAATATTGATAATAGTCATGCTCAAACTATAATATCTTCTTTCTATATGATTTCTAATCTGTTGATGGGCATATAAAATTAATCCCTCTTTAGTAATGAAATAAAATTCACTTCACATGAAGGTGGAGGCATTTGGAAGTGGCAACACGAATTCCCTTAAAAAACCTAAATGGAGTTTTGACGAGCAAGACTCTAATAATGAAAAGGGGATGGAAACTAAAGATGATGAGGATTTGGAGGAATGTATTGTGATCTTCCCCAAAAAAAAAATTGAAGAGGAGGAGGAGGGCATGGAAACTGAAGAGGAGGATAATGATAAAGATGAGGAAGAGAAGATGGAAGAGAGAAACGGTTCTAATAACCCTAAAAATGTTAAATTTGGTAAGGGAATTTATAAGCCCAGGAATTATGATAAATGCCTCGCTGGAAATATTGAAGCTCTGTAGGCACCAACACCTAGCGCCTCTGTGAAGAATAGAAGCTCCATTTTGATGGAGGTCATAGATAATGAAAAAAGTATGGAAAAGAAGAAATTCCATGTCCTAGTTGACTACACAAGCTCTGTTGAGCATGGTATGTCAATATACCTTGAGGGAACCAATATAAAGACCAAGGACTCTAATGAAGCCCATACTTCCAGCAAGAATCTAACCCATAATGAAGACAGTGTTCACCTGTTCATTCAGGATATGCAGGATAAATGGGAACCTACTTTTGGAGTTCTTCAAAATGATAAGGCAATGTCTTTGTACTCTTATCGGCTTAATAGATAGATGTTTCATGAGATCAAGAGCCTAAATCTGAAGGTATCATGCCCTTACCTCTAAATTTGAGATTTTGGAGCATGAGAAGAAGGGTGTTTACTCACTGGAGGAAAGATTGGAGACCATGTGTACCAGAGTTGAGAAAAAAGAGGACATGCTTAATAATATTCTCCGAAGAAGTAGTGAGAGCATCAAAGCCTCAATTAAAAACCTTAATAACCTAGTGGATAAGATGGAGAACTCTTATCCTAAGAAGGAAACTGGTCAGCTGGATACTGATGCTAGGGATGTTGCTGGTCAAGGCTCTGGTCATGGGAGAAGAACTAGGGAAAGCATGAAAAATTCTATTGTTGTTCCTAAGGAGATTCTGGATCTCAAGGAGGTATTTCAGAGGATGTCCAACCTTGAAAAGGAGGTGGAGGGTACCCTTGGGGACCTGCCTAGTCTTCATTCCCTGTGTTTGTGGCCTAGTTTTTGTTCCCAATATTTCTCTTTAAATTCACACTAACTTTCTACCAACATATGAGCATATTGTTTCCTTGTGGATTGGAACTAGGATACAATGCATGTTCTTTTGATGTTGTAGAAATTACTCTTCATATAAATAGGCGGCATAAGCAATCTCATCACACAAGATAATAATCTGACTATGAATTGACATTTTTCTTGGCACTAATTTCAGCTTGGAAAACTATGCCCTTTGAAATGTCTTTGGTATCAGTGAACAATACTTATGATGTTTGTGATTTCAATGTTACAAGTGACAGCCTTATAGTCAAAGCTGGGATTTTGTATTATTGTTTCTCTAAAGTAAAATATGTCATTGAGTAGAGTTGTCATACTTGACAAATGGGATTGCCACAAAGTCTAGAAGAATTTGATAAGATGTGTTTGCTTCAAGCTATTTCATGTTTCCCTTGGTTCTTAATGTTGGTTCGTAGGTTAATTTAGATGAGGTAAATACTTTAGCACAGATGATGATGTGGAATAATTTGCGGCAAATATTCCATACGGAGGTGTAAAAGGTGGCATTCAATGCAAGACATTAAGTTTAAAGAGTACAATAAGAACCTAAACCTAATTTTTATTGTCTCAGTCCTTCCTCTGCATCATATATTATGCTTGTGTTCTTTGGACTGGTTCATCTTCACCTTGGCTTGTTTCCTTTCTTTCATAGGTGGCATGTTGGAGGATGATAGGGATGTTCTATCTAATGCCTTTTTCATTCTGTTTTATGATTTTTTATTGCTGAGTCTTAGTGTTTGCATGCTACTAAAATTGCTTTTGCAAGCACTTTTTTCTAAGGGTTTAATTGTGGGAAATAAATTGTGTTTGATTATGCTTTATGACATAGTAGTATGTGTTTGTATCAGCATATTTTCATCTATTTGTGAAGAAACAATAAGTACTGGATGCGCATACTAACTCATTATTTTTATGGGATGCCCAATTTCCCTTCAATATTTGCCCACTAACTTCTATCAAATTGGTTAATGTAATGGTGGATTTCTATATTTTCTTCTCTAGCCACCAACTTATATCAAATCATTTTAATTTGAAATTTCTCTTCATTTCATTTATTTTCTTTCCTACAATAAGTGTTTGACAATGTGTGTGTGTGTGTGTGTGTGTGTGTGTGTGTGTGTGTGTGTGTGTGACTTACCACATGCCTTATGAAAAATCATATTTAAAATTAGAATAAAATTATATATATAGTAAAATAATGTGAAAATAACTTTATTAATTATTTAATTTTCCCTAATTATTTTGTGATCCTGGATAAAACAACTTTTAGATGATGCAAAAATTTATTAAAATTCTTGCAAAAATTTATTGAAATTCAAGATTAATGACCCGATCCTTTCATTTATGGAGGCATTTTTCTCTTTGAATGAGAAATTTGTGTACCCATGAAAAGGTTTTTTCAGTTCATGTACAAATGACATGGATCCAACAGTCTAACAGGGGCATTACAAGCTTTCTTCTCTAAGTTAGTTTTTGGTATGTAAATTCAAGAATTCATTGCTTAGATAAAAATTGTTGGGTTTAATGGGAAGTAGTACTGAGAGGGGAGGGGTGAATTAGTACCTCTAAAACTTTTTCTTATCCTTTAATAAATTAACCTCGGCAATCAATTGTATATCCATTCCATATGATCTACACTATCTTTGTGTGAGTTATATCAATTCATAACATTAATAAACATATGAATCATTCATAGAAACATTCATGAACATAATTGACACATAACACAAGATATGATATCGTAGAAAACTCCTGTTAGGAAGTAAAAACTATGGTGGGGATGGCACACACGAAACTTCACTATTTGTAGAATGGAAGAGGCCGGTTAAGGCTTACAATTTTGATCACTTCTGATGATCTACCTTTTTAGGAGTATCGATGGAGACCTATTAAAGTGTACTTTGTTAAGAGATTTTAGAAATACTGTTAAGTGTGTACTCGGTTAAGAGATTTGATATAGGACTATTAAATCCACCTTACAAGAAAGGATTTCTTACACTTTGATTCACTTGTTAGAATGACAACAAATTAAAAATTGACCTGGTAAGTGCAATCTCCTATTGCTGATATAGATCCTATGTAGTTCACATACAAAATAATATCACCTTAACTGTGATTGAATATTACCTCTGACTTATCGATTTCCTCTATTCTTGATTCTGCTAACCAAATCCTTCTTTCTCTTCTCTAGTTCTTGAAACTCTCAATTCAATCCATAGATGTGCTTGTTCTATTCTCCTCTCTCTTCCACACACATTCTGATGAATGATTACATCATCTATTTATAGATGGATTGATTTCATTGAGTTGATGATAAAAACAATGTTGACTCTAAGATCAGGTTTACAACTTGCACCTAGATCTCCTAGTCTATGTGCTTTAAATCAGTTAGACTGATTGAAAAACTTACAATAATGTTTCTTGTCCCTAAAGAAATGGATTTAAAACAATTAAATATCCTATAAATAGAATACCCTTGCTTTATCTAATGTGGAAGTCAGATCCACATTTTGTGGGTTGCAACTGACTTTTGGTTCTGTCTTTCGGTCATGCTTGTCTGTCCTTTGGTTTCAACTGCCAGTTGCACTGAATCTGTTTCATCGGTCTGCACTGTAACTTGCATTTCGGGTTCCTCTGTCAGGTTCCACTTTAACTCTCTACATTGTGGTTTTCAGTTTACACACTACCTTGTGTCATCGGTTCTCTCTATACTTAGTCATTTTCGGTGATCTGCCAATCTGATCTTTGGTTTTCCCTTTACTATCTTTGGTTGTAAGCTTACTGAAAGTGTTGCTTGAATACTAATGAAAAATTAATGTCATCAAAAATGTGTTAGACCCACCTAGGATTTTGAAGTGCTATCTGTTCCATGAAAGAAATCTAGGGTTTTAGAAAAAAATCCTCTTACAGAATTTGAATGTCAGACCGACCCTCTAATTATACACATTTAATCATATGTGGTTGATTTGGTTTTGAAATGAGATTTGATCACTTCACCCATCTACTTGGTAAGTGGAGACAAGCAAAAAATACTCTTCGTATAAGACAAAAGAACTTTGCAAAATTCCCATTAATTATTGTTATCTATACTTGATAAAGGTAATCTCTTCCCACATGGGTATTCGAATGTGAGGTTCTTCTTGCACTTTAAGGCATACAAATTTTGAAATTTAAGTCAAGTCAATTAGGTATACCCATCAAATCTATTGTTTTCCAAGGATCTTTTGGACCATTAATGTTCATAAAAGATGAGTGGTATGAACCAGTCATGAAATATAATTCATTGAATTTAATTAAAAAATGAAATATCATAAGTAATGTTTTAAAAAATTAAGGAAATGTCATTATTTCTTACAAATATTTTCTTACTATATAAATTTTTTTTGCATGGTTATCTTTAATGTCCTCATCTTTTTCTTTTAAATAGTTGTCCTATTTTACCAAAATTTTGATAAATATAGGTATGCTAGTTTATTTCCAATGTCTTGTTAATTTGACCACTCTCCCACTTTTAATTTAAAATTTCTCTTTATTTCATTTATTTTCTTTCTTTCACATACACACACATGGCTTACCACGTCTTTATGAAAAATCATATATAATAAAAATAAAAATATTTGATGAGAAAAAGAAATAAACATAACTTAACTACTATAACAAGATAAAAATAGGTCAACTTTCCCATACTAATCTAATCAAAACAAGGCAAAATTTAAATTTAAATTTATTTATTTATTCCACATTTTAATAATGTACATATTTACTATAATAATTTATCATTGTTTTTATATATATTATAGAGAAAGCAATAATTATATTTATTATAAACAAAATAATAATTATATATATAATAAAAGGTATTAACACCTCAATCACTAAAATAGACACATGTAATAGATTACATATTTGTATTAACTATCACGAATTTTGTGAAATACAAGATAAAATTGCTTAGAAGCCTACAACAACAAAAATAGTACCTCCATCCAATAATATTCACATAAACCTCCTTCAGGAATTTCAACCTATTGTAACCTTCATGGATTTAACTCCTTTTGCAATGCATAGAAGTACAAGACATAATAAATATTTCTCTTCGATGGCTTAGTTGTTTTTTTCTCTTCAAATGTTACAAATGTATCTATGAATTATTTATATATAGGAATTTAATCCTTCTTTCCTTTCTTGACTTTTAATACTCTTATTCTTTAGTTTTTTGGTTCATTATCTTTGACTTTATTTAAAATAAAAGAATTTACCTATCCATTCACTACATTTTTCCTCTTGCACAAATTTATTTAATTTTGAAATATTAGTAATAAATTTAATTTTTATTTCCTTATTCATTTCTATTTTCTTCCTTGTAAAATTTCAAATTTTCCTTACATAATTGAATTCATTTATAGGGAAAAACATCATCTCAAACTCTATTGTATAGGATCAATATGAAGCGAATATTTAAAAGTAATCAACTAATTAAAATATTAATATACATTGCAGAATTTGCACTCGTCTTTTTTATAAGTTTCTTCTCACATTAGAAGGTATCAACATTTCCCCAACCATAGCCAATATAATTTTTAATTTTTTAAACAACGTTAGCTTATTGGATCTTCTCAAGAATGATCAATGGGCCCACCCTACTAAACAAGAGCCTCCATTCTCAACCGTTAAAGAATTTGAAATATTAACTTATTTTCTAGAGGCTTTGGGTTCCATTATTTTATTCACTTTCCATCTATGGCCTTCATGTTAATATCCTTTGAATCCCTGTATCTACATGAGATCTCAAGGCTCTACATTTCTAATGTTACCATATTTTTCAATGGCCGCATCCATTTCATAGATACTGCCAGCCTCTGTGCAGTGCACCGACCAAATATTGCTTACTCCATTAATGGATGTTGAAGTTAAAAAAAATTAAAAATATTAGAGTCAGTTGTTGCAGTGAAATCAGTTAAAAAATAAAGTTTTTATAAATAGTAAAAAGCAACACTACAGTGGACTGCACTGCAAACGAAAGACAAAAAGTTCACCTTTTGGCACAGGCATGGAGGCTGTAGGAAAAGGTTGTGAAGCGTGGCTTTGCATCTGCCCATTACATTTGCTTGAATGTTCCTGAAGCCTTTTCAAGAAATTCATGTTGCGTATATCCTGTAATCGTCTATGTTTATTTGAGGGCTTCGATCAAACGGTTCCAGTGCCTTGTTTATGCTTTTACATTTGGCAGATGTCTACATAGCTCTTCCCTTCCAATTGTTGCGAGACTCTTACATTTCTTGCATTGATGTTTTGAGCGTGGCAAATAATTATTTGAATTTGATTTTTCTCATGGGCCGGAATCAAACAGCTGACTGACTGCTTACTCCTGTGGTTAACAGCACCGCTTTGGAGAACGGAAACGGAGTAAGGAAAGGAATTGAGGCATTGGGTCCCACACCTTCCACCTAAGCAAGGTCAGCGCTTCGAATGTTCCGGTTAAGCCCAGCCATATAGATATGGCACACAAAGCTAGATGTCATGTTAATTTTGACAACTTAATCAAATTAAGTAAGAAGAATAGAGTAAGAGGTCTATTAAGTCTAGACAAACTTGAGAATGTAATGTGTAAAGGATGTCAAGTAGGAAAGATGACTAAATTGCGCTTTACAAGAAAAACCTATACTAGACAAGGTATATTGGAATTGGTACACACTAACCTATGTGGTCCCATGAGAACACAAAGCTACACTGGAGATAGATACTTCATATTATTTGTTGATGGTTATTCTAGGATGATGTCGGTTATGTTTTTACAAGAAAAATCTGATGCATTTCAAATGTGTAAGTGGTACAAGGATAGACTTGAAAAAGAAACATGGAGATAGATGAAATTTCTAAGATATGATAGAAGAAGAGAGTTTACATCTGATGAATTTACACTCTTTTGCAATGAACATAGTATAAAGAGGCAGATGTTTGCACCAATAACACCACAACAAAATGGTATAGCTGAAAGGAGAAACTAATCCATTGTGGATTGTGCAAGAACACTAATGATTGATAATGGGATTTATCAAATCTTCTGGAGAGAAGAGGTTAACAATGTTTCTTATACACTTAATCGAGTCCAAGTGAAGAAGGTAACAAACAAAACACCTTTTGAGATCTGGTATGGACACAAATTGACTATAAGTTACTTCAAAGTATTTGGAAGTAGGTGTTATATTCTTAAAGATGCAAGAGATGGAAATTTTGAATCTAAAGGAGATGAAGGAATATTTTTGGGATATTCTAATAAAAGAAAATCCTACAAATGTTTTAATAATAGTACTAATAAAATTGTAGAAGGTTTTAAAGGATCAAATTTTTTTTATAGAAAGTGCAAATGTGCGGATTGATGAATTTGTAGAGAAGAATGATGAAGACAACAAGAAGGAACCCAAGGATTATCATATATTTGTTTATGTACAAACCGAGATTCCTAACACCCTACAAAAAAAAAATAGAGGAAGAAGATGAGCAGAGAGAGCTTCCACTGAATGATGGAAAGGAAGAGATACCAATGGCTACCAAGCCCATATTGGAAACGTATAAAGAGACACCACTTACCAAACAAAATCATTGGAGATAAGACTGCTAGAGTTCTAACAAGAAGCAAGGTAAGATAAAACACATGTCTTAGATCTGAACTTGAACCGAGAAAAGTAAAAGATTCTTTAGAAAGTGAAGATTGGATGAAAGCAATGAAGGAAGAGATAGATCAAATTCAAAAGATTAGTAATGTAATGAGCATGGTAATGTAATCAGATATAAGGAAAGATTAGTTTGCAAGGGGTATGCATAAGAAGAAGGAGTTGACTATGGTGAAACTTTTATACATGTTGCTAGATTAGAAGGAGAAAGGATTCTACTAGCATATGTTGCTTACACGGGATTCAAAGTTTATCAAATGGATGTTAAGACTGCATTTCTCAATGGTATTCTTGAAGATGGAAAATATATAGAACAAGATGAAGGATTTGTTGAGAATACTAACCAAGACATGGTATGCAAATTACACAAAGCATTGCATGGCTTGAAACAAACACCCCGAGCATGGTATGAGAGACTGCACTCATATCTACTCAAAATAGGATTTCAAAGAACTATTGACAACAAAAATGTGTATCTGAAATGTGAAAGTAATAACAAGGTTTTAATTGATGGGATATTTGTTGATGACATTATCTTTAGAGGCAATGACACATTGTGCAGATCTTTTATTGAGGAGATGAGAAAGGAGTTTGAAATGTCTATGATTGGGGAGATTAAGTTCTTTCTTGGAATTCAAATTCAATAGGTAAAGGGTGGGATCTATATTACACAAGAAAAATATCAAGGATAACCTAAAGACCTTTGGTATGGATGAATCAAAATTGGTTGGAACATTGATGGTCAATGGCTGCAAGTGTTGGATGATATTAGTATTTGTTACCGATCATGCTATTGATATTCATGTTTTGTCACTGATGTCAACATATATTTTGTGGAGAGGACAGACTGGTTACTTGACTGGAAGAAGTTTATGGACACTGTACGGATGATTCAGAATGATTGAAGTTGGATTTATATAGAAGGATGTGTGTTTACCTTATTCCTAAGGTCATTTGGATTTATGTTGCATATTGTGAATGTTACAGTTGATTTGGTGAAGATTGGTTTCTGAATTGTAACTGTGATTCTAGACAAAGCAAGTTTCTTTGTTTTTGGTATATCTTTCTAGCAAAGATAATTCAGATGATGCAATCTTACTAGTGGATAGCCAACATATGTTGGAGTAATGGGTTGAGTTTGATTGTTGTTTGGTTACTGGTGATGTCATCTGTGGGGTGTATTCTAAAGAAGACCTAATTGGTGGCCAACTTCAGAAATGTATCATGTCAAATGAATTATGAGCGTGGATTGCGGATATGGAAGAATAATTGATGGAATGTAAATAATGTATACTTGTTATAGGTACCATGTGTATCTTAGAAAGGGGCTAAATAATTATTTGTATATTGGAAAGCCTTAATTGGCTGACCTAATTAATTATTGGTGTATTTGGAAAGCTTAACTAGCCGACCTAATGAATTATTGTTAGAGGGTATATATGAGTGATATTTTCTAAATTGAAAAGATGTGATAAAAAAAAAGAAGAAGAAAAAGTGAAAGTTGTGAAGCTTGTTTGGCTGTTGGATGTAGAGCAGAGTTTATGAGAAGAGTACTTTATTGGAACTGACCAAGCAAAGATAGTTTCTATCAGGCAGTTCATTAGATTGTGTGTTTACTTTATACACTTTTTCAGATTGTAAACACTTGAGGATGAATTTAACCTTCTTTTGGGAGTGTGCCTTGGCAGTGAGCCTACTATTTCTTTTTGACTCCTAACAGGGCTAAATATTTTAATAGGGATACTATATTCTCAGTACATTATTTGTGGGTTTTAATTGGCATCAGGGTTTTACCTTTAACGAGGTCTCCTTGACAAAAAATATTTTGTTATGTTGTTGAAATTTACTGTGTTATCATTTACATTTGTAGATTTGGTATATAAAGTTTAAAATTTAATAATCTATATCACAATTGATTTACCCCCCCTCTCAATTGTCTTGTGGACGGTTATTCCTAATAATTGGTATCAGAGCATGTGGTCCTTAGAGAGAAAGTTTAATAGCTTGAGGTGATCCTGAAAATGACTTACTATAGGAAGGATATTTCAAAGTTTGATACTGAAAACTTTGATAGTTGGTAGAACAAGATGAGAACACATTTGCCATGTCTGGGAATTAATTATTGGATGATCACATAGAAGAAAGAAAAGATAGTGACTGAGAATGACTTAGAGAAGGCTACTAAAGATAAGAAGAATTTATTGTCATGTAATATGGTTGCAAGGGAATCTTTGATCAGAGCACTTTCAGAAGGAGAATTCACTGAAGTAAAGGACTTGGATTCTGCACATGAGATATGGTCAAGATTGGAAGAATTATATATTGGAGACAAGTTTACTAAGAAGGCAAAGCTAAAAAACTGGAAGACAAATATGGAATCACTGAAGATGAGAACATTAGGGATTATGGACAGATAATTACTAAAGTGGTTACTAGTCTTATAAAATCTAGAGGTACTTATAGTGAGGAAGAAGTGATTGCAAAGATACTCAGATCTTTGACACCTACATATAGAACCATAGTAGAAGCTATAGATGATATTATACCTTTGACACCAAAATTTACTAGAGAGATGTTTATTGGAAAGCTAACTACATTTGAGGCTACAGAACTGGGAGACATTTACCTAAAGTTGAGTCATCATTCAAGGCAACCGTGCACAAGAACAAAAAGACCTTATCTAGAAATGCAAGCGCCAGCAATAATGACCTAAGGGAAGAACTTGGAGCCTATGTAGATGAATGGGAACAGATACAGGATGAAGAAAGAAAGCTAGACAAAGTTTTGGCACTAATTTCTAGAAGAGAAAAGAGAGGTAAGAGAAAGTTTGAAGGAAAATTACCTTTGAAATTTTTTTCATGTAACAAGATTGATCATTTTTCATCTAGATGTCCTACAAGAGTTCCAAAGAACAAACCTAAGTTTTTCAAATCTAGGTATTCAAAAGACAAGGAATTTTATTATGCTAGTGAGGGTATATGTGATGATGATGATGGTGACTATGATGAAATTGGATTTATTTTTATTAAGGATGATGAACCAATGTATGCAAAAAAAACATTAGTATCCTAAGTTGAAAAGAAATATGAATGGGTTATAGACAATGGTTGTTCACATCATATGAATCGAGATAAAAAAAATTGTGAGTTTGAAAAGACATGATGGAGGTGTTGTCAGATTTAGTGACAATACTCCTAAGCTTATTATTAGAGTTGGATCTATTTCTTTCGATGGAAAGACTAACACTGACAATGTATCACTTGTTGATGGACTTAAGCATAATCTGTTGAGTGTTTGACAGTTAGTAGACAAGGGTTATCAATTGAAATTCATTGGTGGTAAATGCTCTATCAGAAGTAAAGAAGGAGATTTGATCACATCTGTTACTAAATCCAGAGGTAATGTATTTGAATTGAACACATCTGAAGCTTCTTGTTTTATTGTGAAGATTGATGATAGTTGGTTATGGCACAAAATATTTTTTCATGTTAATTTTGATAACATTGTGAAGGAAAGTATGACAAAATCAGTAATAGATCTACCTAAAATTGTAAAGCCATCTAACACTGTGTAGTGAGTGTGTTATGGGGAAGCAAATTAGAAGCACTTTCAAAAGAAAATCTTATTCAGCAAAAGGGAAGTTGGATCTGGTACATATAGATCTGTGTGGTCCTACATGAACAAGATCATACTATGGTGAAAGATACTTTATACTATTTGTTGATGAATTTTATAGAATGATGTGGGTTACATACTCGAGATAGAAATCTGAAGCATTTGACAAGTTCAATTTATTTAAAGAAAAAGTTGAGAATGAATCTGGTTTGAAGATAACATGTTTGAGATCAGACAGAGGAGAAGATTGTACATTAGAGCTATTTAATATATACTATGAAGAACATGGAATATACAGGCAGACATTAGCCCCTATAACTCCATAATAGAATGGGATAGGAGAGAGAAGAAATATAACTATATTAGATGTTGCAAGGACTATGTTGCTGGAAGGAAATGTGTCACATGTTCATTGGAGAGAAGCAGTTGGCACAACTGTGCACACACTGAACAAAAATTAGATTATTGAAGGTACAAGTAAGACTCCTTATGAATTATGGTTTGATCATACACCTACTGTAAAATATTTTAGAATATTTGGTAGTTAATGTTATATCAAGAGAGATGATGAGATAGGCAAGTTTGATGCTAAAAATGATGAAGGAATCTTTCTTGATTATTCCACTTAGAGTAAAGTATATAAATGTTTTAATCTGAAATTGAGAAACTTGATTGAAAGCGCTAATGTGAGGATAGATGAAAAGTTTTAGATTCAAGAAAGGACGTATGACTGTGGTCAGATTACAGAAATGAAAGAAGTCACAGCTGAACCTGAAGAATCTTTGATGATTGACAATGAGATTGAAGATGAATGGACTGAAGCTACTGAGACACTACATAAACCAAGGTATGTTAAGAAGAACCATAATGAAGATCAAATTATTGGAGATGCAAATAAAGGTATGATGACTAGATCTAGAGCTAGAGATGAGATCTGTTTGATTTCTCAAGTTGAACCAAAGACAACTGATGAAGCATGTAGAGATGAATCTTGGAATAAATCTATGGAAGAAGAACTTGAATAGATAAAGAAAACAATACTTGGGAATTGGTTCTAAGACTTGAAAACAAAAATGTGATTGGTACTAAATGGGTTTTCATAAATAAAATGGATGAAGAAGGAATAGTGGTAAGAAACATGGAAAGAATGGTATGTAAAGGATATTCACAACAATAAGGCATAGACTATGAAGAAAAATTTGCTCATGTTTCTAGATTAGAAGCTATGAGATTATTTCTTGCTTATGCTGCACACAAAGACTTTAAGGTTTATTAGATGGATGTGAAGTCAACATTCTTAAATGGTGATCTAGAAGAAGAATTGTACATTGAGAAACCTGATGGTTTTCCTTTGACAGATGATGAAAACATGGTCTGCAGACTGAAGAAGGCACTGTATGGAGTTAAACAGGCACCGAGAGTATGGTATGCAAGACTAGACAAATATCTACTTCGTCTTGGTTTCAAAAAAGGTAATGCAGACAATAATTTATATTTGAGAACTGATGAAGATGGAACCTTGATTATAGAATTTTTTGTTGATGATATCATTTTGGGAGGCAATGATAAGATGAGTAAGAATTTTTCTAAAGAAATGGAAAATGAATTTGAGATGTCAATGATTGGTGAGATGAAATTTTTTCTTGGTTTGCAAATTAATTAGAGTAAGAATGGCATTTTTATATCTCAGACCAAGTATCTTAAGGAAATGTCAAAAAAGTTTGGAATGGAAGATTGTAAACCTATTGGGACACCTATGGTGACTGGAAACAAACTGACTAATAGCGATGAGACTCAAAGTTTTGTTAAGACAAAGTATAGATAGATGATTGGAGGTCTACAATATCTAACTCACACTAGACCATATATTACCGATGCAGTTGGAATTATGGCTAGATATAAGGCAAATCCTAAAGAGACACATTTTGCTGCTGTGAAAATAATTTTTAGATATTTGAAAGGGACAGTAGAATATGGACTATTGTATGAAAAATCAGAAGATTTTACTTTGCAGGCTTATACTGATGCTAATTGGGTAGGTAATGTGGATGATAGGAAGAGTACAAGTGGTGGTGCATTTTTCCTTGAAAAAATATTTGTTTCCTGGTTGAGAAAGAAGCAGAACTGTATTGCTCAATCTACTACTGAGTCAGAGTATGTTGTTGCTGCAATAAACTGTACACAAGTTGTTTGGATGAAACAAATGCTGAAGGACATTGGAATAATTTTTAAAGAACTAGTGGTTATCAGTTGTGATAACACTAGCATAGTGAATATTTCGAAGAATCTTGTAATACATTCAAAGACTAAACATATTTCTATTAAGTATCATTTCTTGAGAGAGAAGGTAGCAGATAAAGAGATTAAGCTGGAGTATATTAGCACAAAGAAACATATAGCAGATATATTTACTAAAAATTTGCCAAAATATGCTTTTGAATATCTCAGAGGCATGCTTGGGGTGTTGGCCCCTCCTAGTGGTAATTAAATGATGCAGATATGCATCAATCCAGTGGATCTTAGAGCTATATCATTCTCTAGACTTGATGTATGGATCTACTCCTTAGGGGGAGTGATCACAGAAGAATAATATGGAGTACATTTGAATGATCTTTCACCTGGTTGATGGACATGAAGATTTAAAAAACCTACACCATACATAAGATTACAAATGAGTTATGGAACCCTTTTCCATTTCTACCAAAGGGGGTAGGAATCTATGTGAAAATCCCTACTATTTTGAGTGATTTGTGTTGAGGATATTGAGAAGACTGTATTGAGAGATAGTACTTTTTGGGTTGATGCATATGGATTTTCCCATATGTTGCCATCAATTCCAAAGGGGGAGATTGTTGGATGATATCAGTTTTGGTTACTGATCATGCTGTTGATATTCATGTTTTGTCACTAATGTCAACATATATGCCTGTGGAGAGGACATACTACTTACTTGATTGGAAGAAGTGTACAGAAACTGTACGAAAGACTCAGAATGAATGAAGTATTTTTTATACAGAAGAATGTGTGTTGAACTTATTCCTAAGGTCTCTTAGATTTATGTTGCATACTGTGGATTTTATAGTTGATTTGTTGAAGACTAGTTTCTAGATTGTAATTGCGATTCTGGACAGAGAAGGACTCTATGTTTTTGGTATATCTTCCTGGAGAAGATAATTGAGATGATGTGAGCTTACTGGTGGATTGTTGACATATGTTGGAGTAATGGGTTGAGTTTGATTGTTGTATGGTTACTGGTGACATCGATTGTGGCATATATTTTGAAGAAGACCTAATTGGTGGCCGACTTCAGACATGTAGCATGTAAAATGAATTGTGAGTGTGGATTTTGGATGTGGAAGCATAATTGATTGATTGTAAATAATGCATACTTTTTATAGGTACTGTGTGTGTCTTAGCAAGGGGTTAAATAATTATTTGTATATTGGAAAGCCTTAATTGGCCGACCTAATTAGTTATTGGTGTATTAGGAAAGCTTAACTTGCCAACCTAATGAATTATTGTAAGAGGGTGGGTGATCCCACAATCGTGGGTTAACATTTTTGTCTAAATGTACATTGAATTCTACATTTTGAAAAAAAAATTTAGATTCGGATGCATATTGTTGTTAAACTATTTGAAATTGGAAGATGAAGTAAACTAGAGTCTTTTAGGACTTTATGTCTAGATTCTGAATATATTTTTTCTTGTTCTTTTTGAATTGATTTGAATGGTTTTGTTTTTCTCCCACGAAAAATGCTATGTTTCTGAAAATGTTATTTCCAAAAAGTTACATTGACTTCATAGAGCATAAATTTCTTTCTAAAATAGATATCAATGCACTTCTTTCAAATTTAGTTTTTTAACATCCATACGGAGGGCATGTAATTGGTCTGATGACATTATCATGATTATTTGATATTTTATGAACGTTTGAAGTAGAGTGAACTATAATTTTGACATACCTTGAGTGCATAGCTTGTAACTTGTTGTGTATTTATTAAAATTAATTTTTTTTTGATAGAAAGTAGACTTGAAGCTAGAGGGAACTATTACTCTTCAAAAAAAAGTTCCTCTTTTCTAAATTATTTTCATTGAATGTCAAACTTGGAGGTTTATATTCGATATAAAACCTACATTCGATGCACATAAAAAAAATAGACCTAACTAATTCAAAAAATCTCAAATCTATATTCATTAGAAATCTTGTTTAGAGTTCTTGTGCGATGCAAAAGGACATCTCCCTATTCTTCCATTTGAGCCCCATGCTTGAGCCCTGAAGCCATGAAAATTGCAGATTTCTATTAGCCTTTACAAATGGCCTCTAATCAGAGGGTTTCGATAGAAACTAATTTTAATAGAAATTAGTTTCAATTGAAACTAATTTCTATCAAAATTAAATGACTAGAGTTTCCCCTATTCAAGGACTTTCGATACAAATTACTTTCAATAGAAAGTACTTTCTCAATCCACCTCCTTTGTGAATTTTGTGAGGAATTACTTCCAGCAAAAAAGTGTAACCCACTATTGTGGGTTCACCCAGGTATATATGAGTAATATTTTCTTTTGAAAAGATGTGATAGAGAAAAAGAAGAAGAAAAGGTGAAATTTGTGAAGCGTGTTTGGTTGTTGGATGTAGAGAAAATTTATGATAATATTACTTCATTGGAACTGACCAAGCAAAGACAGTTTCTATCAGATAGTTCATTGGATTGTGTATTTTCTTTATACAGTTGTTCAGATTGTAAATCATTGAGGGTGGCTTTAACCTTCTTTGGGCAGTGTGCCTTGGCAGTGAGCCTACTATTTCATTTTGACTTCTAACAGGGTTTGTCTCCTTACAGGGACTGTGTACTGTAATGTTTTAACAAGCTCCTGACAGGTCTAAATCTTTTAACATTGATACTATAATCTTAGTACATTTTTTGTGGGTGTTAATTCCCACTGGGGTTTTACCTTTGACAGGGTTTCCTCGACAAAAAATATTTTGTTATGGTGTTGGCATTTATTGTGTTATCATTTACATTTGCAGATTTGGTTTATAAAGTTTAAAGTTTAATAATCTATATCACAAATGATTCACCCCCCCCTCTAAGTTGTCTTGTGGATTGTTATTCCTAAAAGAAAGTTATCTAAAGAGGATGAGTCATAATAACTCATTGAGACACTCTAGTGATCCATGATTGGTAAGTTGTAATATGTAGTGCACAACAAACCTAATATTGTTCATGATGTAGGAATTGTTGAAAGGTTTTCCTCTGATCTAAAGGAAACACATATGTTTCCAGTTAAGAGAATTTTTAGATATATGAAAGACACTAAAGATTAGGTGCTACTATAAAATAAAGGAGGAGACTTTGACTTGAATGTCTACACTAATATTGTTGGGATGGAAACATTTATGAAAAAAATAGTAGAAGTAGAGGAAGATTATTTTTAGAAGAAAGACTAGTCACATGGCTAAGCAAGAAACAAAGTTGTATATCATAGCCTACTATAGAGGATGAGTATGTTGTTGCAGGTATACATTGTGCAAATATTGTGTGGATCAAACAAATACTAGAAGGTATGCAAGAAGAGATCACCTAACTAGTCACTATCTATTCTGACAATACAAGTGCAATAAACATATCAAATAATCTGGTAATGGATTCAAAGACAAAGAACATATCTATCAAGTATCACTACTTGAGAGACAAAGTACAAGAGAATCTTGTAATTTTGGAGTATGTGAATTCAAAAGAATAGCTTTTTGATATATTCATCAAGCTACTACCAAAGGATGCTTTTGAGTATCTCAAAGGTAAATTAGGGGTCCAACCCCTATCCAATATTCATTAGATGCAAGAGGCATGTTGCATCAATTCTAAAACACATTAAAATATCTGAATTCTGAGTTGATGTTGAGTGATCACACTTTAAGTGATGCTTGAAGTTATAAGAGGAATTATGTATGCAAAGAAGAAATCAGTGCATACAAAGTATTATTCACTACTTGAACAAGATTTCCAGAGTATGGATCTTTGGCATTTTTTTCAAAGAGGGAGAAGTATGTAATTGATGAGTATGAAATTGATTACTCCATAAGGGAGAAGTAAGCACAAATAAGAAGCAAGTGATGATTACAAGTAAAGGAAGACTGCATGAAAGAGGGAGAATGTAACATAAGGCAAAGAGGAAGAACAAGGTAAGAGGGAGCATAGATAGTACATAGAGATCAGAGTAAACCATCGTCAATTGATAAAGTTGCCATCAATACCAAAGAGGGAGACTGTTAACCAACTGATGATAATGGTGATGAAAACTGAGTTTCTAAAGAATAAAAGAAAGTAGAAGGATTATAACAGTTGTTAATTTGTCATTGATGTCAAGCAATTGATTTCATGGTTTATATTAATATGTCATATCAATCAAAGAGGAACTTAATTGGGTAGATAATAAATATCATAAATTGATAAGGAAATATTGATATAATTTCTTCTTACTTAACATTTGATGTTGTTAAGTGAGTAAATCATAAAGGTCAAGTTGGTAAAGGAAACAACCTAGTTACTGAGTGGTGAAGTGTTTATTGGTTGAGTAGAGAAAAGATAGTCACGGAGCAAAGTTGACAACTGAGAAAGGTCAGTTACCAACCAAGGTTGGTAACCAAGAGAAGACAAATACCGAGTGAAGATATTCACCAAAGTCACTGAGCATGGAACCAAGCATGAAAAAATATTGAATACAAGGAGAAGAATGAACTTAATGCAAAGGCGTGTAGATCAAGAGGTTTCCAATCACGAAGAAAAATTTTGTTGCAAGATCTATGGTCATAAAAAGTAAAATTTAAAATCAGTGATGTAGATTATGTAGCAAAATAAATTTTTCAGTTCCAAGGAAAAAGTGCAAGTCAGGAGGCACGGTTAACCGCTTAACCGAGTTGAAAATACACTAAATTAGTTCATTTGAGAATATCGTATAGCTGAGCACAATTGAAGGAAAACATAACCAATAGAATTAAGAGGCAAAAAAAGGCTTACATATTGATGTGTCTATAAGTTTATACAATGTTGTTGGTGAAGTGATAAGTTGAAGAGCTGCTGAGTACAGTAGTGAAAGAGTTGGATAACCAGTCAAGAGGAGAGACTGACAAGTTGATGAGTTGTAGGAGCTAGTAAGTTTTAGAGAGAAAAAAGGATCTGATCAGGAAAAGTATAGTTGCAGAATCACGTGTCACATTAGTACACTTTTTCTTACTACCATTTGTAACATAAAATATCTTAACCAAGTAGACCTAGTAATTATTTTTGTAAACACTTGAGAAAGGTAACATTCTAGGATGAGTGTTTAAGCCCTCTAACTAGGCCACTCCTAATAGGGTGAAGATCTTTATAGGTCTAAGGTAAATCCCCTAACAGGGTCACATCTAAACAATGTGCATTGTTATATTTAATAGGATTGGCTCTTAACCAAGCATAATTTAGAAGAATATTTATTTTTGTGGGTGAAAATTCCCATGAAGGTTTTTCTAAAACTGGGTTTCCTCATTAAATCTTGAGTTACATGTGATGCTTGATAACTATGAATGTTATTTGTTTAAGTTATATGCTTTTATTAAGTTTGTGAAGAGTTTTTCAAGTTTTGATTGTTGTTGTTGTTTGATTCACTAAGTTGAATCAAATGTTTAGATTTAAAGTACTGAGTCTCAATATTTTTTGATTCCCCCCACTCCCCCCCCACCCTCTCTTAGTAAACCATCTTTAGTAGGGTAAACCAATAGAAGTATACATTGAGCAACCATATTTTTTTCCTTGACTGATGAAGATGACATGGTTTGTAGATTAAAGAAAACACTTTATGGATTTAAAAAAGCACTAGATCCTAGTATGTGAGATTAGATAAGTATTTACTTACACTTGGTTTCAATAAAGGAATTGTTGATAGTAATTTGTACTTCAAAATTGATCATGATAACATTTTGATTGTTGAAGTCCTTGTGGATAATATCATTTTTGGTGGAAATGAATAGGCGAGTAAGGAATTTGATTATGAGATTCATAAATAATTTGAGATGTCTATGATAGGTGAAATGAAATTTTTCCTTGGACTGTAAATTACACAAATTGCTAAAGGTATGTTCATATCGTAGTCTAAGCATGTGAAAGAGTTATTGATTAAATTTGGTATGGATGATTCAAAACATGTTAGTACTCCTATGAATAGTGGTTGTAAATTGACAAAGATTGATGATACACCTAAAGAAAATTAGACAAGATATATATATATATATATATATATATATATATATATATATGATCAGTGGGCTACTATACTTGACACAAACTAGACTGGACATTATGAATGTAGTTTTTATTGTTGCTAGATTTCAAGAAAAACCAAAGGAATCACAAGTTGTTGTTGTTAAGAGAATATTCAGATACTTGAAAGGGACAATTGATTATGGTGTATGGTATGGAAAAGATGATTATATTATATTGAGTGCATTTACTGATGTAGCTTGGGCAGACAATGTGGATGACAAAAACAAAACTCTTTGTGGAGCATTATTTTGGGTAAGAGATTAGTTTCATGGGCAAGTAAGAAACAAAATTGTATATCAAAATCTATTGCTGAAGATGAATATGTTGTTGTTGCTACTAATTTCACACAATTAATGTGGATGAAGAAAATGTTGAAAGATACCATAGTGATTATTGATGATCCTATTACTATTCAATGTGACAATTCAAGTGCTATCAATATTTCAAAGAATCTTGTGTTGCATTCAAAGATAAAACATATTTCTCTTAAATATCATTTCTTGAGAGACAAATTCAGTGAAAAAGAAGTTAGATTGGAGTATGTATCTGCAAAAGAGAAGATCACATACATTTTCACGAAGCCTTTGCCAAAGGATAATTTTGAGTATCTCTAAGGTAAGCTTGGGATGATTTCCCCTCTTGATCAGAACTAAATATGCATTGAGATGCATTAGTACAATGTACTTACAAATTATCATTAATCTAGATTGATGTTTTTGGTGCCTACTCCTTAGGGGGAGCAATGATTGAGTAGTGGTTAGTGGCTCAGAGATGTTCAGATTTTTGGCCTCTATGAATTAGTGCATACATGTTCCTTTGTCATTGATGTCAAAGAGGGAAAGATATTTAAGTGAAAAATAGGGATGTTAGGAGAGATAGTAAAACAAGTATGAGACTATGAGCGAGAGATATTGTTTTCTATTGGTGAAGATTTGTTAGAGTCTTTGAGATATATTGTGGACATTGTTTGTATTGTTATATATATTGTTTCTTTGTACATTGATTTTCTTTTTCACATCATATGTGTTCATCAATATCAAAGGGGGGATTATTGAGATATTGTTCAGATTGTGGATATATGTTCTGGCATTAGTTTTTCTTCATTGATGTAAATATATTTCTATTGTTGGTGATAATATTCTTAGTTTATTAAATAAGATGTGTTATGTGGTATGACTACTCTATTGAATATCATATATTGCAAAGATGCTAATGTGTTTGGGGATGTATGTACTTGATTATGTTCAAGTGGCAGAGATTTTCATGTTGATTTGGGTGAGATGAGAAGGATTTATTAGAGATTGTTACTTTGGTTATTTTGTTAGAGATATTGTTTAAATTATTGATCAGTGTGGATCAGTTTAGCAATATTTTTTGTTTCTAACCTGATGATGAGTTTAGGACATGGATGTGTGTCCTCATCTCGAGTGATTCATGATTTGGATGTTGGCAAGCTATTTATCTTTTATGATAGTGATTATGGTTTAGTGTTCATGATGAACAATGCAAAGATGAGTTTGATTTATGATGAGAAAGAGTTGTTCATGTTAATGTTATGGCATTTCATATTGCTTATTGATGTTTCTTTATCCTATTCTATTCATATTGATGAATCGTGTTGGGTTATATTATCAAATTTGATGATGCTTCATGTAATGTGTTTGTGCTCTTATTATTATTCTTGGTCAACTTGGTCATGTAACGTATTGTGATAGATCGTGGTGTGACTTAAGAAGCTGGAGCGTGCTCGAGGATGTTGTTATCGGTCATTTCTATGTCTTTGCCAACAATCAATGGATAACATTGAGTATTCACTTGTATTGAATTAATATTTTATAATTAGATCCTTGGCCGACCTACTTGAGATAAATTAGATCAATGTATATAAATATGTAATCATTTATCATTGTGAATGTGTGTGGATGTGATGGTGCTAGAATGTATGGTATGAAGAGGTATGAGTGGAATCTGCAATTGAGGTAGAGATTTAATGTACTTCATTGGATCTGTATTTCCATATTAGAGATGTTGTTTTGTGAGTTAGTGAGCTTGGACAGTTTGTCCTCTGTGATTTAAGATAAGAGATTGTTGTATGAAACTAAGACTTCCTTGGGATTGAGATTCTTATTTTATTTGAGCAGTGAGGTCTAGGAAGTGTACCTGAATGCTTGTGTATTCTCATTTGTAAGACTCCTAACAGGGTATACTAATATTATCCGAGTACATCCATCTTATCGGTTTAATTCCCACTATGGTTTTTCCCCTAACTGGGTTTCCATGTCAAAAATATTGGTGTTATCTGTTAGTTATTTTTTATGTTTATCTTTTGTATCTGAGATTAAGTTGGTAATTTGGTTAAACGTCTTGATTTTTTGGACAGAATTAATTCACCCCCTCATCTCAATTGTGTGTGATGCATTAATTATAACACTTATGGGTTGTAAGCATTGTTAAGGGGTCCTAGGACATATTATTGTGCCTTAGGACCCCTAAAGACAACTTATGACCCCTTACCATACACTAATGTATCATGCTAAGGGGTCGAAAGGGGTCTTAAGGGGTCTATTTCCTAGGAACCCTTACGAGCCTTCTGGACCCCTCTCTCTACATTTTATGGGTTGTAAGGGTTTTAAAGGGTCCTAGGACACATTAATGTGTCATAGGACCCCTAAAACAACTAACGACTCCTTACCATACACTAATGTATGGTCAAGGGTCCTAAGAGATTCTAAGGGGTCTTAAGGGTCTAGGGTCTAGGACACATTAATGTGTCTTGTGATACCCTTATGACCCCTTATGATGCCTTAGGACCCTTTAGAACCCCTTAACATACATCTTAGGGGTCGTAAGGGGTCTTAAGGGGTCCTAGGGAAAATAAATGTGTCCTAGGACCCCTAATGACCTCTTAAGGCCTTTTAGAAGTCCTTACCATGCATATTAGGGGTAGTAAGGTGTCTTAAGCGGTCTTATGACACCTTATTCTCTCCTGGGACCTGCTAAGACCCCTTACGACCCCTTACCATATATTAGTATATGGTAAGGGGTTCTAAGAGATTCTAAGGGGTATTACAAGGTCCTAAGACACATTAATGTGTCTAAGGACCCCTTAAAAAAACTTAAGATACCTAAAATATAGATAGAGGTGTCCTAAAAACCCCTAAGGGGTCATAAGGGGTCATAGGGCACATTAATGTGTCCTAGGACCCCTTATGACCTCTTAGGAACCCTTAGGACCCCTTACCATACATCTTATGGGTCCAAAAGGGTTCTAAGTGGTCATAAGGGTCCTAGAACACATTATTGTAACCTAGGACCCCTAACTATCCCTTCAAACCAGTTATGACCCCTTACCATACATTGTAGGGGTTCTAAGAGGTCTTAAGAATTCTTAGGATATATTAATGTACCATAGGACCCATTAAGAACCCTTATGACCCTTTACCATAGATTAATGCATAGTAAGGGGTCCTAAAAGGCCCTAAGGGGTCCAAGGATACATTTAATGCATTCTTGGACACCTTAGGACATCTTACCATGCATTAATGTATCATTAGAGGTCCTAAGGGATTATATGAGGTCTTAAGAGGTCCTTGGATATATTAATGTATTCGAGAATCTCTTTCGACCCTTAGGACCCCTTATCATACTTTAATGCATGGTAAGGGGTCATAAGAGGCCCAAGGATACATTAATGTATCACATGACCTCTTTGTTAGTAATAACTGAGAGGGGGGGTGAATCACTGGCCTCAAAAATTTATCCTTTAAACTTTAATCCACCAATCAATACACCTCAGATTATTAAGTCCCTACAAGATGCATGCCATGAAATACTTGAAATAATAATCTGTCTGTCGGTTTACCTTGTCTGTCCTTATTCTCCTTGATAACCGATAAGTAGTAAAACTTATTTACCGATACTCAGTAAATATGCAGAGTATACCAATCAATCTAGAAATGCATATGTGAAATGTAAAACAATAAAGTAATAAACCATACACACATAACACTTGGATTTTAATGTGGAAGCCCTGTTAAGGAAAAAAAACACTGGGATCGGTACCCAAATTTTCACTCTTCTGAAGTGAGCCCTGTTAGAAGCCAACCCTATTAAAGGTTACAAATGCACTGTTAAGTGTGACCTTGTTAGAGGATTTTATACATATAGGTTGTCACTTAGTATCTAGCATCTATTTTGCTACCATCCTTGAATCAGCCTCCTTCTTAGACTGTCAATAGGCTTTAGGCAAATCTTTCTACCATCCTTGAATCAACCTTCTTCCTAGGTTGTCAATAGGATTTAGGCAATTTCAATTCTACTTTCATGAATCAACCTTTTTGGCAATCTGTTAGGATATACCTCAATTATAGAAGACTGTTAAGTCTTTCTATGTTAAGAGACTTGATGCTTTAATGGTTAAACTGAAACATTATGACCTGTTTCTAATGCAACTTTGAATTGCAAATTTTAGATCTATTTAAGTACAATACCTCTCTGATCAATGTATCAATTCAATTATTTTGTGCTCCACACTTTCTCCTCTATGATGTTGTGCTTCACTATTTGTCAGTGTCTGCAGAATTCTTTAGCTCTCCCTTAGCTTGATTGATCAGGACTGAATGAAGTTATCCTTCATATTTTCTCTTCAGCATCCTCTTTCTATTCACTCCCCTTCCATGTATGTGATTTCTTGTGATTACAAAAATTAATTATGCTTGTCTCTTATATAGACATAAAATTCCTTAATTCATGATTCTTGATTCTTGATTCTTGGCATGAAAAACAATCCAGCCAATTTGATTTATGGCTTTAACTCCTGATTTATCTCGTAGTTATCTTCTTGCCAACTGTATAAATATTCTTTAAATGAATTACTTAAATGTGGTTGAATAAAAAAAATAAAACAACTAGTTAAGTCTATCCTTAAGCTATGCCAGCTAGATATTTTGTTGTTTTCTGAACTCTCTATTCTGTCGGTCAATTCTACAGTTCGTCATCAGTGACAACTACCAGTTCTATCGGTGTAACTCTAGTTAGCTTCGGGATCTCCATCCGTCGGGCATCATTGGATTTTGGTCGTTGGGAAACTCTATTTTTAGGTCGTCGGGCATCCTGTGATTTTTCTTCATTGGGAAACACTGTCTTCTACTCATCAGTTATCACTGTGACTTTTTCTCTACCTTTACCGATGGTGTGCACTCCGTTGGTGTTGTCTATCATTTAGTGAATACTTAACTTTTATGAATTGATGAAAGCATAATCTTTTTTCCATTGATTCTTTAAAGTATTTTTCATTATGTATATGACCGTACAGATGAAATCAAGTTGACATCAATGAAAATACAAACCATTAACTGATTTAATGTCTTGCATCATCTTCAACTTATCATTATCAAACATTCAATCATTTACATGTCATCAATCTCTCCCTTTGGCATTGATGTCAACATACCATATTATCATAGTATACTATTTCTAATACAATATGAAATACATTTGTTGAGATTCATCAAATTACCAAACACTTTGTTTTTGATAACCGATAAAAATGTCTGACTACCGGTAAGCTCTGTGTTAGCTTAGATTTGATACTTGTAGCTTTCTGTGTTTCTTGTACTGATGTGTTGTGTTCTCTTCTTGTGTCAATTTCTCTCTTTTGACTGTTCTTCTTCTTTGATGTCTCTGTCTCTTGTCAGCAACTCTCTCTTTGTATATGTTTTCTTCATACAAATTCTCTCTTTGTTTTGATAATATGGATACATTCTCTCCCTTTGACAACAATGCCAAACAAATATTTTACAAATATCTGACATTCATGTCAAACAATTATTTTCTTCTATCCATAATATATTATTTGAATTTCCCTTATCCATCAGCAATACAACAATATTCTCTGGTGCTCAGTTTTGATATATACCTTTCTGTATATAGATGTAGCTTTGAAGTTCATCTTTTTGCTTGCATCAAAATGAATGATATTCTGATAATATATATGCTGATGCCTCCTTGTTACTTTAACTAACTGGTAGACAAGGTTTTGACCCCTAGTCTCTTTCTCAAGTACTCAAATTTATCCTTGGGCAGTGGCTTGGTGAAGATATCAGCCAATTGTTCTTTTGATTGCACATACTCAAGTATCACCTCTTTTTCTTGATTTTTCTCTTAAATAATGATACTTGATTGCAATGTGTTTAGTCTTTGCATGCATGACTGGATTCTTGGAAATGTTTATTGCACTAGTGTTATCACAATAGATAATCATTGGTTCTTTTGTGCTTTCCAGCTCATTCTTTTCTACAAATTCATCAATCTTTACATTTGCACTCTCAACTATTTTGTTAGAAGTATTGATGGCATGTAACTGATTGAATGTTTGATAATGATAAGTTGAAGATGATGCAAAAAATTAAATTAGTTAATGGTTTTTATTTTCATTGATGTCAACTTGATATCATATGTATGGTCATATAAATAATGTCAAAGACTTTAGAGAATCAATGGAACAAAGATTATGCTTTCATCAATGCATAAAAGTCAAGTATTCACTAAATGATAGACAACACCAATGGAGTGCACACCATCTGTAAAGGTAGAGAAAAAGTCTCAGTGATAACCGACGAGTAGAAGATAGTGTTTCCTGACAAAAAAAATCACAGGATGTCCAACGAGCTGAAAATAGAGTTGCCCGATGAGAAAAATCCAATGATGCCTGACGGATGGAGATCCTAAAGCTAACTGGAGTTACACTGATGGAACTGGCGGTTGTCACCGATGACGAACTACAGAATTAACCGACAGAACAGAGAGTTGAGAAAATGATAAAATATCTAGGTAACAGAGCTTAAGGATAGACTTAAGTGGTTGTTTGATTTGTTTTATTCGACCATAGTTAAGTAATTTATTTAAAGAAGATTTATATAGTTGGCAAGAAGATAACTATGAGATAAATCTGGAGTTAAAGCCATAAATCAAATTGGTTGGATTTTTTTTCACGCCAAGAATCAAGAATCATGAATTAAGGAATATCATGTCTTTATAAGAGACAAGCATAATTCATTTCCTTATTCACAATCAATCACATACATAGAAGGGGAGTGAATAGAAAGAGGATGCTGAAGAGAAACTGATGAAGGATAACTTCATTCAGTCCTGATCAATCAAGCTAAGTGAGAGCTAAAGAATTCTACAGACACCGATGAACAGTGAAGCACAACATCACAGAGAAGAAAGAGTGGAGCACAAAAGAATTGAATTGATACATTGATTAGAGAGGTATTGTACTTAAATAGATTTGAAAAATCTATAATTCAAAGTTGCATTAGAAACAAGTCATAATGTTTCAGTTTAACCATTGAAGCATCAAGTCTCTTAATAGAGAAGGACTTAAGAGTCTTCTATAATTGAGGTATATCCTAACAAATTTTCAAAAAGGTTGATTCATTAAAGTAGCATTGAAATTTCCTAAAGCCTATTGACAGCCTAAGAAGAAGGTTGATTCAACGACGGTAGCAAGATTTGCCTAAAGCCTATTGATAGTCTAAGAAGGAGGTTGATTCAAGGATGGTAGCAAAATAGATGCCAGATACTAAGTGAAAACCTATATGTATAAAATCCTCTAACAAGGTCACACTTAACAGTGTGTTTGTCACCTTTAACAAGGTTGGCTCCTAACAGGGCTCACTTCACAAGAGTGAAAATTTGGGGTACCGGTCCCAGTGGTTTTTTTCCTTAGCAGGGTTTCCACATTAAAATCCAAGTTTTATGTGTGTATGGTTTATTAATTTATTGTTTTAAATTTCACATATACATTTCTGGATTGATTGGTATGCTCTGCATATTTACTGAGTATCGGTAAATAAGTTTTAATTCTTATCAGTTATCAAGGAGAATAAGGACAGACAAGGTAAACCGATAGATAGTTTATTATTTCAAGTATTTCATGGCATGCATCTTGCAAGGACTTAATAATATAAGGTGTATTGATTGGTGGATTAAATTTTAAAGGATAAATTTTTGAGGCCATTGATTCACCCCGCCCCCCTCTCAGTTATTACTAACACTCTTAGCATCCCTTTCGACCCCTCAGGACCCATTACCATACTTTAATATATGGAAAGTAATCTTAAGGGGTCCTAAGAGGTCGTAGGATATATTAATGCATCCTAGAACCCATTAAGACCCCTTATGACCCCCCTAGGAACTATAACCATACATAGGTGTATGGTAAGAGGTCCTATGTGGTTGTAAAGTGTCTTAAGGGGTCCTTAGAAACATTAATGTATCCTAGGACCCCTTAGAACCCCTTACAACCCCTTAGTACCCCTTACCATAATTTAATGCATGGTAAGGGGTAGCAAGGGGTCCTATTATACATTAATGTATTACATGACCCCTTAGGACCCCTTACCATACATTAATGTATGTTAAGGGGTCCTAAGGGATCGTAAGGGGTTTTAAGATACATTAATGTATCCTGGGACCCCTTACCACGCATTAATGTATGGTAAGAGATCCTAAAGGGTCTTAAGGGGTCCTAGGATACATTAATGTACCCTACAATCCCTTAGGACCCTTTATGATACTTTAATGTATGGTAAGAGGTCAAAAGGGGTGCTATGGTGTCCTCGAGTATAATAATGTATACTAGGACCCCTTAAGACCTCTTACAAATCCCTTGAAACTCTTACCATACAAAGGTGTATGGTAAGAGGTCATAGGGGGTCATAAAGGGTCTTAAGGGGTCTTCAAATACATTAATGTATTATAGGACCCATTAGAATCCATTTTGACCTCTTAGGCCACCTTAGAATATATTAATGTATGGTAAAGGGTCCTAGGGGTCCTAGGATGCATTAATGTATACTAGGACCCTTTAAGACCAATTAGAGCCCATTACCATATATTAATGTGCTCAGGGGTTCTAAGGGGTTGTAAGGGGTTTCTATGGAGTCCTAAGTGGTATATGGATATATTTAATAAATCCTTGAATGACTTATGACCCCTTATAATGCATTAGTGTATGGTTAAGGGTCTTACGTGATGTAAAGACAAATCTTACTCTCCAACCCTACCCTCTCCAAGGGTCTTCTCTAGGCCACTTCTCTAGCCTGTTAGGGTCCTTTACAAACCCTAAATCACAAGGAATCCATTCTCAATCCTCCACCTCTTTAATTTGTCTACATCAATAATGAAATCAACTTAAACACCAACATACTCCATGGAGGTCTTCTTGCAGCCTCCACACCAAATGAGCACACATGACCAAAACTTGTCACCAATGGAGAGGAATATTAATTCCTAGGGCATTGGATCCATGACAATGTTTATCAACATAAAAATGAAATTAAATTCTTATCAGTTTCAAGAACTTGCTTCAATTTGAACAAAATAGGGCTACAAGGAATTAGGCCTTAAAACACACATTTTGGAACATAACTCTAGAATTTTCTCAACAAGGTGGAAAATGAATTGCATTTCCTGATACCTTTGTTGGAAACCTCTAGGATTTATCTAGTCTCACTTCCCCAACCTATCCATACAGTGGGTTGCTATATTTAGGCCTAAAAATAAGGTTTCCCAAGATACTAACAACATTCAAAAGGGTTTGTTATTTCACCCCGTATAACTCCTCACCAAAAATTCCCATTGGACATGGGGCTTCCTCACACTAATATCCTCCTCTCCATATGCACAGATTGAAGCAACCAATGCCTTAAATCCCTCTAATTTCTTCTACAACTCACTGTGCTCCCTAACCATGATCTTTTTTCTCGCCTAGGGCATCACTGCAAAAATAACATACTTACTTTCCAAGGCCCAAGATTCTACATAATTAATTTACAAGGAGTCATCTCACAAATCCCAAGGAACTGCATAGATGCCACAGTGGGAAGGTGAGTTATGACCCCCTAAGAAAAAAATTTCTGGATCAGACCAGTGACTGTGCTAAAACCAAAAAAATTTACAAAATTCAATGAAATAGAACCAAACAACTATCTACACACACAGAGTCATGAAAATACATCTACTACCTCATGTACGAGTTATAGTGCAGAGATCAATCCATTAAAAGACTTCAAATGAAACAATGCACTAACAATGGTAAAATTACTCAAAGAATTTACTTGTTCATTAACCAAATTGTTCCCAAATTTGTCCAACCCTTCACACAAGTTGAGGGAGGCCTTAAATATTTTATCCTTCTACACACCGACTATTTTATACAATTACATAACTATATGTTCGAAAATGCACTTGAAGCAAGAAATGTTGTCAATGACAACATTGTCAATTTTGCAAAGTTGTCAGCAACTTTTACAAATTTTGAATTCTTGCACCCAAACTTGGTCAAATCACTATAAAACTCAACCAAATGCATATTTATTCTTACTAGATCATGAAATATGTATCCTACCCCTTTATTTCTCAGTTTAGCCTCTAAATGCACAAATGCAATGTTTCCAGAACATTTCCACAACATTTGTAACACTTTCCAAGTTTTCCAAATTTGAACACAACTATAACTTAAGGACTCCAAAAGACTTATCTAGGACTCCTAACTGTAAATACACACTCCAAGACCATCTATTCCTCTTATTTCATTAGTGGGTTGGATAAGACCACTAAAATCCAAAACTTAACTAGGAACCCTAGGTTACAAGATAGCCTTACCTAGGTGTACAGACACCATACTCCCCCATAAAAGTAAGTCATGTCACTCCTGTGGCGAAGATGTCACTATAAATTCCTAACTTCTTGAATTATACACCTACAACCCATGTTTCTTCTGACTCTGGCTTATGGTTTCACTTTATGAGGTGTTCCATGTACACCTTGAATCTAATACCTTGTCTTCTTTTGTCTGCATCTTGGGAGGTAAAACATCAGGCTCTACATATTTTCCAACCTCCTCTCTATTCAAATCTATCTCAGTTAAGGGTCCTTTAAACTTGATCAAGTCTTCCACATTGAAAATAGGTCAGATGCTCAAATCAATAGGTAGATCTACTTTATATAAATTAGCCCCATACTTGGCTAAGATTTTGTAGGGTCCCACTCTCTTCATCTGTAGCTTGGTAGGCACTCCCTTCTGTAACCTAGATTTATTCAAATGTACCATGACATAATCCTCTACCTCAAATTGAACATCCTTTCTCTTCTCATCCACTTTAGCCTTCAATTTTTTAGTAGACTCCAGTATAGTCCTCTTCACCTTCTCTTGAATCTCCTTCTTAAGTTGAGTGAAGTCTCCAGCATGGTCACTCCTATACTCCATGGCTCCAAGGTCTCTAAGCTCACATACACCTCTTGGGTGCATCCCATAAACAACTTCAAATGGGCTCCTACCTATTTTCCTATTCACACTATCATTATATGCATATTCTACTTCGAGAATGACCACGTCCCTTGTCTGTCCATATTCTTTAGTTATTCCCCTTAACAAGTTACCAAGCACTCTATTAACCACCTGAGTTTGACCATCACTTTGAGGGTGGTAAGTTAAACCAAATGATAGGTTAGTACCCAATCTGCTCCATAGTGATTTCTAGAATTGGCTCATGAAATTGACATCCCTATCTGATACAATGCTTAGGAGTAGACCATAAATTCTTACAATATGCTTAAAAAACAAATGTGCAATGTTACTAGCATCATGAGTACTTCTAAAAGGTATAAAATGACCCATTTTTCTAAATATTTCTACCACAACATAGATACTATCATGACCATACTTTGTCTTAGGTATCCCTACAGTAAAATCCATGCTAACATGCTCCCATGGTCTATTGGGGATTGACAACAGTTGATACAAACCTGCATTGATAGATCCTCCTTTTTCTTTCATGCACACTACACATTGCTCAACATATTTTGTCACATCCATTACCAACTTTGACCAAACTCAATGGTTTTTTTCACACCAAAATGGCCACTCAAGCTACCATTATGTTTCACTTGAATGAGATTCTCTCTCATTGAACCCTTAGGGGCATACAACTAGTTTCCCCTAAATAACAACCCACTTTGCAAGGTAAAATAATAAAAAATTACTGTGAAAATGATTCTGAAAATTAGATGTATACCTTTTTGACTATAGCAAAGTCTTCATAATCCCTATAGAGGTCCTTGAAACTCTCTATGACAATGATTTTCAGCTGAACTTCTTGAATGGTCAGCATCCTCCTACTTAGTGCATCTACAAGCTTGTTCAACTATCCCTTCTTGTGCTTGTTTGTGAATGTGAATGCTTGATGGTATTCCATCCACTTTAGGTGTTTATTACTTAGCTTTTCTTGTGTATTAATATAGCTAAGGCCCTGGTTGTCAGTAAACACTACAAGTTAAACTTAGGTAGAAAATAATGTATCCACTTCCTAAAATACTGAACTAAGGCATACAAATCCAAATCATAAGAGTACTTCTTTCCTTCATTTAACTTCGCACTAAACAAGGCTACTGGTCTACCTTCCTGACTTAACACACCCCCTACTGCATCCCACTTGCATCACACTCCAAGGTAAAATATTTATCAAAGCTAGGAAGTCTAAGGATAGGTTGTGTTTCTACTTGCTCCTTCAACTTTTCAAATGCTCTTTCTGTAGCAGAAGTCCACCTAAACTTATTCTTTAGAGCACCCTTGATGGTATCAATCACTAGTGCATAAATGCCACTAAAATTTCTTATAAACTTTCTATAAAACTGAGCTAACCCATGAAAGCTCCTTACCTATGTCCCTGTTGTTTGTGTAGGCCAATTTAGAATAGCTTCCACCTTGCTTGGGTCCATCTTCAATGACCCTTGGGATACTACAAACCTCAAATACACAAGATCTTGCTTGAAGAGCTCACACTTCACTAGATTGATGGATAACTTCTCCTACAACCTTTTGAGTACCATCTCCACATGCTTCAAATGTTCCTCTGATGTCTTATTGAAGATAAGTATATCATCTAGATACACTACCACAAATAGGCTGGGCTCAACCCTTATGGGAGCCACATTTACTCCACCTGTAGCCAAAATTTACCAGATGAGGAAAATTTGGGTAACATTCTTGGCAATTTCTGCTAGATGTCTACTTGCTAGACATTAGACTAGTGACCTTTGACATTCATTGGGCATAGATTCATCCTCTAAGAAAAATAGAACCTTAGAAATAGATTAAAACCATGAGGAGAACTACTAACTATGCATGATCACTTCTTGAAAAGAAGGAAACTAACCTTGAAAGCAGGAACAGAAAATAGGGAAACTTATTCACAAATATTTACAAGGAAGGATAGACCTCAAAACAAGGCTTCAAATGGAATCCATTCACAAAAATGGGAAAGGAATTTCCTTCAAGAGATGATAGCTGAAATTCATTATGCTCCTTACATTCTGTGATGATGAATGGATCTCCCTAGAAGGAATAAAAATTTGTATATTTTCCAAGCTTGGCCTTGAATTCATCCCACTTGAGGACTACATCCCCAATTTTGAAATTTCTAGCCCTGGCTCTTTTATCAAATCTTCTCTTTGTTTGCATCTGATGGAATTCCATATCTTTCATGGATTCATTTATGAGTTCCTCTAAATCCATAATCTGGGCATACCTAATCTACAAAGAATCTCCTTTGTCAAATAAGACATACTGAGTAGCTAAGTCCAAAGCTGGCAATTCAATTGAAATGGATAACTTAGCTTCCCTCGCATACACTAACATGTAAGGAGAATTCCCATTGATCCTTCTTGGGGTAATCATGTCTAACCACAAGGCAGATTTCAATTTGGTGTTCCAATTTCTTTGGTTATCTTGTAGTGTTTTCTTGATTATCCTATTCAAGTTCTTATTAGTCGATTCTGCCAAACCATTTCCCTGAGGGTAATAATTTGAACTTGTATTTTGATAAATGCCATGCCTGATTGCCCATTCTGAGACTTTAAGGCCTGTAAAAGCAAGTGCATTATCTTATATGATTGAGTCTAGAGTGCCAAACCTGTGAATAATATCATCATAAAAGTTGAGGACAACACTCTCATTTGCTTCTTTTAATGCAACAGCCTTTGTCCATGTAGTGAAATAATCAATTGCAGTGATTATCCATTTATGTCCTGCACTATATGGAGGATTAATCATGCCAATGAAATCTATGCCCCATCTCATGAAAGGTTTCTCTATTCTGATGGGCTGAAGGGGCAGAGATGCAAGCCTTTCTTTTCCTACAAACATGGCACATTTGATGCATTTTCTCACATAATCATGACTATCTTTGAGGATAGCTGGCTAATAGTATCCAACCCTCATGATTTTAAAAGTAGTAGTCCTAGGAGAGAAATGACCTCCAGAAGGTCTATCATGAAATTCAAATAGGACATTTGCTATATTTTTTGAATCAATGCACATCTGAGAAGGACACTATTATGATCTTTTCTAAAAGGAATCTCATCTATCAACACAAAAGGAATAGATTGTAATCTATAGTACCTTCTCTTTGTTGAATCCAAATCTATAGGACATTCTCTTGTCTTTAAGTAATGAACCATGTTAGGCAGCCAACCTGATGCCTTAACATGATCTTCTGTCGAATGCACAACTAAGGATGCATTCATTTGCTTTGAATTCTTTGAGCTCTCGTCCCCTGTCAACTACTCACAAAGACCTCTTCCTCTAGTTTGGTGGTTTGGATATCAATGTCATATTTCATGACTCTAGTAATCCAAACAACCCTTTTCTCATTTAGGTCTTTAGAAAACAAGAACTCTTTGACACTTGGATGAGTAACCTTTAAGTGTACCTTGTTGTGAGTCAATAGATATCTGAACTTTTTAAGGCTCTTTATCACAACAAGTACATTTTTTTCCACAAAAGAATATATTTGTTCATATTCTTCTAGGCCTTTGCTAAACAAAGCAATAGGCTGCTCAAATCCTTCAAAATTTTCTTGGGTCAATATTGTAGATATAGCATCTGAACCTCCATAATCATAAAGGATGAAATCCTTACCCAAATCAGGATTCAACAAGGGCAGGAGCTTCTGTCAAAGCCTCCTTAATAGCTTGGAAATTAGCCATCCCTTCTTTGTTCCAGTTAAAAGCTGAATTCTTCTTTAACATAGTTGTCAAAGGCTTTAGTAAATCTCCAATATTGGGCAGGAAACGCCTAACAAAGTTAATCCTTCCTGTGAAAGATTGAAGACCTTTCTTGTGATGTGGGTGAGGTAGCTCTAAGATAGTTGCAATCCTCTCAGGGTCTACTATGATTCCTTTCTTGGATACTATATATCCTAACAATTTCCATGTGTGGACTGCAAACACACACTTCTTGGGATTAAGAGATATCCCAAATTCTCTACACCTTTCAAATATTTTCATGAAGTGTTTGATATGGTCTTCTACATGTTTAGAATAAACAATTATGTCATCTAAGTAGACCAGTACAAATTTGTACATGAGGCTCTTAAAGGCCATATCCATTTCCTTTTGGAAAGTAGCACCTACATTTGACAAACCAAAGGGAATCTTTTGATAAGCCTGTAATGAGGTGAAAATGAGAGTGGGTGTTAAAGGACAAAACACAAAGATTGGAAGGAGTTTTGATTAATTGATTAATTGTTATAGTGTGTTGAAATCCTTAACCCTATTTCACCTTTTACACTTAATTGAGTTTGATATTGATAGTGTATTGCAATTGTGATTGTGATTAAGGGAAGATAAGATGCTCCTTTCTTTCAACCTCAAATACACAAATAGGAGATCCGATTTTGATCAACCCAAAGGGTTAATGCACAAATGAATCCAATATTTGGAAAGAGACCAAGAAAGGGGATCTTAAATTCTATAAATTAATTTATTAATATGATTAATGATAGTAATTGAGAAGAATGGGAGAAAGTACCAACCTTATGAAATTGCAGATTAAAGATTGCTATTTTATGAGATCTGTAGACTATTTCTAGAGATGCCAATAGTTGATACCGAACCAGAATAGAGAGACGGAAAAAACCCAGAAATATTTTTCCATTTTGATGTCATCTTATGAAAAAGGTTGACCATGTACCACTTTTTCCAACTCGACCTGCTCAACTCCGAAAGTGTCCCTGTTCACACAGTCCGAAAGAAATCTGAAAAGGGTATCCAAATCTGGCCTTAAATCTTTAATCCCGAACCTATATCTACAAGAAAAATGTTTGTTTGTTGTTAGGGAGGGGTTTGCCTTAGTCAAACCCTGATTTAGGAATTAACCTTGAAATCAATAAAGTATGGAAAGCTAACAAGTAGTAGAATTGAATCTAATAGTGAAGCTATGATATTCAATAGATATGTAAATGTAATTCAAGTGTAACAAGTATGTAAGTATGAAAGCATGAACATTAGAAACCATAAACCTCCATTCTTGTATGCTTGAAATCCACCTTGGAAGGATGATGAAAGAGTCTTGAGGACGCACAAAGGATCTTGAAGGAAGATCACACCACCATGATGGCTAGATCTAGGGTTTTGAATGATAGATCTTGAATGCTTTAACCAAATTCCTTCAAAGGCTTGAGAGCTTGAATCCTTGATCTTCAATGGAGGATGTGAATTCTTGAGAAGAATACTTGAACACCTTGAGAGCTTGAAAACATGTAGAACAATGGATGCTTGAACAAAATCTTAGCTAGAGCTTTTTGTACTTGGAAGACTTAGAGAAAATGAGAGGAGAAGGCTCCCTTTTATATGGAATTAGGGAACAATCTCCTAAGGAGGCCTACATAGGATAATTAAATCATAATTTAAGCCTTTAACCCTAGGATAGGACCTATTTTAAATATAATTCAGGGATCAATCATTTCAGAACCTGAAATAGCCGACCCGAGAGCGGGAGAAAACTTTTTGCAAAGACCGAGATCTGGGAAATTGTGGGATTCTGGGTTTTGGACCCTGGGATAGGGTCAAGGTCATCCCTATCTTAGGAAAGGGTTGAGGTCAACCCTTTCCTAGGGCAGGGTCAAGGTTGACCTAGTCCCAAAAGGTTGACCTTGTCCCTGTATCCCAAAAATAGGATTTTGCAGCCCAGAATGCAAGAATCAGTCCCAAAAGTGGTAGAAAGAAGGGCAGATCAGGGGAGGCTAATGCAGAAGTGGGAGGATGATGTGATGGAGGTCAAATACATCCCCTAAGGAGGGCTAAATTATCTTAACATGGAAGTGCTTCCATTTTAAGATGATACAAAACCATGGATCCCCACTTGGTTGTAAACATAGTCTTATATTGATCTTCTTCATGAACCAGGATCTGATTATATCCTGAATAGCCATCCAATAATGAAAGTCTCTCAGATCCAGAGACACATTGTAGGATTTTCTCCATAGAGGGTAATGGATGGCAGTCTTTTAGGGATGTCCTATTAAGGTTCATGAAGTCAACACATAGCCTGAGTTACCCATTCTTCTTCCTACCAGGAACAATGTTGGAAACCCAAATAGTATGCTTGATGGGGTAAATAATTCCACCTTCAATCGGTTTTAGCACATCTTTGTGCATAAGTGGTTCAAGCTTGGGGTTGACAGGCCTTTGGTTTTACCTGACTGGTTTGGCATTTGGTTCTAATTCAATGGTATGCTAAGCAAGGGTTGGATTAAAACATTTAAGGTCTTCATATTTCCATGCAAATATATCACTAAACTCTTGAAATAATTGGGTATAGGCCTACCTTTTTGAATCAGTATTTACCTTCCCAAATTGTACACTTTCACCTGGCTCCAACTCTAGTTTAGTACATTGTTCTTGTTGGACCAGCAGGACAACTTTACTACTCTTAACTTGATCATCTTTATTGAAGATAGCTTCTAAGGTGACAAGACCCTTGGGTATCTTATTAGATCTGAGTTTTATCACTTGATCACCATAGTTTTGCATTAGTCTATCTTGGTTATGTTTTGAGAAAACATCCTCTTCAAACAAGAACTGCAGAATTTCTTCATCGTTGTCAAACACTTTCCAATTAATATTATTATCAGGGATAGAAGGTCTAACAATCACTTTAATATGTTGTTGGTCTCTCTCCTTTTAAATGCTATTAGGGATATCATACCGAGATCCAACAGCAGCTAATCTATCTGCATTCTGATTCAGTTTCCTAGGGATAGCAATGATATTGAAAGCATAGAAATCTTCTATAGCATCCCAAACTTGATGCTTGTATGCTCTCATTTTATCATTTTTGGTTTCACTTATCCTTTTGACTTGGCGAAGTACCATCTTACTGTCACCATAAAATTTTAGGGCTTTGATCCCTCTCTTTCTTGCCCATTCCAATCCATTCACTAGGCGCTCATATTCAACAGTGTTGCTAGTGCAAGAGAAACTGAACCTAAAGGTTGTATAATACTTCTCCTCATTAGGAGAGACCAACATAGCACCACCACCACCACCATGTCTTCTTCTACCACCATCAAAGTATAGCTCCCAAACCTAGTTGGTCTGATCCTATGACTCAGTATCTATTTTAAAAAGATTTAGCTCTATGGATTCATGTTCTTGTAACCAATAGTTTCCCAGACTAGTATCCCAAATAACATTGGCTTGGGCCTCTGAAGCTCTCTGAGATTCTAGATCATCTAGATAGATATCTGGGATACCTTCTATTTTCGTTTTTGTTTCTCTGATGATTGGGAAGTCAGTACTATCAAGTGCAAGGTAGCTTGTATTGAGTACATTGGACACATAAGGTTCTATATGGTGTGTTGCCAATGATTTAGACTTGATAGTAACCTTAGTTCCATACCTTGTATGGAAAAGCATGTGAGACCAGTCAGAAGAAAGATAGCCTCCTATATTGGCTGTAAAATCCCTTGATAAGGATATGGAAAATAAGGTAGGGAGGTCTATGATGTATATGTCAAGTAGGATAGAGAAATTGGGGCTAGCATGAAGGATTAAACTGGTATCCTCGGCTACACCTATTGTGTTTACTGAGGAACCATCAAGCTGGGTAACCCTCTTTTGAAAAGGTTCATATTTCAATCCCAATTGGTTAGCCACTTTCTGAGGCATGACAGTGCTAGTAGCTCCACTATCTACCATAAAATTATGTACTAAAGATTTTCCAATAGTTAAAGATACATAAAAGGGAGGTCATTTTAAGTTCATACCTTGAATGGTATTTGCTTTGGAGTTGTTGCTTGGAGCCTCCTTTTCTTGATCAGTGTTGACAAACACTGGATTTGTTGTATCTTTTGTGGGTTGAGGAGTTTAGACTTCACCCATAGCCTTCTTCAAGATTTTAGGTTGTCCTGGAATAGCCAAAGAGTCCCGCATAGACATAGTAACATTTGCCTTCTTCATATTGTCCACAATGTTGAAGGGCATTATTGTGTATACTATTTGGTATGCTTTCAATATGATAGGCTCAACCTCCTTGGAAGGTTGATTTTCCTTGATTGCAATGATGGGGACCTTTTTTAGTATGATAGGAGTAAGTGGTTGTGAACATTCTGCAGATGTAGAAGCCTTAGCCCTATCTCCCATTTTCTCCATGTCTTGAGCCCTTCTTTTAGACCTAGTGTTGGCTGCTATGCTAGATTCACCATTAACTCCATTGAAATCTTGTCCCTCCCAATTAGGGAGAGTGGTCTCATTAGCATATGCTTCTTGTTGGGGCATTGATCCACTAGAAGAGGCATTTGATTGTATATTTGAAGCTTTATGCACCATAATTGCTTGGTGTACCCTTCCATTTAAGCATGTTGTCTAGTTATGGGACTGATTACAAGGATAGCACCATTCCATCTCTACAGCAAGATTATTTTTACTCGGGACCACATCCCTGACTAGATTTGTAGAGTTAAGAGGTGTTAGATTATAAGGTTGGAACTGCCTTTGATTAAAATTTTGCCTTTGTCCCTGATAACCTCCTTCATATGGTGGCCTATTCTATTGGTAAGACTATCCTTCGTTTTGCAACTATTGATTAGGACCTTGACTCTGGTGTTAATAGGATGGTCTACTCCCCTGATCCTATTTCTTTAAGTTGGTCAACTCCTTGGTCATAGTTTGTAATAAGTTGGTCATTTCTTGCTGATGACTTTGCATCTTTTGCTGACTGTCACTTAATTCAGGTAGCTCTTGAGAAGGGACCTCTTTTGATTCCTCACTGCTCGTACCAGCCTTAGGTGTTACTATGGTGGGTATAGGGGTAAAAAGAGGTGTTTAGAGAGGTGCAGTGGGATAAAGATTATGAAAGATAGGCATGGGTGGCCTTCTGGCTATCATGTCTGTCTAGATCAAACAATTTTTAGCCTGACAACTATGTCAAAAGCCTGAGGTAATGAGGTACCTCCCATGGATTAGATCATGATAGAGATCTAACCATTCAAACTTTGCAAGAAGTAAAGGAAAGCATGGTCAGTTGATGGCCTTACTAAGATAGGTATTATATTCCATGTCTTGAGGAATCTATTATTGAAATCTATCATCTGTTCTTAAGGATCTCTCCTTATGGTTGTTAGTTGCTCAACCAAAGATAGGTTATCTAATTTATCTTCAAAAAATCTTATTAATGAATCTCCTAATCCATCCCATGAATTAATAGAACCAATAGCTAGAGTTCTAAACCATACTAAGGCCTTACCTTTAAAAGAGGCTGCTAATAGATTGGTAGCCACATCTTCTTATGTGATATTGTGTATACTACAGATAGTAGTCACATATCTTATGTGTTCAAAAGATGTTGTCTGTCCTTCACCTATGAAATCAAGTAGAATTTTGAGTGCTACCAAGGGCACATCATGATGTTGAGAAAAGTTTAACGGAATTCCTTGGTTGAAGGGGCAAAGGAAAAATGTCTAGCCATTGCAGGAGTTGTGATTTGCTGAACAACAACTATGTGAGTTGTATTTAAGGGTGGAGCCGAATCTTCTTGTAACTCTCTAGTTAAGGATCTTCCTCTGCATCTGAAATCAAAAGGCAAAGGTGATCTCCTCTCTGAAGTACTAGGTGGTGTAGAATGTACCCTCCTTGTAGGGGGTGTTCTTTGAGATGATCTCCCCTTATATTTTCTTGTTAAGGGCAGCTGCAAGAACTCATAAAGCTTTGAGCTTCTTGTTTCAATCTTTGTCATAAACTTTGAATAGGACTGGATCTTTTGTTCTTCACCAATGGAGTCGCCAGATATATTTTCAGAATGAAACCTCTTTAGTTCTGTATTATGCAATCAGTATATCAGTAATAGCATAATCTTGAAAATAAACTTCCTTTAGGTGGGTCCCATCGGGCGTGCCAAAATTGTTATACACTAAATTTTACACCCTAGGTCAAGCTCTTGTAGTCTTGATAATCTAGTATAACATGGGAATAATTTCTAGGTTGTGGGACCTTTGCTAACTAAAATGAGACCTCCAGGTTCTAGGCTGGTTCCTCATGGATAATCACCCAAATTTGCTTCTTAACATGAAAGTAAACTCTTGATGGAAAAGGGATAGAAGGAATGCATAAAAGGGAAATAACTAAATAAGCAAACTATCCTACTAGGTGATACATCGAAAGTAATATGAAGATAACACAGCGGCCACACTAGCATGAAGACTCTTAGATCTAATAGATCACAATATTTCTGAATAAGCTTGCATAAGTATTACACAGAGAGGTCCGAAATAGAAAGGGGCTATTCAAGGAAAGAAAATATTTTACAAATAATAGATTTCCTAAGAAATTTAGACACATATTGTGACCTGCAAGAAAATGTTCACTTCAGCAAATGGATGTAGAAATGAGACAAAATAGTTATGGATGAACAAACTCCACAAACTATCTAAATCAAATCATATACAATAGCATGCAAAGATGCTGAAAAAGAGAAGGGCTCTGGAATCTAAGACTTCTCTAATATAAACCGGTGTATCATACTCAATAAGAGAAAACACAGAAAGAGGGAAATTAGAGGACAGAAAAAATGTCATAGATAATTCCCACAAAGTCTGGATTCCAATCAGAGATTACAAATTATCAAAATTAGAGGGCAGGAAGAATGCCTCAGATAAATTTTACAACTGGAAAACTCTAGTTACCAAAAACTTCTAAAACTATTATATACATCCTCCTTTTTCACATCATCCACAAACTCTGAGCCTTTACCTTACTTGACTTCCTTGACCACAACTTATTCGGAGACCTGGTGACTGAGCAGTATCGTGATCTCAAGTATCTTTCTGCTTAAATGTGGTTTCTTCATGAGACTTATCGACTGAAAGAAAGCCTAACTCAACCAGCCTAAACTCAAGTTATATCTGCGGGGTTAGAAATATACCAAGTCGCGAGATCTCATGATCTTTTGTTAACTCTGAGTCACTTCATGATATTACACAACTATCATTGGATCATAACATAAGATCAACGACCAGTGCAAAGTCGGGAGAACTTTTAACTGGCCCCACCATTTCACAGAGACTAAGCGATTGAAGAAAAATAACAGTCGTCTCCAAGTCTCATAATCTTTGTTGATGTCATCATTTCTTTCAGAGACTTAGCGAGAACCGTAAGATGGAGAATATGAGTGATCTGGATTGACGTTGCATGGGAAGTCTCTTGAGCATTGGAGAATATTCATATTCTTACCGGGACAAGGAGACAAAGGGTATTATATTTTCACACATGTCTTTAGAGGGAGCTTAAGTTATTTGAAAATTTAATGAAAAAATAGAATAATCTCATGAGAATTAGGGTTTCTATCAAGTTTGCATAGGGCTTTCAATACATAGGTTATTTTTTATGAACAAGACAGACCAGAGGGCTAAAAACATAGCAGAGGACACAACCAAGACCAGAAAATTTAAGGTCTTTCTCATAGGCTGGGCTCAACCCTTGTGGGAGCCACATTTACTCCACTTGTAGCCAAAATTTACCAGATGACAAAAATTTGGGTAACACTTTTCAACAAGTTTGTGCTAATATTTGTTCTCTTCTCTCTCCTTAATTGTCTTTTCTGCATCAATGTTCTGTAATGTAATAGCTTCAATGAGAGTGGCTAGTTGATAAAGGATAGGTTTATTGTCATAAACATCAACATCGGGTACAATATGATGCAAGATGTCCCTAGTTGTCTCTAGTACCATGGATTCTCGGTGCTACTTTCTCAGATTCTCCCGTAGTGTCTTCCTCTTGAATATTTCACCATACAATTTAAGTGCTTCATAATCAAGTGTAGTTCGGTCACATTTGGGTATCTTAATGATTTCATCTAGAGTGATTTCCAACTTACTCTTTTTGGATTTCTTCTTCTTCTTCTGAGATTCACTTGAATGTAGAACCATAGCCATCTTCTCGGCTTTGTATTTTGTGCTAGATGAAGTGATTTGTGGTGTTGACTCTTTTTTCTATTGTGTTTCGGTGTCATCTTGATGGTTTTAAGTGGACGTCTCCACATCAAACTTTACATTATCTGTAGCAACTTGTTTGGTTACCTTAGGAATGTCATCTTTTCTTTTTTCTCCTTCATCGATAGCCTTATGTACTTCATCATCCTTTGTCTGTGTGTCCTTCTCAGTAGTGTCTCCATCTATTTTCTTTAAATCTCCTTCTGTAACCTTGTCATTTTTGGTTATAGTATGAGTGTCTCCGATGATATTCTATTCATCGGTGTTGTCTTTCTTTCCTTTATCCCCTGCATCCTCAGGAATTCTTGAATCTTTGTTAGGTGATTTGTCTTTTTCTTGAAGTATATTGATGGCTTGCATCAATATTGGCATGTTGCTTGATATGTTCACCTGTGAAGTGTCAAAATCTTGTATCCTATTCATCAGTCTTGTCCTTAATAATAGTGGCATATTCATCTTTTTGTATTTCTTCTTCTAGATCATCGGTTATGTCAATGACTGTGTTATCCACAATGTTGTCCGACCATGTCTCATCTGCAACATTTATGTCCTTGTTGCCTCTAGTGTCCATTTCTTCTTTGTCCAATTCAATATCTGTGATGATGATTAGTTATGGTGCCTCAGTAGCTTGATCATTCTTGATTTCCTGATTCTCAAACTGAGCTCTCTATGGCTCTGGACTTGTATCCTTTTCAGGAATATCAAGTATTTTCCTCCATTTGGCTCCACTTTCTTGGTCTAACTCTAGTAGACATCCTTTTAGCACTTGGTAGGCTCTCATCTTCGGTGAGAACCTTTTGGAATGAGCCTTCATCATTTCTTTGATTTCCTCCATTTTGGATTTAGGAGACATGACTGATATGAGGTTTCTTTCCCTTATTTCTTTCTCAGAGTGCAAGGCAAAAGTCCATCTTGTTGATAGCCTATCTTGAAGTTCTTTGGGAATTTTGTTTTCCAGTTCTATAGGGAGGTATTTGTATATGCACATTATCTTGATGATTATCTCCTCAATCTTATTTTGATCCAAGGGATCCAATTTTAACCATCATCTAACTTTGGAGTCAGTTATTGATCCTGATTTGATCATTTGTGCACATAGCTCATCAATGGTTTTAGGAATCTTGATCTTTTCCTCATGAACACCTTCATCTTGTTATGTGTCCTCAATATATTCCCTAGTTCTAATGAACTTTCTTCTCTTTGTTGGCCCTCTTTTCTCTGTACCTGATTTCCTCTTGTAGCTTCTTACTTGTCCTTTCTTCAAGGGTGAAGGACTTGAGTCCTTAGCTATTTGGCTTCTTGTCCTTGAAGCAGTTGTGGTTCTTGGCTTCTTAGCTAGTTTTGGAAATGGAGTATCTGACTCTATAGATTCAGATTCACTTTCCTTCTCAGCATCACCGACGGGTGACTGTCCTTCGATTTATTCCTTTTGTTCAGTTTCCTCCTCTATAACCAACAGTCTTTTCTTCAAATTCTGAACCATTTTATCTTTCTTCCTGTCAATTTTCTTTACAACCAATCCGGTTTTGATTGTTGATTTTTCCTCCTCACAAGTTCTGAACTTTGGTTGTGTCTTGTCTAATTGTTCATTTATCAATGCATCAATTGCATTGGATGCTTGATCAATATTTACCTCATATTCCAAAGGTTGTAACCATGTTGTCCTTGGTACAATAGGTTTTATGTATGTGTGGTCGGTGTCAACCATAAAACATATATCATTCTTGAATTTGTCAATAAGTTGCTTAGGGATCCTTGCTCTTTTCTACATTTGGTCCTTGAATCTAGTAAAGTACTCATCCATGATTATTTCAATTTTGTCTCCCAGTGATGTTATGTATTCATTGATCTGCATGGTGACTGGTCTTGTGGTATCCCACTTTACATCTCCTACTAATGGAAATGATTGTTGGAAGTAAAAGAAAATGAACATGATAAGTGAGCCAAACTTACATGTTTATGTCTTTGCATTTCTGATTGTTCTCAAGTTTTCTTCTAATTGGTTAAGTAGAAGTTCAGACAGATCCAACTGATTTCCTTTCTTTACAATTTTATAACCTGTATCCACTGCTCCAGATGCTATGTTGTTCATTTTGCTAGCTTGGAAGAATTTGTAGCCTAGGACATATGCTCTGAATTTTAGTTCATCATCGGTAATAGTGGATACCTTCAGTCCTCTGCTAGCACACTTGGCTCTTGTGTTCTTTTCAATCTCAGCCTTAGGTGGGTGTTTCAATGCCTTCACCTTATCGATTACAGGGTAACCGGTGACTGCATTAATAATATCTCAGGTTATCATTTTACAATCATCTAGCCATAGCTTGTGATTGTGAATTCAACTTATTACTAACCGAATCCGCTCTATTTTGAATACATTCAGGAATAATAGGGCATTAGTGAGGCCTTTTACTTATATGTTTTTGTTTTCATCTTTTATGGATCCATCCTCATTACATAGCTTCTTGAAATCTTGTTCCACCTCTAAGTCACCAATTTATGCAATCTTCTAGTGGATGTATGCTCGCACATCTTTGATGAGAAAAACCCTAGCTGGTATTCACGATAATGCTCCAGCATTGTCAGGTTGTGATGCAACCTTAGGGAAAATCTTATAGTGGGGTTCCTCATAGGTAGAATTCTTGATAATTTTAACCTCATTCTTCTTGATGTTCTTCAGTTTGGTGGTTCTTGAAGTCGTGGCATTGTTTCAAAAAAATTCTAAGGCTTTCTAAAAAAATTGTAAAATAGAGTTCTTCGTTATCGTAGGAACTTACTATTTACTCATGTAGTGGTCACTAATTATTTTGGAGTGCTCTGGGTCGATTTGAAGTCGCTCTATGATGCTATCATTGTTTGCTCAAATTTTTCTCTTGTCGCTCTGCTCTACTCGCTAGTGAAAAATGAAACCCTTATCTCGCCCTTTTATAGTCATTTTCCCTAAAAGTCAGTTATTAATTCTCAAACACTCCTCAGTGTGTGAAGATGAAGTCGTTGGGTTAAACACTAATTTATCCTTCGGTGACAATGCGATGCTTCAAGGCAGTCGTTAAACCTCTTTCTTCTACCGACAGGTTTTGGTGTTTTGTGAAAAAAACTTATTAAACTTGCTTGATTACTGACGAGTCTCAGTTTACACTAGAAACTTTTCTTTTACATGTTAACCGACAATTATCGGTAAGTGTAGGCAGTTTCAACATTGAGCGTATACTGATGGATTTCTGTATGTATTGCCTGATGGAATAGTTATCACAGGATTTTAGCAAGTAGTATCATGATATATCTTTACTTATGCTAATTTGTAATTTTATCAACATATTATGGAACTGATGTAAAATACTACTTAGTGTAATGGAGTTCCATACTTACTTGTTCTTCTTAGGTGGTGTTGGTGATGTCACCAGATCCATTGGATGGGGTGTCACCAATTGCATTTCTCGGTCCAACTTCACCATTGGTTGAAGCTTTCCTCCACATTTTGTCTCTCATCATAGATTTGATGTGTGGCCTTTCTTTCCACAGTGATTGCATGTCAGCTTTCTTGGTCTTGGATTTGCATAGAAATTATTTGGATCAGCTTGATTGGGTGATTCTCCATTCTTGATATATCCTAAGCTAGTGTTGTTGTTGATTCTTCGTTGTCCATCAAGAAAATCATCCATTCTCTTATTGCTTTCTTCAACTTTCTTGATAATTTCATTATGCTACTGATGAATTCTGAGTTCTTGTTTCAGCTTTTCATTTTCTTCCCTTAGCTCACCGATAGATTGTATTCTTTCAATTAGTTCAACATTCATTCTTTTTGCCTCTTGACTCATAAGAATAATCTGATTAGTAATCTCATGATGATGTTCTATTAATCTTTGGATTTCAAATTCTTTCTCTTGTAGCTTTTCAGTAATCTTCCTTCTATCATCAATAGCTAGTGTTCTTTCTTTCTCAGCTTGTCTAGCACTGTTCATGACATCAATCATTCTTACCATCTGTGTCTCTTCACTGATTTGCAGAGATTTCACTTGTCTAGCCAGATGTTGATTGATTTCATTTAGGCTTGTGAAGCTTTCTTCTGATGTGTCTGATTCTTTTCTTGTATTTGATCTTGAAGACTCAAATAAATATCGTATCTCTTCCTCATGGTAATCTGTTTCATTATAGTGAGATGCCATAATATTTCTTTCATCTAACAGTTGTCTCATCTTGATTCTAGCTTCTTTATAATGCTCATAGAATATCTAAATTTGTAGTTTCTTATTCTCAATACTCTTTTCAAGTCTGTACTTCTCCATTGTATGATCTTTTCTTTCAAGCCTTTAAGCTTTTCCAAATAAGAGACTTAGCTCTGATACCAACTGTTGGAATTAATAGGAAGTGTGTAATAAGAGGGGAGAGGTGAATCAGTACCTCTAAATTTTTTGTATATTTTAACCTTTACCCTTTAGGTAATCAATTATTTATCCAACCATCTATTCTATACTATCTTGATGTAAGATTTATCAATTCATAAACTTAATCAATCATGTGAAAATTCATAGAAACATTCAAGAAAGTAATTGGCACATAACACAAGATACGATAATGCAGAAAAATCCTGTTAGGAAGTAAAAATTGCGGTGGGGATGGCACCCACAAATTCTTCACCATATGTAGATTGGAAGGGGCCGGTTAAGGCTTACAATTTGATCACCTATGATGATCCACCCTATTAGGATTATCGGTGGAGACCTATTAAATTCTACTATGTTAAGAGCTTTAGCAACACTATTTAGTGTGCACTCAGTTAAGAGATTTACAATTGGATGGTTAAATCCACCTTCCTTGAAAGGATTTTTACACTTTGCTTCACTTGTTAGAATGTAAGAAAATTACAATTTGACCTGGTGTATGCAATCTCCTATTGCTAATTACAGATCCATTTATGATTACATGTATAAGTATATCAACTAATGTGATTGAATAATACCTCTGATGCTCGGTAGCCTCTGTTCTTGGTTCTTCATAACCAAATTAACCTTTTTCTATTCTGGTTCTTGAAACTTTCAGTCTGATCCATAGATGTACTCGTAGGCTTCATTCATCCTCTCATCCATTCTCACATCATACATGATGAATGATTAAAACATCTATTTCTAAGATAGATTGACCTAATCAAGTTTCACGTAAAACAATATTAACTCTAAGATCACAAGTTTACAACTTGAACTTGATCTCCTAGTCTATGTGTTTTAAATCAGTTAGACTAATTAAAACACTTACATTCATGTTTCTTGTCCGTAAAGAAATGGTTTTAAAAAAAAATCAAGACTCTATAAATAGAATAAGATTGTTTTATCTGACGTGGAAGTCAGATCCACTTTTTGTGGGCTGCAATTGACTTTCAGTTTCTGTCGGTTAGTTATGCTATGTAGTCAGTTAGACTATTTCTCCGTGTTCCTTGCTTGAACTGTCTCTCGGGTTCCTCTTTGACTATTCTCTTAGTTTGCACTTTGTCTTGTTTGTTAGGTTCAACTGTCAGGTTCCACTATCGGTTTCCTCTTTATCCTTTCCACTTTGCATTTTTTGTTTACACACAAAATTGTGTCGTCAGTTTTCTTTGTACTTAGCATTTTTTAGTAATCTCTGATATCTTCATTTTTCAATTTTCTCTTTGTCCTATCTTTCGGTATATGTTTACCGAAAGTGTTCTTTACATACTAATGGCAAAATAATGTCATCACTAGTTCTCACCAAAAAAATATATACAAATAATCTTTTTTTCCTCTGATTTCAAAATATGTTTTAGATGACATGTATAGATAGCTGAAAAAAAAAAAAGATTGGTTTTTGGTGTATATTTTGTCTATTATAACTATTCCAAGTCAGAGTTACCTGAAATTAATAGTTTTTGTCTCCCGCCTAATTTGCCCTAGAAAATCTACACTATATAAAAAACAAATTATATATTCTTGAAGAGGACTCTCTCCTCAAGTGTTAAATAAAAGTTTTAAATTTTTTTAACATGATTTGCTATTTTTTTAACGAGCATGTTCTTAAATGTTAAAATACCTAGTTGGAGTTTTTTCAACTTATAAGATACTATATGTAATCAAAACACTACAAAAATTATATGGCAATACTCTAGACTCTGAGCTCTACAAAAGGGTATTTTTAGATTTTAAAACAAGTTGATTTTTGATGGATAATTAAGCTCCTAAAGTGACTTGTTTTAAATTTTTCTATTTTTTACTTATTTGGCTGCCAGATAAGATGCCACATAGATAGTTTCAGCCAAAACAGTTCCGGCCAAAACTAGTTCGGCCTGAACTATTTCGGTCGAAACTGCTCAGTCTACCAAACATGATTGCATGGATGACCATGACCCTCAAAGCTCATATATTTAGTGCCTTTTTCAATTAAAAAAATAGAATTGTCAATTATTGCGACTTAAAAAATGTTTTTTTAATAAAATCACTTTTTAAATAGTTTTAAAGGCGTATTTTTGGTGTTAAAGGACAACTACGAATTAATATTATCAAGGAGGTTTATATTTTTGTAATTATATTTTTTATTTTCATTTTTTGAGATTTTTTTGTGTTTTTAATTAAAGTATTGTTCAATATTAAATTATCAAGAGTATATGGTTTTGTGTATGCAGGTGAATTGAAGCTCTCAATTTGAACAATTTGTGCAATGGGGAATAAAATGAATAGAACAATAAAATATGATCGAATAAGGGATGAAAAAATGAAAGGACATACAAAACGTAATGAAGATGAACCTATTGAAGTTCAAGTAGATGCAATTCAAGTAGGGGAACAAATTGGTGGAAATATATCTTTTGACATGGGAAATTTGATGGAGATGAATGAGGATTCACTTTTCAATCAAATTTCATCTGAAGAATTGATATCTTAAAGCACAATAAAAAAAATAATGCAAACAAAATTGGGATGAATATTTTCAAAATAAAAGTCTGATTGGAAAAGAACAATTATTTTCTAGGTTATTCAGGAAAAAAAAAATGACTCCTATTTTGGAGTTGTTAGGTGTTGATAACAAGAAAAACTCAGGAGACAATGTAAATTGAACAATAGTTGAAAATTTGCAATATGCATTGAACGCCATTAACAACTCAAGTCGAGGAGCCGATTTAAGTGCTGCACGTAGAGCATTAATTAATAATTTATCTAGTAGGAGGTTGACATAGTGAAAATAATTACATGAAATTTTTTATTTACTGAATGTATCTAGAAGAATTGTTCAAAGATATCTCAGGAAGAGAAATATGTAAAATAAAAATATTCAAAAGAATTGGGTTAATATTTGTAGACTTCCTCGAAAAGACAAAATTTATGAAGATGTAAAAAGACAGGTCATTGAATATCGGACCTCTCACTCATGTGTTTCTTCTAATAGAAGGGATACTATAAAGATGAAAGATGAAGAGACCAGTATGAAAACTACACATCCAAAACATTTTATAGGTACAGCACAAACTAAATTGTTTGAAGCATTAGAACAAGAATTTTCAAATGTAAATATTTTTTTTTCAAAGAATGTTTCAGAGGTTATGCGCTTTCTTTGTACGCATAGATAAGGTACATGAAACTTTTTGTTGTCGAAATCATGTTGAGTTTCATCTATATTTGCAATCATATAAAAAACTAATGGTAGTACTTAATTCAAATATGGTCATCCCTGGAAGTACAACATAATTTGTGAAGTCTATTTTATGTGAGAAATTAGAAGATTCAAATGAGTTCAAAGTACAATGTATAAAGAGTGCATGCAGTGATTATGGAGACTTAAATAAATTTCCATTACAAATTGAGAATATTAATGTTTCAACGTCAGTTTTGTGGAAGAGATTTGAATATGAGACATACCAAACTAAGACCAGAGATGAATCCAAAAAAAATGTATTAAAGGAGAGTGAATTTCCCTACCTTGAGTTTATGACCATGTTCCATACTACAATTTCTTCACATATCCAACATTGTCATGGTGCACGATGACGAGCTAAATAGTTTCATGATACCAAAAGTTGTTTTCTACCTGGTTGTATTCTTTCAGTTGTAGATTTTTCTGAGAACTATATAGTCTCCCCTCAATCAGAGCTTCAAGCTCAATATTATCATTATAAGAAAGTTACAATAGTTTTGCAAGTGAACTATAGACACACACTATTTGATTTGGATGAGGTAGAAAGTACAACAACTTAATCTTGCAGGATAATTTAAATCCACAAAAGCCTTTAACTAGCTATCTATGCAACATGCTAGACGCAATGTTATGTTTTTGTGGAACTTCTTTGAAAGTGGACATGGAAAAGAAGAGCACGATGGAGCAAGATCATGTGTGAAGTGTGCACTTTGTCAACATGAACTTGCAAGTACAAATGGTGTGAGTAATAGTTAAATATATATATCTAGATTTTCAAATAATATAATTTCAACTTAGATCCATTTGCTTTAAACTGATAGTTCAAAAAATTATAGGGAACATGCTAGAGGATTCAAAGAAAATTGTTGAATGGTGTCCAAATTATTTTACTAGACAGGACACCAAATACAACAAACATTATTTTTGGGAAGTGAAAGGTAATTTATATTTTGTTGAAAAATTATAAATTAAAATTTAATTTTGTGTTCATCTATGTTATCATAATTGTTGATGTAAAAATGTGAAACTTTAATTTCATATTTGGAACATATATAGACCGATATAATCCTTACAATTGTCAAAGGATTGTTTGTATTAGAAGTTTACATCAATTCATGAGTACTGGACAACACAAGCCTCTATTGATTCAAGTAAGAGAAAAATCACGTTTCTATGCTAACTGCGTTGAGGACAATCCAATGAGTCAATGTGAGAATATTGCAAATGGATATGTTTCATGATGGAACATCAAGGAGTTAATTAGAATGCCTCCTTAATTATGAAGATGATGACATTGACATAAACATTAATTATCCTATATATTAAGTTGATTATGAGTGTGTTTCTGATTCAGTTGTTACAGGTGCATGAACATACATGTTCTTTTATTTAAATTTAATTTATTGTACTTTTGATTTGAATTTAATAGAATCTAGATTTGTATAGGTGCTATTTTTATTTTGGTTGTGGATCCTGACAATGCGGAAAGTGTAGATTATTATCTACTAAGATGCACAAAAGAAAAATACAAGTTGCCAGAAGAAATTGTAGATGGCGATGGACAGTCATATCCGATTGGTTCAGTTGTTATTGAGGGAACATATTATTAGCAAATAAAGATAGACAAAAATGGTGTTCAATTTATTGAATATATGTCTGGCCAAAGTTTTCAACATTACAGTCACTTGGTTATAAAAACAAAGTTCCAATTTGAGACATTGCAAACAAGAGGACGTGGCAATCAAAAGTGGAGGTTGCCTATTGAAGAACATGGAGAACTTTTGGAGATAATAAAAGACAGAGAGGATCCAGAATATATGTATCAGGAGCTTTGGGATAATTTTTTTTTTTAGCTCTTGTACTTTCATATTTGAACTCTACAGTTTGAAGTCTTATTTAATGTATTGAATATTGGATATATGTTTTTGAACTCTATAGTTATGCATGCTTGGTAAATTGTGTATTCTTTTATAATGTATATTTTTATGGCTCAATGATTTTAATATATAGCTTTTATATATGTTGTTATAGATTATTGTTTTGATGTGTATGCTTTCATGTATGACCTCCCCTTAGGAAATCTCCTTAAGATATCTCTTTTTAAAATTACTTTAAATTATTTGAATGACATTGTTTAGATTAGTTAATTATATTTTAATGGTTCAATGAGTTTATTATATAAATTTTATGTATGTTGTTATAGATTTATGTTTTGATGTGTATGCTTTGATGTATGACCTCCCCTTAAGACATCCCCTTAAGACATCCCATTTTAAATAACTTTAAATTACTTAAATGACATTGTTTACATTAGTTAACTATATTTCAATGGTTCAATGAGTTTATTATATAGCTTTTATGTATGTTGTTATAGATTTATGTTTTGATGTGCATGCTTTGATGTATGACCTCCCCTTAAGATATCCCCTTTTAAATTACTTTAATTTACTTAAATGACATTGTTTAGATTAATTAGTTATATCTTAATGGTTCAATGAGTTTATTATATAGATTTTATTTATGTTATTATAGATTTATGTTCTTATGTGTATGCTTTGATGTATGACCTCCCCTTAAGACATCACCTTTCAAATTACTTTAAATTACTTACATGATAAATTATTTAGATTAATTAATTGTATTTTAAAATGGTTCAATGGTTTTAATATATATGTTATGTGCATGTTTTGATGTATGACCTCCCATTAAGACATCCCCTTAAGACCTGCCCTTAAGTGATGACATTATTTAGATTAATTAATTTTATTTTAATGGTCCATTACATTAGTTAAGGTTGTACATGACATAAAATGTTGTTATAACATGTATAAATATAACTCTAAAATATGAAATAACTCATTCATATATGAAATGTCTGAAAGTAACATGTATATATGTAATGTCTAAAATATGAAATAATTCATTCACATGTATAACATACATACATATATGAAATGACTAATATATATATATATATATATATATATATATATATATATATATATATAATGTCTAAAATATGAAATAAATTATTCACATGTATAACATACATAGGTCACTTGCACAAATATACCGTAGCAACATGTAATGCTCTCCCGATAGTGTTCAAATCTTAATCATGTAATGATACATCACTAGGATCAACTTGGTCATGTAAGGACACCTTTGAGGGATCAATCTGGTCATCTATAAGCAAGGTGTTAAAAATTTGATGAGATGGACGTGATGAAATGGCTTGAGTAGACTGGTCAGGTGAATCCTCGTCAACTGCAGTTTGCTGAGGAGCTATAAGTGGTGCAGGAATATCCTCCTGTCTCTATGCACCTTGAGAACCTGATCTAGTAGATCTGCTAAAAATGGTGGGGAAAAATGATGGGACCTCCCTGAGAGGAACCCCACTGATAATCTATAAAGCTTGATATGCTCAAAGTAGATCATTGGATAAACATGCACCCATACGATGCAACTAGTCAAAATCTTATAGAGTTGTAACCTCTAAGGGAGATGGTATGTCTACTATCTGGTATGGATCATCACTAAAGGATGTATCATATGCAAGTGGAGGAATGTCAAAATGGGAATGCAACATATATCTCCCTAAATGATTAGATGACATCTTCTAAACTTGTGTCATGATACTCACGATACTAGAAAATACATCCATCCTGATCTTGTCATCAGGTACACTTTGTCCTGTAGCTGTCATTTCCAAACCTTTTGGTACGACCAAAAGGTTTGGACCCACCTTTTCCTGCTTATTAGCGGGCACTGGGGCATTAGGCCCTCTAAATCTATCTAATAATCTATGTCTCCCTAGCTCAACATGGCTGAAAAAATATGTATAATCAACACCATGATGCAATTAAAATTCTACAAATAATTGTTTGCAAAAATATAGTGGAAGCTCATCCTTCTAGGGCCACCTATGATGAGGAGCCAACTATTGAGGATATATAAGTGGTGTGACAAGGTCATCCTTGCATCAAGTATTCATATAACCTCTCACATGAGCTCTATCTCGGTAATGAGGAAACATGGTCTTCACCATTGTCATGGAAACCTCTGAGTTAACCTGTCTATATTTCACAGCGCCAGTAATGCTATGGGAGAGAGAAGTATAGAATGTTTTAATAGATATGCTATCATAATGTTTGTATGATACAACTAAGTTAATCATACCAACTAGGTCCTCTCTAATAATCTTCACCCTATCCCTATTAGGAATGGTGGTGGATGACTGAATCCTCTAATTAAGAACCTCAATAGCTTGTGTCAATCGAGCTATAGTACTAGCGAATAACTCCTCCCTTCCCTCTCTAGAGTCAACAAATCTATGAGAAGAGTGGTCACTACCACCCCCTGAACACTAGCCTCTCCAAAATCTACAGGTGATTCTCCTCTACTTGATGCCATGTGATCTAGAAAAAATAGATATATACTTGAAAGTATAAAGAAGAATATATATAGATCTCTGAACATGTGCATGGTCCAATTCTAATTTAATTATATATTTAAACACATGTGTTACAAAAAAATAAACTTGAAAACACTTGAATGTATATACATTTGAAATAAAAATGATTTAAAATCATATACATAAATGTACATATTTTCTAACAGAAAGAGGTTTTGAGTTATGGTTCAATTTTGTCTAGGTTTACAACTAGTCTAGTTGAATGTAGACTAATGTTGAATGTTTAGGTTTAGGGATCAACATGCTTTATTTCTCAATTAGGTTTAGGGTTAATTTTTTCATGGTTAGCCCATTTATGTTGGTTTCTAACTTGTTCTAGAAGGTTTATGTTGGCTCATGTTCAAGTTTCACATGTTTCTTTCTTGTTAGGGCTCATGTGTTGGTTTTATGTTAGGGTTTATGTTGGTTTTTAGTACATTAGAGTTTATATTGGTTCATGTTCCAGTTTAAGGTTAGGGTTCATGTTGGTTGAACATGTTATGGTTTATTTCTCAATTGGGTTTAGGGATCTACATTTAAATTAGGTTTACATGGTTAGGGTACATATATGTTTGTTTAGTGTTATGGTTTACATTGGTTAATGTTCCAGTTTCATGTTAGTTTCTAGCTAATGCCATGTGATGATAGATAAAATGGATAAAAGAAAACATAAATACATATGTTCTCAAAAGAAAAATGAATTAGCACGTTAAGGTTTATGTTGATTTACGTTTTAGTTTAATGTGTTGGTTTCATGTTAGGGTTCATGTTAGGGAACAATATGGTTAGGGTTTCGTGTTAGGGTTTATGTTGATTCATGTTTCAGTTTCATCTTTGTTTCATGTTAGGGTTTCATGTTAGGGTTTCATGTTATGTTTAATATGTTTTGTAACACTAATGTTTACTAATGTCTTGTAACATTTTCCTAAAGTTTTGTTAGGGTTCATGTAAGGGTTCAATATGGTTAGGGTTTCATGTTAGGGTTAATGTTAGATTTTATGTTGATTTATGTTTCATTTTTATGTTGGTTTCATGTTAGGGTTTCATGTTAGGGTACAATGTTATGCTTAATATGGTTTGTAATACTAATGTTTTCTAATGTCTTGTAACATTTTCCTAATGTTTTGTAACATTTTCCTAAGGTTTTTTTAGGGTTCAATATGGTTAGGGTTTCATGTTCAGGTTCAATATGGTTAGGGTTTCATGTTAGGTTTAATATTAGAGTTTATGTTGATTTATGTTTCAGTTTCATGTTAGGGTACAATGTTATGTTTAATATGTTTTGTAATGTCAATGTTTTGTAATCTCTTGTAACATTTTCCTAATGTTTTGTAACATTTTCCTAAGGTTTTGATAGGGTTCATGTCAGGGTTCAAAATGGTTAGGGTTTCATGTTAGAGTTTATGTTGATTTATGTTTTAGTTTCATGTTGGTTTCCTATTTTGTAACAGTTTTTTAATGTTTTGTAACATTTTCCTAATGTTTTGAAACATATGTAATAAAACTAAATTAATTAACTAAGTAATTAACATATTATCTCAACTGATAAAAAATAAATCTACATAAAAAAATATTTTTAATTTTCTAAAATAAAAAATAACAAAATTAAAACAAAAAAAATATCAAATAATAGTACAACTACATTAATTTAACAAAAGAAAACTTAAAAAAATTTAAAAAAAAATTAAAAAACACAAAAAAAAAAACCTTCCTATTTTTTCCCAAAGTTCTCCTATTCTGCTCCGCAATTCTTAGAAGGCGCTCAGTACAAATGAGTCGCTCTAACCAAATTTTGGGGTATATATGGTTTTTAAGGGTTCCGATAGAAACCATTTCAGTCAGACCAGGTCTGGGAGAAATGGTTTTGGCTAGAACACTTTTTCCACATCGACGCCACATGGCGCTGCATGTGCACCATGTATGTACGGCCGAAAATGTTCCATTTGAAACCGTTCCGGCTGAAACTACAAAAATGGTCCTCAAGTGCAACACAACTCTGTACTTTTACCTAACTACAAGATTAGTCTTGACCGAGTTACAGAGAAGAAGATTAAGAAACATAAGTTCAAGTATTTTGTGCCAAGTGATGCAAGTGTCGACCAAGCCCCAGTACATGTCGACCAAATATAGTGTTGACCAAGCATTAGTATTTTCTGAGTGACAATAAATTACTGAGTTATCTAGTGAAGACCGAGGAGAAGAACATGGTATTGACCAAGTGTCAATATTTTGACATTCTGAGAGAGATTTGAGATCCCAGCTGACTTATTTTACTTTTTGGGATATGTGAAGAATATTTAAGATAAGGATGATTGTTGTGGAGAAATTAATGAGCATTTAATATATGTTTAACCATTTTTATGTATGGATTCAACAAGGATTTTTAGGATGTATTCTAGAATGTAGATGGAAATGAAATGTTGGAAGGATTTGTTGGATGTGAGAAAACCCTAAGATCTACGGTGGTGATTAAGCGACAATAGATCAAGCTACTTGATGAGAGAGGTATAAAATTAACCTAATTGTAGGTTATGTATGAATGGATGTAAGAGGTTAATTCAGTTGATTGGCTAATCTAAGCAGAAGGAAGAAAAGGTTGAAGAGGGCAGTACAAGACTGTATAGTGGTGATTTCTTGAAGGATTTCTGAGTAGATCTGAGTGAAGATGACAATGAAGACCAGTTAGTGAATTAGAATTTGAGCTATAACTGGACTTGTATTTGCAAAGTGAGTTGTATGTTTCAGATCGCAATTTGTTGTTACTTTCTAACCAGTGTATCAGTTGCAAAATCCTTTTAAACAAGGTTGACCTAACAGTCATATTATTAAATCCTTTAATCAAGGTGACATTCTAATGGAATGTTCTAAGCCCTCTAACAAGGCTCACTTTTAATAGGGTTATTACATCCTTTGTCTGGGTCACATTTAATAGTGTGTATGGTAACCTTTAACAGGGTTGGCTTTTCACAGAGCTCACTTAAGAAGAGTGAAAAATTAGTAGCACTTTTCTAGGGGTTTTTCCCATATTGGGTTTCCATGTTAAATCCTGGTGTCATACTTGTGTGGATGTTATTTGATGTGTTGTACTATTAAGAGTTTTGCATTCTACAAGTTGATTACTTTAGGATAGTAAGCTGCAAGTTTATTTTACTAATTACATGCTATAGAGACTGAGTAGATTATGGAGTTGGTTGAAGTGTTTGAAAGTTCAATTGGTACATCTGGACATAGGATAACTGATTCCCCCCTCTCATTTATTATGATACATTCTAACACATGCATCGATAAAACCCAACTGATAACAACACCGCTAGGTGAAGAAAATAACAAAAATGACCGAATTCAAATTGTGGAACCTATAACACCAAGGAATATAAGGATTAATCATAGGTTGATAGATATACTATGAGATAGAAGTGATGAAGTATTATCAAGAAGAAATTAAGAGATAAGAATACTACATGTCTACTATTGGTGATGGAACCGAGATTGTTAAAAGATGCACTAAAACATGAAGACTGGATACAGGAAATGAAAGAACATATTGAATAGATTGAGAAGAACAAAACATGGTTGTTAGTTCCCAAACCTAAAGATAAAAATGCTATAGAAATGAAATGGGTTTTCAGAAACAAACTTCATGAGAATGGTGACTTGTAATAAGAAATAAGTCAATATTGGTTTGCAAAGGTTATGCGCAGGAAGAAGGACTAGATTATGGAGAGACTTTTTCACCTATTGCTAGATTGGTAGGATTTAGAATATTACTGGCTTACACAACATATAAAGTATTTAAAGTTTATCAAATGGATGTTAAATCAATATTTCTAAATGAAATATTAGAAGAAGAAGTCTATATTAAACAACCTGAAGGATTTGTTGTTGAGCTTGGTAAGGCTTTCGTTTGCAGATTGCACAAAGCATTATATTGTTTGATGAAAGCATCGAGAGCATATCATGAAAGACTACATTCATATTTAGTTAAGATTGGATTTGAAAGAACTAATGATAATAGTAATGTGTATTTGAAAACTGAAAGTGAAGACAAAGTTTTAATTGCTGAAATATTTATGGATAATTTAATTTTTGCAGGAAATGATTTTCTTAGTAAATATTTTGCTAAAGAAATGAGGAAAGAATTTGAGAGGTCTATGATTGAAGAAATAAACCTTTTTATTGGTTTACAAGTTAAACAAACATAGAAATGTATTTACATAACTCGTTCTAAATACATTAAGGAGATATTACAAAAAAAATGGAATGGAAGATTCAAGACATCTCCATACACCAATGATAATTGGTTGTAAACTATCTAAACAAGATGATTCTAAGGAATTGAATGAAACATTATACAGATCAGTGATTGGAAAGATACAGTATGTTGTTTATAAAAGACCTGATATTGTACATGCAGTTGGAATAGTTCCTATATTTTTATCTAATCCTAAGGATTCACATATGATTGTAGTTAAGAGGATATTGAGATATCTTAAAGGAACACAAACTTCTGGTTTATGGTATGAAAGGAAAGGATATTTTAATCTTCAAGCATATACATATGTAGATTGGGTTGGAAATATTGATGAAAGAAAAGGTACAAGTGAAGGATATTTTTATTGGGTCCAAGCAGATTAGTGTCCGGGACAAGCAAGAAGCAAAATTATATTTCACAATCTACAACTGAAGTTGAATATGTTGTTGCTGCCATTTATTGTTAGCAAGTGTTATGGATAAAACAAATATTAGAAGGAATACATGAGAAAGTTGAAGAACCTATTTTTATACATTGTGACAATACAAGTGCCATTAATATATAAAAGAACCTGGTAATGCACTCAAAGACCAAGCATATAGCTATAAAGTATCATTATCTAAGGAAGCACGTACAGGATAAAGAGGTGAGATTGGAGTACATTACTACAAATGAACAAGTTGCTGATATATTCACTAAACCACTACCTAAGGAGAGATTTGGATATCTAAGAGGTAAACTAGAGGTCCTACCACTATCACAATTTAACTAAAATCATATGCAGTATGCATCAGTTCATAACATTATAATAGAATATCTTAAGTACAAATTGATGTACAGGCAGACTACTCTATGGGGGAGAAGTCAAGGCAAGTGAAAGGAAAAAGAAAGCAAAATTAGAAGACAAAACAATAAGGTTGATTACCTTTGGCATTATTTTCAATGGTGGAGAATAAAGAAAGGAAGAATAGAGTAAAGAATAGGAGTATAGAGAAAGCAGAGAGATGGAGCAAAATAGATGGATATGAAATATCAGTATAGGTAAAGGTATAGAGATGGTGGATCACTAGATGTTTTCCAAACTTTTACATCAATGCCAAAGGGGGAGATTGTTGGAATAAATTCTCTAGTTGATAAGCAATTTAAGTGAAGTTAATGAAAAGGTTAGATCAGCTATAGAGTTTGTCATTGATGCCAAATAGTCAAATAAGAAAAGTATTAACTATCTGTTAAAAGAAGAAATAAAAATGCAACCAACAAGGATGAAGAAAAGGAAAATAGTTTAATAAGATGATGAATTTCTGATCGTTGGATCTAGGTTTAGGTTTTGGTGATTAAAGATTATCTACTTAAGGAAGAGACAAGAAGAAGTTTGGTATCATGACAAAGAAGAAGAAATGATATCGGTTGAACAGAAGAACTAATCAAAGAAGGATTCTTGTGATCAAAGAAGAGGAGAAAGACGATTGGAATGGTATATTATTGTGTTAATAAACTTTATTAGATTTGATATAGCAGAGTTAGTGAAAACTATAGAACATTTTATGGGTTCTTACTCTGTAACAATCGTGACAGTAAAATCCCTTATCGGGTGACCCTAACAAGTCTTTTGTAAATCCTTAATAGGGTGACATTCTTGAAAGACTGTTTAAAATCCTCTACCTAGGTTACTCCTAATAGGGTATAAGACTTTAACAAGTCTCTCGGTAAATCCCATAACTAGGTATCATTTAATAGTGCTTTTGTAGTCTTTAACTGAGCAAGCTCTTAACCGGGTGTATTATAGAAGGGTACAACTTTTGTGGGTATTGATCTCACACCGTGATTTTTTCCTCATTGGGTTTTGATGAGATAAATACTGGTGTTGATATTATTTGAATGTTTACTTTATGTTGCATGGATGTCTAATGTTATGACAACGAATAACATTGTTATAGGTTAATTAAGCTATAATCGGTGAATCTATTTGCAGAAGATTTGAGATTATGTTATAAGGTTAAGTTGGTGGTTAATAATTCATCCCCCCTCTTAGTAACCTGATTACATTCCTAAATGGAGAACTAAAGGAAGAAGTATATATTGAAAAATTTAAAATTTTCATATCAGAAGAGGTTCTTGATGTTGCTTGCATATTGAAGAAGGAATTATGCACCTAGAGCTTGGTATGCTAAACTGAACAAATATTTGATTAGACAAGGATTTAGAAAATGATGGGCCAACAATAATCTGTACTTCAAGGTAAATTTAGAAAAGATCTCAGTTGTTGTGTATATTGATGACATCGTCTTCGGTGGAAACTATGACTTGTGCAAAAATTTTGCAGAAGGAATTTAAAATGTTAATGATAGGAGAATTAAATTTCTTTCTTGGATTCCAAGTAAGTCCAAACAACAAAGGTATTTTTATCTCTCAATCTAGCTATGTGAAAGAGTCACTGAAGAAGTGTGGTTTAGAAAATTCAATGTCAGTTTGTACTCCTATTGTTGTCGGTAGTAAGATGACTAAGGAAGATGAATCACCAAAATCAGATGCAAGTCTTTATATGTCGGTGATTAGAGGTTTGTTATACCTAACTTCTACCAGACAAGATATTATTTTATGCACTTTTTATGGTAGCCAGATTTCAGCAAGAACCAAAAGAATCACATGTTATGGTAGTGAAAAGGATTTTCACATACCTAAAAGGGACATAATAGTTGGGGCTATGGTACCCTAGAGAGTCATATTTTTTACTTACAATATATACAAATGCAGATTTAGCAATTTGTGTGAACAACATAAGAAGTACCAGTGGTGGAGCATTCTTTCTTGGATCCTGGTTAGTTCCTTGGTCAAGCAAAAAGAAGGCTTCTATAACATTATCCACTATTAAATTAGAGTCTATTGTAGCATCCCCTTGTTGCTCTTAGGTGTTATTGATGAAATAAATATTGTTGAATACATGAGTTAGCTTTGATGAACCGATTCCTATCATGTGTGATAATACCAATGCAATAATTATGTCAAAGAATCCAACGATGCATTATAGAGCACAACATATTAATATTTCATATCATTTCATCAGAGAAAAAGTGGAAGAAGGTACACTAAAGCTAGTGTATGTACCCACAAAGGAGTAGATTGTAGACATATTCACAAAACCATTGTGCAAAGACACTTTCAAGTATCTCAGAGGGAAGTTGGGGGTTCCACCCCTTCTTAGTGTTCACGAGTTGCATCGGTGTGTGTATTGATCCAGTACTTTTCATAGCTAATCTTTCTGGATTGGTTCTTGGAGGCTTCCTCTTAGGGGGAGAATACTTTTTCAGCAAGGGGGTTTTTTTTTTTCCTTTGTCATTGTTGATAAAGGGGGAGAAGTTTCTTTGTTTGTTTCTGTGTTATTGTATTAATTAATGTTGTCATCAATGACAAGGGGGAGATTGTTAGAATGTGAATTTGATGCTCTCAAATGGTGTTGTCATTGATGTCAACATACTCATATCTCAGCTTCTGATTGTATCGATTACTATTATTGTCATAGTATTGTATCAGTTGTTGTGTACCGATAGACTTTTGTATCGGTTGGAGTATCTAGTGTAGCAGTTGAAGTGCTTGGTGTTTTCACTGATAGCTCTTGGTCTGTGGAATCTACATTATGGTAGATTGTATGCTTGATCCTATGTGAACATATTTTTTTTCCCATCTTTCATTTTGTAACATGTTGATCAGAACCATTAAAACTGTGTAACTTGGAGAAGGTGTTGTAGCGTGGCATGTTATATTGGTCGAGTTGGTCCTTATTTCATTCCTTCTAACCACGGGAATGTTTTTGGTGTGACCTATTTCAAATTGTATAGCCGACCCTGTGGATCTCTGGGTGTTGTATAAGTAAGGCATAAACATAAGAAAGTGGGACATGGTACATAAATGTAGAAGTGAATGTATGTGTGGCATATCTGTAGAGCATATGCAAAGTGTCTATGAATTCATGGAAAGGGGATTGGTGTTTGTGCATAATAGTTTGTAGATCTCAAAGATGGATTCTATACATTTTCATATCTTCCAGAAGTGAGCCCTTGTATATTGGCAGTGAGCCCTTGTGTATTGGCAGTGAGCCGACCGGTAGTGAGCCTTCTTGCAGTGAGTCTTTGTATCAAATCATCTTTCAGTGTCACCCTAACAGGTGTTTTTATATTTCATGAGAATTAGTTTATCCGTGGTTTTACCCATCTTGGGGTTTCTATGTAAATTTTTGTCTTCTTGTTCCTGTACATTTATGTTTATATTTCCTGTGAATGTTTAATATACTAACCCGACAGATCTTAAATTGTTATTAGAATTGTTTAAGTGTTAACTAACAGAAAGAAAGTTCTTTAAAGTTGAGTGGGAATAACTGATTCACCCCTCTTAATTATACGACCTGTTCAACAAAGAGATATTTTCTCTTGGGTATTATAGGAGTATTTAGATATTTCCTCTTGAAAATATAAGCTATCGTTTATTTAAAATGGAAACATCCTTTATCCTTGTCCATGCATGTAGGTTGGACTGTGGTAAAATGTTGGGGAATCGATTTGTGAGGAAGATTTATAATTGGTAGTCGGGAGATTTTGGTGCGTCTTTTCTTTGACTTCCTGTGATTTTCTCTGCAGATTGAGGTATGGAAGTTAATTGATACAATTGTTGTTCTAATCTCTGTTACAGTGCGCCTCTTATGTTAATCTATTCCTATAATCCAGTTATTATATCGGGTATGAAGGAAATCCATCTGTTTCTGCATGTCACCCGATTCATATTTCTGTTGTGGTAATGAATTTTTTTTTTATGATTTATGCCCGATGACTTTGTTGTTCACTGATTTTTCTATCGTTCCGTGTTGGCATTATCCATGCTGGATAGTGTGTTTCCATGTTTTAAGAGCTTTCTTGATGCATAGATTCTGTGTGGTATGGGGATTTAGATAGTTTATTTGCTAAAATTATTTTATTGATATTTCAACGGTCTTAACCTAACTCTGTTGCTATTGTCGTGACTGGATATTGCACCGTGTTTGAGCGCTGCTTTCCATAAAATCTACCTGGGTTAGAAATGCAGAGTCTTTCTTGAAGCAAAACATTTTCTTGTTATTTTCTGCCATCACTTGTGGCTAGACGCTGAAACTAGGTGAATGTAGCAATAATTCTAGTGCTAGTTGGTGTTCTTTTTTTTGCTGTCAAACCTCTTCTTCTCAGTTGCCAGTCTTCCCTGGGTGGATGTCACTTTTCTCCTTATCTACTTTGGGGTTTTAGCAAATCTAAGAAGTTGATATTTCCAATTGATGCGTTGATCCTATTTAGCGTTAGTTTTTGACATTACCATGCTTATCGGTTTAAAAGCAGTTGCTTTGATTTCCTAGCCGTTGTTTGTGGTTGGAAACCTGAATTAACTTGCTCTCTCTTATTGCTCTTACCTCTTTATAGCATGTCTATTAACGTTGAATTGAGCTGTGTCTTGCTGCTTAAAAGCTAAACCAAATTCCCTTTGTTGCAGCCTCTGGGACATTTAAGCACTATAAAATACTTTAGATTTTAGTATTGGCACCACTTCAGTATTGAGAGCTCAACTTTATTTGGGGCTATTAATTAAGCCCATGCGTAGATATTTTATGCTGTATGTAATGATACGTATGTTTAATTACTTGATTTTCTTTTAGTCTAGGTTGTATTTTTCCTTCTTAGAAATATATTCTCCTTTTTTTTAAAGATTCTTTCTAAAGTCAATGTTAGTCAAGCTTTACTTAGGATCATATTTAAAAAGTTTTAGATTGTTATTTCTTTTTGCAATATGAAAAGGGGATATTTCATTATTGTGTAAAAAAAATTTGGTACCATTTTTAAGGTAGTAATCATATTTTGAAAACTAGTGAATACTTTGTTTGGTTAGAAATATTACAAGTTAGTTATTTTTAAGATGAGTGTTATTGAAGTATAAGTAGTACAATTAATGTAGTTTAATTTATTAGTAATTTGTTTTAATTAATTTAATTAATGATTTTAAAGTAAATTAGTTTAGTTAAATTATATTTGAAGGAGTCTTTACTTTTATAATTAATTTTGTTTGTTGTTGGACAAAGGATATTTTGTATAAATAAATTAGTTAGAAGATTTTATTCAAATGAAATTGATATTATGGAAAAATTAATAATCAACTTTATGTGGGTGGAAGTGTGGCTTTGCTAGAGAATTTAATTATAGTTTCAGTTTTGATTGTTACTGTCATTTTAGTATGATGTGATTGTTTACTCAGTTAGAGTGTTCTTATGCTTAATATTCTTGATGATGAACGAACTTTGTATTGGATACTCTTTGATTGATTATTTTTCCTTTTGATATTAATGTGCTTGGAGGATTTATACCTTGATTTAGATGGCATGTGTACATAATTGGATTCCTTGATTTTCATCCTTTGTAAACCCAAACTTATTCTCTTTATATATGATATGTAATGTTACTATGATTTTTGGACCCACATTTTGGGGTCAGACTTTGGATATGTTGTTAAAGAGATGGTTTTGATAAAATTGACTCTCGCATGGTGTTTTATCTTCATGAGGTATTAATTTCTTTGACCTTGCACCCCATTGGATATTTTGATGAATCCTAATTTTTTTTATGCCATTTTGGGTTCATGTTTTGGGAGGGTTTGCTAGGAGCATAGTTGGAGGGGGGCTCGCAATGGGGGTCGGGGCCCAAATTGATCATTTTAGGATAGCTCATTGTGGATTTTTAATCAAGTGATAACTTAATAAATGAACCGGGTTGGGTTTCACATTCATAAGATAATTTCCTCACCCATAGTCCTGAGTGTATGTATAGATAAGGATGGGTTGGATATGGCTTGGCCGTCTATGGGAAGTTGATCTGGAAGATCGACACCTTCTACTCAAGAAAGGTGGTTAGTCCCATATGAGCTCCACCTAGGGCCAGAGTCTAGAGTAACTACCAGGTGACCCAAGAGTGGAAGCTATGTGATGACACCCTTTAGTATGTGTCCTAGGATTCCTTCGTGTCTTTTTAAGTATTGTTGATGTTCTGATGTGAATGCCTATATGCTGATTTATGTTGTTTTCTCTTGGACCTTTTGAGCTTCTCTATGTTGACTTTTGGGTGTTATGTGTGTATTTTTTATTTTTTTTAGTATGTGTCATGTGTGTGCCTGAATTCTATCTCCTATCTTAGAGGAGTTGGCAAAAAGGTTTCACGTGGTTGCGTGGTGAACATTAAATCCATGAAAGTTCATGTTTTAGTTCGTGGCTACTAGATGATCTCTACAACACACTGGCTTCTTCTTTGTCTTCATGTCTACCTCTCGATTCATGATCATTGATGTATCATTGTATCATATGACGTAAATGAGTTTCTTTGATAATTATAAACTTATGTACATGTAAACAATGGATTGTCATGTTATGATCATGTATTGTATAACACTGTTATGTATCATACTTAAAACCTTAAAACATACTTAATAACAAGAATAAAGGAGGAACATACATCTTAGTCTACACTACAGAGGTAAGGGAATTTGCCCTGCCATTATAGTTCAAACTGAGATATATGATGGACTTCAATAATCACAAAGGCTAAAAGCAGTAGAAGCAATTATAAAAACTCAGGATAAACTACTATCATTCCTACTCATAGTTAACAATATTCCTTCATTAAATAAAATACTAATACAACACTTATACTATTTCAATATTATAATGACAACTTACATATATCTAGTACCAAATGCCAGAGTCGGCATATGATCCATAAATATATGAATAGAGCCCTCAGAAGATCTAAGGGGAATCAGTGGAGTCATCTTAGTTGACACACTTATAGGTCTAATAAATCATTCTCCCTATTGGTTTAAAATTGTAGGAATAAGGAATATCTTCATAATCCATGACAACTCCTAAGGATAATCATACAAAATTTATACCAATAGCAAAGTGGAAATCTTATATCCAAATAACCTAGAAGCACCAAATTTCCATAGTTTATTCTGAGGAAAGAATATACATGCATAGAACAATACACCAGGAGAGAAAAAAATCTAAAAAAAAAAAAAAACTAATAAGATTGTTTACAACTCCTAATGAAATCTACCAATGTTCGATAATATTGCAAGGTCTAAAAGCTTGCCACCAAGGAAAAAATTCAAGCCATGGCCAGGAGAAAGAAGAGGTAATCTACAAATGGACAAAAACTACTAATAAGAAAACAAAGCCAAAGAAAAAATAGAGGAGGGATAAACCAAGAAGACTAGGTTAGGTGCAAGATGTTAGGTCTCAATACGGCAGAAGTCTTGTGGACTTGAAAAATGCCACTAGAAATGGGCACTTGTTTTGAAAAAAATGGGCACCCGATTTAGGCTCGGATGCTCGGTCCAAAAATTCAAAAAATGGGTGCCCGTTTCTATTTTTTTAACATTATGTCTAGAAACTCATTTTTACATGCTGATTTATTATATTTAAGAAACTTGTATGCATTTTTAAATTGGTTTTCATTTTTCAAAAGTTGAATTTTCAATCCGCCCTTTGCATTGAATTTCAGTTTGGGATAGGCTTGGTTAGACCAAGCCTATTCTTGGACCTCTAGAATAATGGCAAAGGCACTGAAATACTAGATTTTTGCCTTGTCATAATTATGTCAAGGCCTTCCTAATCAATTTTTTGATGAAATATAAACCCATTAGAGTTCTTACTGTCTAGATTTCAAAAATATAAATTTCATAATAATATGATGAACTTTACTAATATTTCAATATTTATTAGTCAAAAGTGGTACCTAAACTTAAAATAGTGAGGCTCACTAAAACTTTAATAACTTTTTTGTTTTTAATTTTTTGAAAATAAATTATTGAAGATAATTTTATTTTGAAAAAATGTGAAATTTTCATCAAATTATGGTGGCATTACACCACAAGCTTCAAAAATATACTTCACAGTCAATTTAAAATTAATAAAAAAAAATTTTATATATATATATATATATATATAT